>VYXF01000461.1:1597768-1643615 GCA_013397295.1 Polioptila caerulea
AAAAAAAAAACCAAAAAAAAAAAAAACAAGCGCAACAACTCTTCTATGCTTTCATTCTCCCAAATACCTATTTACCTGCTCCCACCTGTTTTTGATGTGTAAGGGAGCCATCACTGACAACTGAAAAGAAATTTGTTCCATGGTTGCTACATTAAGTCCATAAGCTTGCCAGGGCACTGAAAGACTTAGATCTTCAGGGAATACCACTGTCAAAAATATGTTACTAGGACTATGCCAGGCTTTATCAAATGTGTTAGTAGGCCCTGTTTTAAGAGGTATGGGGTAAAAGAAAAATTTGCTTCTCAGAAATATTTTTATTCAAGAGGAAGAACAATTTTTCACTTTGATTTTTTGGGATGAGAAAATGCATAAAACAAAAAATTCTTTGAAGATCATTTAGGTCCAGCTTAACTCCATCGTACCTGAAAATTATTGACCACTACCTTCTTAGCAAAGAAAGTTTTTCAGTTCCAATTATACTGATGCAAAATTTTGTCCATTCTGTAATAAGAAAGGCTGAAGGATTTTATTTTTTTTTTAATCAAAACAATGTTACTTCTTCTAAGAAGCAATTGAATGTGGAATGGCAGAAGCAGGCAGGACTTGGTAGAATCCTGATGAAACACAGACTCATTCAGGTGATCTAGATGATTTTTAAGGTCTCTTCCAACCCAAACCATTTTAAGAATTAGGTTGGAAAAAACATTTAAGAACACACAGTTCAACTGTTAACACTGTCAAGTCCACCATTAAAAATGATGATATGTATAGTCTGGTTCTCTTTGAACAACTGTCCAAGTCTAGCATTTATGACATAAGACCTACAAATTAAATAATACTAAAAATAACATCAGGAAACCTAAAGAGAAAAACCCCTGAGAAGCAGTCTTTGGAATGAACTGAGCTCTGCCACACCACAACCCCAATAAGAACCATTTCCTTTCAAAAAAAATTAGAAGGGAAAAATTGACACTTAAAAGGAAATATTTCTATATTTTTTGAAGTTCATTAGTTTCAATTAGATTTTCTGAGTACAAGGTAGTCTCTTAGTTTATTACTCTTTTCCACATTAAAAGTGTGTTGGTCTTGCATCATGATGTATTCAAAATACCCAAAACAGAAGAAACATAAGCGTATATCTCTAAGTGGTAGTAAAGGGGAAAGTAATATTAGAAGTTCGGTTATTATACCTGAATGCAAGCAAGCGACTTCTGAAGATGCTACATTTCTTTTGTATAGAGCATAAATGGGGTGAGTTCTTTTTTTTTTTTACATCGCAGCTCAGAAAATAACTGTTGATCTATAACAGCTGGAAAAAATTAGTTATTGACACATCAGTTTAGAAAAGGCTTAATACAGAAGGACAATGAAAAGGTTGCATATTTAACATTAGCATAACAGAATGACATTTATTGCAAATTTAATTACCTAATGGGCATATTTGAAAGTTGTCTGAAAATAATCACTGACAACTTATTGTAGTGACTGAAAAATTAACAGCTCCAATTGCTAAGGATGCCAGAGGCGGGCAGAGGCAATGCTTGGTGCAAGGGAGCTGGAATTAACACTGGCACATTTTGGCTAATGAGGCTGGTATTATTGCTAAGGTAACTGGTGCAGATGGTGCATAAATACCTCTGATGGACCATAACACCTACAAATAGTAGATGGTAGACCCTGAAGAAATTTATCTGCTTCCTTCTTCTGATAAACCTGCTAGCTCCAAGTTAAAAAGAAAAAACCAAGTATGTCTAATGTAGTGGGAAATCCAGAAGATAAATATAGAGCCACCTGTTTGCTGCTCACAAAATTGACCCTTTACTAACCTATGAAAAAATAGTAAAAATAAATGGACTTTGCCTGGAGTCAGCTGAATGCATGAGGTGAGCAGGGATGCTTGTGATTGATAAAAGATACAGCACTTGGAAGCCTTGGAGAAGAGAGATTAATGCATGAAATACAAACTAGAAAAATATTTAAATAAAGCATCCCAGATCTGACTGCAAGTTCCTCCCAAGGATGGGAGCTGTATAAATTTTTTTCCCATGTTTTTTCTACGAGAAATGGCCCTAATAAAGATATTTATATTGTTCACAGAGGTACCTGCCATGTAAGTCACTGCCAGTCACCAAATTAGCTTAATCAAGATGAAAAAGCAAGGCAAGACTTAACAAGATCTATTTTAATTAAAAAAAAAAAAAACAAAACTTGAGTGCTTCTGCAGTAATGTCAGCTAAAATTCACTTAATATGAAACATAAACTTGAATTTACATACATTTTACTAAGCAAAGTAAGTCAAAAAGAAGTCAAATTTAATTACGCTTAACCTCCTGGTTCAAATATTGCTTCCAGACATCAGATAACAATTCAAAACCAAGAATTTTAGACTGTGATTATATTTACCTCACACATACAGTTGCAAATATTTCACTAGAACTATTTATATAGAAGTGCAGCTGCTGTCATGATAATTTATTCTTATCTATTTATTTCATTGCCTAGATCATCTCCAAATGTGAAGGCATAAGACAACATCCTCAATCCTACCACAGAACTGTCTTGCCCTCCTTTCCACTGACTAGGATATACAGTTATCCATACTAGGATTACAGAAATGAACAAGAGTTGCATAACACAATCTATCCTTGCCTTATTTTATTTTCAGCTGTAGCATAAATGAGGTCATCCTCTCTGTAAGACAAAGACTAAACATGGAGAAAAGCCCATTTCAGAGTTTTCCCTAATTCAGGAAATTAAATTAAGGTACTTTGTATCCCACCATCCCCCTGCAAAAGGGAGCCCATAAGAGATGAACAGTAAATTCGCAAATCAGAAGTGTGTTTGATTCCTTAGGAATCTGAGCTAGCCACTGTCACTTAGGGGAAAAGAAAATTGCTTATGAGTGATCTACTGCTCAGCAGGACCCTGGTTGTGGCTACTTTCAACCTGCTCCCTCAGAGCTACTCACCCCCTCTGTGCTCGGAGAGTCTCAGAGCAGAAGCAAACGCTGTCCTGAGTACTTACTGTTAAATTTAAACAGCTCCTTAACAAATGAGGAGACATCAAGCACCCAACCCACTTTAAACTTACAGGAGAGTCACTTCAAAAGCTGTTTAAAATCACACTGAATTTCTGATCAACATACTGTTTTCCTCTATGCAGGCACAACTGCAAAGGGAGCATTTGTTTGAAATTGGTCCCCCAGTGCAAGTTTTAATGTGCTGTTAAACTCAGCCATTTAAACCAGAACCAGTGAAATAAAACTCTGATGACTCTTAAAGATTTTAAGATTAATGCTGGAGGAAATTACCTTGCCTAGTCATGCCTACTTTTATTAGTACCCTGCAGTAGTGTTTCATTTTGGATGTGGCAAAAGTATGATTTGAAAGTCAAGAAGGCAACTGCTTGCATTTTGTATTTAATTATTGAACACAGAACAATGCTAAAGCTGCATTTCCAAAGTTTGTGGTGTTGTGATCGTCAAGTTTTACTTAACAAAACTGCAATCTGGCAGTAAAACATTATGTCTTATCACAATCAGACTGAAAAATCCCATGTGTCTTTTATACTATGTATGTGTAGTAATCATTATACCAGCATTGTAGAATTTGACAAATTACTTATTCTTTTCTTATTCTTAGATAAGATTTAATTTTAATACAGTGAAGCTCATTTCAATAGGCTCCACTGATTACACACATTGGGTACAAACTTTAGTATAATTCCTGGTGTATTACATGCAATTTTTATCGTGGTATGGGGTTTTAAAGAGACAGCTAGTTTCAGCTTGGAGTGAAGTTGGTTTTATTTATAAGGTTACAGTATACAGGGAATTCATTAGCAAAATGGCAAAACAAACTAGACCAACTGCGTTAGAGAAGTTCTAAAACATTTATCAAGTTCTTCAGATGGGCTGTAGTCCCTCGGCACATCCCAGCACACCACACGCACTTCTGCCCAACTCTGCTCACGAGCACTACACAGCTACACTCCAGTGCAAATGTTTCAGTGCTACACAGCTCAAAAGATACCCAACATACAAATTCAACTCGAAATTAATATAACCTGCTGTTAGGCCTACCTTGAAATGCAAAGCTGTGCTGAATGAATGAATTTAATCACCTCCCATATACTCTCATCCTTTCCCTACCCATAAATGCAAGCCTCCAGGAAATTTCTTATCAAAATATATGTGCACTAAACAGCAACAGACTGGTGGAAGGCAGTATACCATTGAACAATTGAACATAGAAAAGTTTTTATTTTAGCATTCTTGAATAGAAGAATCACACAAGAATGTCATTTGATGCTCCATGATTATGTTTTGATGGTAGCTCACATGAAAAAGGACAGAGGAAACAGACAAGTAGAAGAAAATATCTAAATATTTCCTGAACATTTTTTCTTCCTTTTATGACAATAATGAAAGAAAAAATATTTACAGAAAATAGTAGCAAATATTTTTTAAAGTACTTTGTACTCTTCTTAAAGAAATACCGTCAGTGTGGGACATGCAAGGACACACTTTCTTGTGAGAAGGCTAAAACTATTTATTAAAACATTTGACTCTAAACTTATAGTATTTCCACCCAGACCAGGGATTGGAGGAGAAGTTGGACACCGCTCCCATCTCATTGGTCAAGACACCTGCCCATCATTGTTTTTTCACACTAAGAGAAAATCTGTAAACAACCTTGTCTTAACATAAACATGCTTCTAATTATAACACCCGTGTGTGAGAAAGAACTAAGAACTATGAAACCATTAAGTTAGAAAGTGCATCAGGAAAGCTTGAAAAATCAGGGCGACATAATACGAGACAAATAGCAAAAATTCCTCCAGGATATGCAATGTTTTCATCATGAAACAACACATGCTGATATTCAGACTTGAGCTATGAATTATCCAGAACTCCTTTCAGCTATTTGTGCCTGTGCACGAGTTCAGCACATGGTGGACAGCTCTATAGAGAGAAGTAAATGGTTTCTGCCTGAGTCTATGCTTAACCCTCTCTGGTCCATTCTGACTGTTTTTATAGTACTCAGCATCACCAAACAGTAATTTTGGGAAGAACATAAAGAACAGATTTTCCATTTGTAAACAGCAAAGATACTTTTAAGAAGAGAAAGTATAGTTACTAAAGCCATCTGGCCAGGGCATTGGCCCTCTTTCCTCTTGCAAAGAGCTCCATGAAGACTTTGGAGATCACAGTGGTCAAGGAACTTAAATTTACATCTTGTCTCAAAGACCTGAGGATGGTTATGAAAATATATATGAAAAAAAGAAAATATTGCACTGACAAAAGACTAATTATTATAGTTAAATTTAAATGTTAAGGCAGACATAGAGAAAAAAAGATCTCACAATCTGCTCTCTGGACTCAAACTCAATGAGCACTTTTCACTAAGTCACTAAAAGAGATAATTTTAGATGTTTTAATTGTACGCTACAGGAATTTTACACATCTTCACTGCAGATTGGACTTTTGTCTGAATAAAGAACACCAACAATTTGTTAAATCCAGGATTCTGGGGTGGGAGAAGAAACAGGGATGTAGAGAAAAATAGAGAGCACGTTACAATGTTAGTATGTACACTTGAGCATATACTATGAGGGCCAAAGAGGAAGGCAGGGGATGGCACTGATAAAAATTTATGTTTGTATTCCAAGCCCTTCCCTCGGAAACAGAGCAGAGAATAGTTGTGGGATTTTTTTAGTTGCTTTATTCCATAAATCGTATTCACTGAGCACAACACATTGTTGCAATGCCCAGTCAACCTCTAAATGATAAACCAATCCACCCTGCTGACCAAGAGGCACTTGCCCCAGGACATGGAAAGGGGATTCTTGTTCCAACCAAGAGAAAGGACTGAAAATCCATTGAAGTCTTCACTTCAAGGAGCAGCTGTCAAGCAATTCCTCACCCAAAACTCTAGCAGCAGTAGTGACAAGAAAAGTTTTCTGTCAGTTCCCTTTGGGATCAACCCTTCCTCTCCCTGTAATAAGAACACTGTACATCTCCTCAGCATTACAGACAGGTGCCAGAGGTAATGCTTACAAAGACCATGTAGGAGGTGAAGGAAGCAGATGCCTAATGCAGAATTAATACACATTCTGAGAAAATGGTGAGGGATAGAAACATTTGGATATCCTGGGAAGATGGATGAGCAGAATGAAACCTGTTCCCCAAAAAACTGTATCCATCTCAAAATACCCAAACCAGCTCTTTCCCCTTCCCATTCCTCAAATCTTGTCCCTCACCAAAATTATTTAAATTCTGCTTAAATCATAAAGAAATATTATGTCATCTGAACATACAAAAACATCAATCAAGACCTAAAAATTTAGGCAAGACCTAAAAATTGTGCATGTTCATTCAACTCCAGTCTAATTGTGGAATGCTTTCATAAACATTTGTTGTGATCCATTTTCCCAATTTCAGCTGTTTGCTAATACTGAAGGCTCTGCTTGCCTCTTGCTGCTTGCTTTTTTATCCTTATCATGCCTAATATTTCATCATGTGTAACTACAATATAGATTATTTTGTAAACACATCTCCAAAACTCAGTTTCTGCCACATGTATATCCCCAACAAGATTTCTTTCTTTAGATAAAGTCCTCTTGGTTTGTTACTGTAAGTAACTAGAATTGGATGGGAAGAATGGCTAAACTTCAGCACTTCTTTATCATGGGTTCTTATTAAAGTTCTTGAAGATAAAGGCTTTACTTTGATAAGTATGATTTTTTTCTTAGAAGCCATCAGATTTAGCACACAAAATATAATCCCATCTATTCAAATATAATAGAAGGAAATCAGACTAGGAAATTTTATATCTTTATAAAGTCCTAGTCACACCTAAACAAAAAGAAGTTGTCTGTTTAGCTAATAGAAATAGGCTATGTTGTTGCATGTGTAGCTTTGGGGTTTCTCCTTCTATATTTACATACTTCTGTATGTAGTCTCAATTAAACTAAGTTTGCACTGCTTATCTCTTGGCATGAGAAAATCTCTCTATACAACATTTCGTGTGCAATCCCAGACAGCAACTTGGTCAATTTGTTACATCTCCATTCACATATGATTAAAAAAAAAACACTTAATCATTCCCTCCTGGAGCCTGGCATAAGGCTCTCTGCAGTAACTCTGGGGCAATGCTGTGATTGTACTGTCAGTGGCTGGGTAACACTGATGTGAAGCTGTGATAACTTTGCTGTGTTTCCTTGTGATGGGTAAGTTTTTCCAGGATTCCTGCCATTGCAATGTGCCAGCGTACACTTAAAGGCTTCTCTTTGTACTCGCAAAGTTATGTTCACACTACAATGAGAAGGAAACAAGAAAGCACTGAAAAGATGTTAGAACAAGGTTGGGGATGCCAAAAGAAGCAGGAGCTGTGTTACCTGCCAGGTTAGCAGAGCCAACAGGGAAGTTGCATAGAAGATAGAGGACATTAGATGTAATAAATTTCTAGTTTTTAAAAGTACAGACAGAAAAAATATAGTTTGAACAAAAACTAAAAAATAAATTTTAAAACTCTAAGCACATTCAAATATACCAGAGAGGGAAGACAAGTATTTCAGAAGAAGAAAACAAGAAGAGTTAAACAGTGAAAGCTGTGGTGAACAAAAAAATAAAAACCCAAAGAAACCAAACCAACCAACAAGAGCAGCACATAGCAATTCTTCAGGCACACTAAGAGTGTGACAGCATTACCAGTTACAGACAGGACATCCAGAAACAAAATTACCCTGAGCATATGCACAATAAAAACAAAAAAAAAGATCTGAGTGTCCAAATTATAATTATAACTACGGGCACTGACAGTGGTGCTTCTGTACTCATGATGTTCCACAGCTGTAAATAGATGACCCTTCCTTGGAAATTCCGCTTGAATCAACTACATAGAATTGGATTTTTAACAAAAGTGAGAAGTCAAAACAGAAACCAGTCAAAAAACTTGAAGAAGGACTCCTGTTTTTGGAAACATCTGAGATCTACCAAAGCTTCATTTGATTAATTTGGAAGGAGAAGTTGATCTAATCCCTCTAACAGTTTCTAAAACAATAGCACCAAAAACACAATTTACCCGAGGTCCAGAAAGCCTAAAAAGACCATGTGGACCAACTCTACAAATGCCCCAGGCCTTAAAACAGATAAAAAATGTGGACCAAAAGGCTCTCACACACTGCCTCACTCACTTTCAGAACACCTTGAGCAAACTAAGGGCATCTTCCTGGTTTTCCTTTCTCACAAAACCTTGAGACTTTCCCAGCTCTTCTAGAAGATACATGGCTTCTCCAAAATTGTACTGTGTACATAGTCAAGATTTAAGGGGTGCCCAAACCCAAATCCTAAATTGTCATCTACCAGACTTCCTTAACATTTCATTAATATATTAGAAAATATACTAGGAGAAGATCGCACATCAAGAAATTCACTCACAGTGAAAGATTCCACTTTTAAAGTAAAGCCCATGACTGGAATCAAATATCCCACAAGTCATCCTTTACTTAATGGAAGCCAGAAATCACAGAACAGTCAAGACAGAAGATGGCCATTAATTGCCATAACTACACCTGAAATTATTTGCTAAAATTATTCATATCACTAACAAAACTATCCACAGGTTCAGCTAATTCCTAACTACCACTGTGAACCAAGAACTGATAAAAGAGTAGAAATATTGCTAATTACTACAGAGTATTTTTTCTGCAAAAGAACCATTCTACATGTAACTTCTCAGCCCCAAATTGAGAAAGAGCTGAAGAAAGTAGTAAGAGACAAGACCAGAACTAACATTCATAGCTCTACAATGACAAAAATGTTTTGGGAATATTATAGTTTATTCACTAACCCTCTACCCCCAAATATTGCCTTAATGTTTCACAAATGCTAATTATCTGTCTCTCTCTCTGTGCCATGAAGGTTAGTGACCTTGTCACTCCTCTCCTTGTTAATACTTCCCCTTCGCTCCACAGGTCCAATCACCTTTTCTTTCAAATTGCCTAATTGATGAACATAATCAAGTTAAGCTCAGAGCAATTGTTCTCCACCTATATTTAATTTTGAAGGGTTTTTGCTTCTATTTCAGACACTGAGACTGGCTTTGTGTTCAAAAGCTTGTTTGTCCCTCCCCTAGGAGCCTGATAAGAAATGAGTTGATACAGAAGCAGTCTTATCAAAGAGTTTGAGACGGGAAACAAAATTTGTTAATACTGACTAAAAAGCTGAACCATCATTACATTGCTTAGCCTTCAGAAATGCGGAAATTTTACCTCAAGATTCAATTTATACTTGTAACCTGAAGTTCTAGAAGAAGACATAGGAGAGCACTATAGTTTTCTGTATTTTTTTATAGTTTTCTGTATTTTTTCTACATCAACAAAAACACAAGAGCAAGGTGAATCTCAGGCAATGATAATAGCCCTTACACTGATGCATAGTTGTATGTTAAGACAATTTCTTCCTCCACAATCACTAAATCAGACTTAGCACAGCTGCAGCGGCAGGTTATATGAAGAGCAAAACACAAATATTTTCCAGGTTTTGGTGGTACACCAGTACGGGTCAAAAAACGAAATACACGCAAAAGAAAAAGGGGGGGAAAGAAAACCAACAGCAACAAAAAACCAACCAATCAAACAAAAGAGAAAAAAGGAAAAAAAAAAAAAAATCAAACCAAAATTTAAACCTTCTTCCACCTTACTTCCAAAAAACCCTAATCTCCTAAGGTAACTTAGCTCCTTTGAAAGGATTGATGAAGTTTCTGCAGATGTCATCTTATTCTGATTTAAGCCAAGCCATCAGAGACACAGACCTTCCCTGCTGAGGACAGGGAACCGATGCCAACTAACAATAAGAGCTGCTCATGTTGCTCCAGTGTTGGCCATCAGACACATCGAGACTGGATAATCCTGTGATAAGGTTTGAAGAATCAAGTGGAAACTTTGAAGTCTTAATACACACTACTGTCTTCTGAAAAGGTGCCTGGGCTGTCTAGTATCAGTGTCTACTGTATCTGGAGACTAAGTATCATTTTGAAGTGGTATCACTGTTTTTCCCTCAAACTGTTCTGGGTCCTCTTCAAAGTAAATCCATGTATAAATTTATCATGCTTTACCATGAATACTAAAGCACAGTATGTCTTTAAATCTAGTCCAATATCAATAAATCACTCCTAATCACTTATGTAGCTTGGAATTTTAAAAACTCCAGAAAGAAAAATCGTTATTTTTCAGATTAGAAAAGCCATACCTGTTGCTTCCCTCCTGCCTTAGGGTTGGGGGTTACTTTATTTCTGCTAGAAGCAGCTACTGATTTATGTTGGCCAAATTGCTTGTCACTGGATAGGCATCCTCACAGAAGCACAAGCTGTCTGAGAGCTGTAGAATCCCTGCTTCCTAGGTCTCACCATACTTACACTTGAAGCTGCCAGTAGTACCTAATGATACAGTTTTAGGTAGCAGCTTTACCAGCAGGAAAAGAAATCACAAAACTCTGTTCAGCACCTGCAATGCCAATAAGATCTGAAGTCAGGTTTCCTGAGGTGAAAGGAGAGTGTACCAAGTCCACCATGCCACCTAGCTCTCAGTGTATTAAGATGTTAATTAGTCACTTTACTTATTATTCAGTCAAAATATGCTGGATTGAAACAAATTAGATTTTTTACACATATTTCAGACATTGGCTCAAGTCTTGCAAGGATTTTCTTTTATTATTTATAAGATCATGTGCTGTCTTCCTGCTGAAAATGAGATGGTCTGCATGAGGAAAAAGGTAAAAGAAAAGCAGAGAAATGAAAATCAGATATTCCCTAATGATATTTAAAAATAGAAATTTTGCTACTGTTACATACAGCATGTTCCATCTTTTGAGATTTAATGGCTCTCTTGTGGTTTAATGGAGAATTACTTTCAGTAATTGATTATTAAAATTTAAAATTGCTAACCATCTTCATTATTAGATGAGCGAACATGTTATCCTTGTAATTAAAAAAGCTTGAGATTCACTTTCATCCTGTTGACAGAATGGGCAGATAGGCTCAGCACTCCAATGGTTTCAGGGTTCTTGTTTGACAAAAATAGCCAGCAAGCTATTTGATGGTGAAAATAGAGAACATTCACAGACTGAGAATAAAAATAATGAACAGAGATAAAATAATAAAAATCCTTACAAACTAATTAAAGTTTTCTGTCCAAACTAACATAGGCAGAATACAGAGAGCATTTTTCAAAGAATTTTGGTTGAGTTTAGTGAAAACAAACAAACAAAAAGGCATATGGTTTGTGTTAAAAATAGATATGATACATATGATTTTTCCTAGATCTGGGGCTATTTTCACCTTTAAAACTCTGAGCTGGACTCCTTACCTGCAGTAATACAGAAACATGTCTGGGATAAGTGGGAAAACTGCTGTGTTCCCCCTTAAGAAAGTCTTACAGCTGAATGAAAGAAAAGAGTCTTTCCAAATCACAAAGAGGGAGAAACAATTTTAAGAAAATGTCTTAAGTATAATCCAAAGGGGTGAGGGTTCCACAAAAAAAGTAATCCTTTGGCCTTTCTGTTGAGACTAGTATCAACGTTTTAGGTCCTAATTTTAATGCCTTAGGCAGCTAATTTTCATACCACAGGCAGAACATAAGCAAAAGAAAACAAACCCTGCTTTCCCCCGCAACCCTCCCTCAAAAAAGAAGAAATTATATTTATGACAAGATTTTAAAGTTAGTAAGTATAGTGCCTTTTTGGAAGTGTCTGTATTATGCTGTCAGTTCCCACACTTTGCAAAATGATACAAGGCCACCAAAAGTTCAAGACTGCTACACAGCAGCAAAGCTTTGAACAACTGAAAGTAATCTTTTTATCCTATACATTTAATATATGGTAGTCTCTTTGCCAGAGATACCACTTGCAAAAGACCATTGCTATATTTTCTCATTTCTCTAGCAAGACGAGAAATTTACCACCTACGCTTCTTATATGAAAACACACAAAGAAATTTCCAAAATATGGAGCAAAGATGTTGGAAAACAATTATTTTCCTACTGTAATTAGAGCAGATGTTTTTACCATCACAGAGGGTGATCTTTATAACTAATGGTAAGAGCAGTGTGAAACGCCTGAACTGTCAGGAGCACATTCCACAAGCCCCAGAGTATCTAAAAACAGTTTTCCTGGCTATTCTGGTTTGTTTTATTTCCCTGCAGTTCTTCCTTTCATCTTGTCTCAAAGTGCAGGAATGCTGTTTACTGTGTGCATATGTTGGCAGAGGTTGCACCATCTCAACACAATGCCAGGGCACATTCAGAATGACAATTACACCTCAGGTCACAACAGTAACAATTTTTCCAAGCCATGCCATGGGGGGAAATTCCACATTGTCAGCAGAGTATGCTCCACTACACAATGTACAAAATAGTATGAGTGTTCCTCCATATAGTTACAGCAAATGTATTAACTGTAAAATATGCAGTGTATATGTTTATTTTTCAGTGGATATGTTCATTTCTGCAAACTGAGTGGCTTGCAAACAAGCACTTTGTGTTAGCGCATAAAGGTATATCATAGCACATCCTGCCTAATGCTACAAAAATCATTCAAGAGGGGCATTAAACCTTAGTTTGAATCACAGAATAAGACCAAATATACTGAACTTTCTAACTTCAGTGCATCAGAATTCTCTATTGGCTAAACTATTACCAAAATACCAAATACAGAGCTGTCCTTAACAGATAGCTTAACCATAGGCCATGAGAAGTGTGTGTTAAGGGCCTGTTTTTCTATATACATTATTATCATGAGATAGACTTTAAAGAAATTTCTTACTGAAGGGAAAAGTTAGTGTAGACTTCCTGTAGACTTCCTGTCTAGCAGGATGTAAGATGTGTACAGCTGTTCAAAAAGCCTCTGGTTTGTTGTCTATGTAAACATGGACAAGCTGGAGCTTCAAATGTGAGGTTGTGGTAACACATGGCCCATTACATGTTATAGCTCTAAAAGTTACCTTCATTTTACATAGATAAAAGGTTCTCTTCATCCTCCAAGCTGCAAAAAGTACTTTCTCCATAAATAACAGAATCACAGAAAAAATTAGGTTAGATTGCAAAAAAGGAGGAGGTCACTACCTCAAATATTTCCATGTGAAACATTTTGCATTTTTATGCATCCCTCCTTTGAACACTCCACATCTTGAGATTCACTGGCTAATAACAGAATTCCAAAGTTAAATTATTTCTGAGTGAGCACTGTCAGGTTAGGACCAGGGAATTATAAAATGAGATGTCAATACGATTAACTACAGGGATAGAACCAGAAGAACTGTATTTTTAATTACAAAAATCAAATTTTCCCTCCGATTTCAAAAAATATGTTGAAGTTCTTCACACAGATCTGGGGTATTCCACAATGTTAACAATCTTACTCTGCATTTTATTCATCATGCCTGAACTTCACACCAGGTGTTCAATACATTTGCAGTGCAAAGACAAGGACCAGATTTCATCCTCTTTGGTCACTGGCAAGGTCGTGCCAGAGATCTATTTTAATGATAAAGACCTAGATGGGGTTGGGAACATGAAGCAAAAATACAGAATCGCTCAGTTTTCAGCTTTATCCTGTGAGGCACAGAACACACAAAATACTAACAGATGTCAGCAAGGTCTTAGGAGATATAACTACTTGGCACACTCAAAACACCAGATTACCTGTTAGCCTCTGATTTCAGCTGAGATTAAATTTTTAAAAAAGGAGGTGAAAAATTAGATTCATTGATTCATTTGAGGAAGCTATTATGGTTAGCAGGAAATATTTTGTAAATATCCAATGGATTATACTTCCTTATGTAGGTTTGGAGAGATTGTACCAAATGGACTACATTTGGTAATCTCCAAATTGCCCACAACAAGTACTTAGTAGGGTAGGTTTGGGGGAAAATAGGAAAGGGACTAGAGGATATAAGCCTCTGGAGTTTTATACAAATAGTAATCCCACAGTGGTTTGTAGAGACGAAAAGCTGAGTCAAAGAAGAGGTGGGAAGAAAAGGCAATTTATGTTTGCCAGAATCTGCCTTTTCCTTTAAGGACAATTCCTAGTTAGCAAGTTCTACCGTAAGCTGTGTCAGCAAGAAGCATCCTCCTCACATGTCTAAATGTAAATATTATAACTCTCAGGTTTGTCTTAGAGATAGGGAAGAGGAAATTGGATAGGGAGAGTGAGCATTCCAAAAGGGAACAGTTACAGCTTGGCCAAAAAGCTTCAAGACCCTGTACCCACGATACACAACCCACACAAAGCTCGTGCAAACACCATACAACCATGTGACTACATACAGCATATGTGAAAATCCAAACCCTGGGCATGCTTGTGCTTGGCTTTCTAGTGTAACTCCTCACAATCTCCTGTATGAAAACACTAAATCCCTTGAACTTCACTAAAGGATCTCTTTCCATGAAACACTTATTAAAATTACAGATTGCCCTAATTCAGTATGTCATTAACTAACGTTGTGGCTGGATTACAAACCCAATGTCACCTCTGCATGTGATGCACTAGCTATCAGTTGGAGGTTTGGTTCTGTGCCTGGCTACAGCATGGGAGACCCAAACTTTCAAAGCTGGCCTTGTGTTCTTCTTTCCTCCTGAGAGAGTTTTTCCTTGTCCTTACATGGCTCTGCTATGCTCTTATTATAGGAACAGAATACCTAAAACCTCATGCAAAGACGAATTTCTACCAGCAGAGACAGAATAGAAAGGAACTAAGTAGGCAACATAGAAGTTCATTAAACTCACATTTTCCTTCACTTACATTTTGTAAAGTACATGCTTTGCTTATGCATGCAGGAAACCCTTTTCACTCTCCTTTTTTTGTTAACTGCATGCTCCGTTTTGGCTCCAAAACACATCACGCTGTCCAAGCTGATTTCCATTCCACTAATATTCTAAATGACTAGCTTACAGCTAGCAACTTCTTGGATTTTATAGTTTTACATACAATGAAGCAAAGAGAACTAATTGTTTTTATTTTCAAGTGAATCAGCTAAAATTACGTGTAATTTAACATGGATGTTTCTTTAACCGCGATGTGAAGGAAAAAAAATAGATCCTTATACTTGCTTAGAAGCAGTATCAGAAATCTGGTACTACTAACAACAAAATTTGTGTTTATATTTTAAAGAAACGTTTTTTTAAAAATACAGAAACATTTAAAAAAATACAACATTCTACATTAAGTTTCACAGGAAAAACATATATGAAAGCAGGGAAATTACTTTCAACTCTAATTACAGTCTCAAAAATGAGAGAGAATACCCAAGAAAAATTGAGTTTTTGGTGCAGTGGGGTTATCTTTTTTGTTTCTTCTGAATATGGATGAAATCTTATGCTCATGGCACTTGCACTACCATTACATACTGTTAAACATGAATGAAAAATTATGGTGGTTATATCTATATTCATTCAGACAATGAATGAATTTACAACATCATTAGTGCTTGATTTTAAAAAGGATGCATAAGCACTTAAGTACTACACCTAGAACACGTGATTAAAGGCATCGGTATGTTTGTTCAATAGCTGAACTACCACAGTGTACCAAATTCACATATCACAACTGAAGCACCAATATGAATATTGTCCCAAAAATGATAAAGGGGAATGGTGGAGTACTTTGTATTGTCTGTGTCACTGACAGTGTCTGAAAAAAGTCTTCAATCTTCTCCTACTGGCAGCTTTCAAATAAAGCTGAAAAACAGTATTACAATGAAATTCATAGTTTCATTAAAAATATAACATCAGCTGGTAGTTATAGTAAGCCACCACAGCATTTTTCTCCCTATCATGATATAGTCTATATGTGTTCTGGATCTAGAAGCCCATGCCACAACTCGTGCAAGTACAGTAAAACAGTATCACCAACTGAAAATAAAATTTCAGCAAAAGCGGCTTGGTTTGTTTTTATAATAAACTCAAATGATTGAAATTTTACACTGTTATCTTTATGCAGGAGGTTCTTGATTGGCTTTTTCTTTCTGTTGTCGTAACCATGACAATTCATAACTATAATATAGCTATCCATTTTAAAATATCTTCATTAACATAAATGGTATTGACTTCAGTCAGCTTTGATCTCCCTGCAGGGAATACAACCTTCAAATGATAGATAACTCTCCCAGCTAGCTACATTTTCATAATATAGCAACAACTGGTTTACTGATACATTCAGCAAACTGGATTTATGAAACTCCCCTCATCAAGTTTTTCCATGGCTTTAAATATGTATCTGCTTAATTTGCAGGATCTGCTCTAGCTTCTAAACTCCTGCAAATCCTTATTACTGTGCCAGAGGGACTTAGAAGTGGGTTTACTTTCATAAACCATAGCCAAAGACAAGTAATATCTGACACCTCTGAGAAAGAGGCTCAGTCTGGCACATGGGGCTTTTATTTAGGTAGACCAGCCTAGAACCCACAGTACCAACTGCCTTAGAAAGGACACAACCTCATATTAGCTAAGGAAATTGTTTGAATTATTGCATTTTATCCAGAGCCATAATAGTGCAGAAAAGCATTTCTTCCTGGAAGGCACTGAATTAAGTGCTGCTTCCAAAATTGATTAGGGGCAAAATAGCAATTTTTACATTTGTTTTGGCTTTTGGTGTGAGGTGGAAGAACAATAGACAAAGAAAATTTAGCATTGTAAATATGTGTCTTATTGCACACACACCAAAACCTGCCAGCCCAAGTGAGACGCTTTCCCCTTTTCAAGGAATTTTAAAAGAGACATTTTGATTAAAACCCAGGGGAAAGTTGAAGCCATGAGAGCAGAGAACAGCTCCTACTCAGAACAGTGAAAAACAAAGACCCTGTTGTTCATAACTGCTCTGATCCCAGGTCATGTTAGCTTTTTGTGGCATTAAGCAACAGCTACTTAAAAACTGTCTTTCTGCAGACCAGGGGGACAAAAACACAGCAGTATAGATCATTACTTTTCTGATAACACTAAAAAACCTAGGGTACAGTTGAGCTGCTAATAAAGCCTGCACAAGACATTCTCTCACACCCCACATAATCTTCTAGTGTGTGTTCAAGGCACAGTTACTCCTTTTTAATCATATATTACCTGTCAGCAACTCTTATTCAAAAGCTTCCTACTCTCTCTTCCTTTGCTGTATAGGAGGTAGCTATCACCCAGTCTTTTACCTTCCTCTGTCAATTCCTGCAGAAAAATCACCCTCCAATCCCCAAGTCACAAATGTGCCTCTGCTCAAGGACCGTCATCACCTATCTTCTCTTGTCTGGTTGCCCAGTGTATTTGATCCTCTCCTGAGGCAGAGCTGAATGCAGTCTTTCACACCTGCCTCCTTCGGGCCTGCAGGCACACTTCTCAGCCATCTGGGAAGGCTTCTAGGCCTCTCTTTTTGGTGGAAACAAAGTTGTTCTGTAACTCCTGCTTAACTAAGTACTAAAGCTTGTGATGCTTTTGGACCTTCACATCACTTTTTCACCAGTAAATCGAGTACAGATCCATTACCTTCCTCCAGTCTCTCTCTCACTGGAATTTCAACTGTGATAATTGCAGCATTTTGTTTCAATAGGATTTTTACTGCTATTAAATTTAAAGCAAGTATGAGTTGCAAATTGCTTCTAGCCTAGGGCAGACATATCTTACTCCAGGGCTTAATACTTTGTTTGACCCTAGTTTCACTTCATATCAAGATCTACAAGACTAATCAGATGGGTAGCTTCAAAGAAGCACCAGGCATTAGATTTTTAGGGCTTTTTCTTAGAATTTTTTCCTCTAAGAACAACCACAACATAGCCAGTAGTCGGTTTAAGAACAACAAAAACTGATTCTACAAGCTTTTCCTTTTCTCCCAGATAGGAATGTGATTCAAGGACCTGCAAGGCCTCTACAGCAGTGACCTTATCCAAGAAATGTTGCACATAAGGCAGTAACACAGGTACTACGAGGCAGAATATCAGTGTGCACAAGGCACTTAATATGTGCAATACTCTATTTATCCCCTTCAGGAATTCTAACCTTCTACAAACTGAGTCAAGAACAAACACAAACTGCATCTATAATAAATTTGCCTATAAGCAGCAATATATTCATATTCTGCATTTACAGGAAACTCACTAATGGATGTGGACATAGCCCTTAAAAGACCTGAAAGCTTGGGATCTTCTCATTCAGTTTATTTCTCAGTATTTGAAAGGGCTACAAGAAATATTTCTTCTACACATTTTTGACCCTTTTTCTAAAATTCATACGCTTAGTATCTTATGTACTGTGATAGATGAGGTGCTTTTTCACTTCTGTTTGCATGCCATCCCTAAAACTCACGACATTATTAACCTCTGTTTTTCAGCATCTAATAGATGTCACTAGAAAAAACAGTTTTAATAAATGCATCCTGGAACACTCAGTTTGGAGCTAAGGTACCATGTGAGAAAAGGAAAAATAATGATAAGTGATAAATGGGATAAAGATTTTAGGGAAATTTTATTGTATTTAATTAATCTACCATTTTTACTAAGTTGCTTTCAAGTGAAATGGCTTTTTACCAACTCCTTTTGAAAAGGTTAGAAGGGTATTCCCTGAGCTACAATCATTAGCATATAGATGTCTCTAAGTGTTAATTTCTGTTTTCACTGAATGAATGTAATTTAAAATGAGGCCCTTTCAAATCAGTTAACTTTGGCCATTTCAGGAAGATAAGAAAAATGGACTCAAGCATGAACCCCAGCAAAACCTGCTTCTTAAGGATAAATATATGTGACTATTTAAGAGTCTCCATTGCCACATGCTGAAAATGATGGATTTCAGGAAAAGTACGAGAAAAGGTAGATGACAGGATTAAAGTCCTTCCACTAGGTAATAGACTCCATTAATAGGGTTAACAATAACAAAAAAGAAGGGTTATTTTTATAGTTCATTTTCAAAAAGAGAGTTGAAAACCAGCCTAGAAATTACAGTGGTGGCAATTAGTTTTATACCTACAGCAAAATGTGTTGAATTTCTCCTCTTTCAGTTTTATGCAACAAAGGAAAAATTTAGGAGCTGATCCATCTCCTAAATTAATGAATAATATACCAACTCATCTTCCTCAGAGTAAGGCTCAGGACTCTTGTGAGATTTTCATTTAAAAATAACCCAGTCCATGTTCGGTATGATGTACCATGAACCTCTGACACAGCTGTCCATCCAGGCCTGCCACATGCCCCAAGAAGAGAGGGTTTCTCTTCAGCAGGTTTCGAGCATATATGCACCATAGAACATGGCTAATAAAGACCAATATTTGTAGTTAAACATACCTCATTCTCCAACACAAAAGCATACCTTCAACCATAACATAAATTTCCTGAAATTACATTTTTCTCCAGCGATAATTTCTTGCTTCAATATTTTTAGCTCATGGGAGAAAAATAAAGAAACGAGCTATCAACTACAGTCTTGGAGAACAGGAAACAAACACGAAATTTGGGAAAGTGCTTTGCCCTAACCTACACAGAAATTCCACCTGTTCTGGCAAAGCTACAGAGTTTTTGATTATATTTAATTTGCACATACTGAAATGATCATGGCCATATTTTGGTGAAGTCCTCAGAAAATAGGTTTACTCTGAACATACCAGGATCTGGAGAGGTCAGACCCAAGCCACACCACTTCCTTGGCAGCAGCAGATCCCTCAGGTGTGGCAGGCGCTAGGAAGGAAACCAGAAAGACCATCCTTTCTTTTTACCCATACAAGACATGATTATATTAGGGAAGGAAACAAAGCATTGTTCAAAAAGTCAAAAAAACAAGAGTAAGAGGAGAGACTAATGCCTTGTGGGCCCTCTTTTCAGAAAGGGAGAGCAGTAACAGCCACAAGATTGAGTCTGATAGATAAAATTGAAAGTCAGACAATACATACATCAAAAATACAATCCAAAAAAATACAGAAACTTCTGCTTTTACATTCTTGTTCATCAAGAGAGATTAATAGAAATCATTTAAGTTATTTCTCTTTGCCACTTCTACAAGCTGCTCCATTAACTCAACTGATCATTCCTGTTGTAGGCTATACCTGATGGATGGTCAAGAGAGAAGTCAATATTTTTCCTTATATATAATTTTTCTCTTGTTCCCTACTTAATAATCAAAACCAATTCATTATACTCAAATAGCACAGAGGTTGCAAAGTCATGGAATATCCTGAGTAAGAAGAGACCAACAATTATCATCAAGTTCAACTTCCAGTTCTGCACATCCCCAAAAATCACACCACATGTCTGAGAACATTGTCAAACTCACAAACTGTCAGGCTTGGTGCTGTGACCACTTTCCTGGGGAGCCTATTCCAGTGTTCAACCACCCTCTGCATGGAAAACCTTTTTCTATTATGCAACTAAACCTCCCCTGACAACTTCAGGCCGTTCCCTTGGGTCCTAGTGTTGGTTACCAGGGAGGGACCAGGCCCTGCTCCTGCACTTGCCCTCATGCAGAAGCTAAAGACTGCAATGAATCTCCCCCGTCCAAGCTGAAAAATCAAGTGACTTCAGCTGCTTCTCATACAACTTCCCCTTGAGACCATTCACCACCTTCATAGCCCTCTTTTGGGCAGCCTCTAACAGCTTTATATTGTGGCACCCAGAACTGCACAGGGTATTCAAGGTGAGGCCGCACCAGAGCAGGACAATCCTGTCCCTTGCCCAGCTGGCAATGTAGTGCTTGCTGCACCCCAGTAGAGGGTCGGCCCTTTTGGCTGCCAAGGCACTGCTGACTCATATTCCACTTGCCACTGAACAGGATCCCCAGGTCCCATTCCACGGGGCTGCTGTCCACCCTCTGTTCCCCAGTCTGTACTGTACACACAGGGTTGTCCCATCCAAGGTCCAGCACTGTAAAATCCAGCACTCACTCCTGTTGAACTTCATACAGACTGGTGGTTGCCCATCTCTAAAATTTGTCCAGATTTCTTGGCAGGGTCTCTGCCCTCAAGGGAGTCAACAACTCCTCTAACTTAGTGGCATCAGCAAACTTAACACATCATCAAGTCCTGCATCCAAGTCAACATTCAACAAAGAGGGAATAATTCATTAAACAAGCCCTGACAATTACACAGGCACACAAGACTTCTGATTTGTGTTCAAATTAAGTTCTCTTCCTGGGAAAGGTAATGTCTGTTCAAACTTAGCACTCCAGGTAATTTGTTGAGATCAGTTCTCTTGCCTCAGACTTCCTTCTTCTCTACCAACAGCCAAAAGACAGGCCAGCTGATGTCAGCTCTAGTATGGATACAAGACTATTTGGACTTGGATTAAGACCAGCAACATGGTATAAGAAATAAACTGAACAGATGGTAAGAACATTCAGCTGTGATACTCTTTTTTATTGTGGTCACTTTTCTACATCAGAGTTGCTTGAAATATGTTGATTATGCAAACCCTGAAAATAAGCCTTATACTCTTCAGATAAACACACATACATTATGCAATCTAATACTGCAACCGCAAATACAGAAACAGGCCAACCCCTAGCTGGTATTACTATGAATTGTTGCTAATAAATCCAGCACGTTTGAATAAGTCGTGCAGTACTCCAGAACTGCAGGTCCTCCAGTCTTTTGTGTTGGATATGAATTGACTAGAGAAGGAATTTCCCATACACAGAATTCTTCACAAGATTTCCTAAATTTACACTATTTATGAGCATGATGTACACTGCATATTGGCTTCAACAGTCCTGTTCTATGAATAAGCAGAATTTACATGTAAAAGGCCAAGTTAAAGTTATGAAATGACCTTCCACAGTTACAAGCCTATCTGTGCTTTCAATTGCACAATGCTTTAAAAAAATTCTAAATAAAAAATTTTATCTTGGTTTTGAATCTGAAAGATTCAGAAAAAGCATGATATACTTTTTATTCTCATTTGCATCCCTGAAATTCTATTTTGCTTTGAAAGTTTTCCTACATACTGGTCCCACAAAGTTTCAAAAAATTCAATAAACTTCTTCACATTATCCCTTCCACAATAAAAATTACTAAAAAGATCTCCTATGCTTTTAGCAGTGCTGTAAATAAAAAACACCATCATATTCTCTATTTTACAAGGCTCTTCATGTAAGCAGAATACTTGTAGTCTGTTCTTAGTGTATATGAAATGTGCACAGTCTTTAGAAATGCAGATAATCAAAAAAAGAGCCACTAGGGAAACAAAGTGATAACATTAGCTAATGCCACACAGTAATGTTTATTTAACAAATCTGTGTTGCATGCCTGACATTTCCCCTGGCATCAATTTATTTTGTTTTGCTTTTCTCTGATAGTAGCACAAATGCATTTAAAATGTAAACTTATTTTACACCTACCAAAGTGTATACACAATATAATAAAAACATATACATCTTTTTTAATATCTTATGGGAATACATACTGGAGATGTGCAGAAAGCACAGCTGCCAAAGTAAACAATCTAGATTATGGAAAATGTTCATTTTTAGCTTTTTCAATAGCTACTAAAACTGCAATTGTCAGTGCACTGTACATCACTGCATTATGTTATTTATAAAGTGCCACAATGTGACAAAATGATGCTATCCATCAGGATCCAATCTTAACTGAAAGTGGCAAGGGAAGTGGCGTGGATGGAAAGATATCTTCAGACCATTCAAACTGGCAGTTTGGAATAGTTACAAATGGCAATTTTCAGAAGTTTAATTTGCTGGTCATTTGTAAAGTGTACACAAATGATTCAATGAACCAAATTAGAAAAAAAAAAACCTTTCTACTTTCAAACTTCTCTGTAATCAAGCCAACTCTTTCTCCACTTTCCTTCCAGACAAAAGTTCATGCTGCTTCATTGATTCACTCACTTCATTGGAGTCCTAGATTTGTCAGCCTTTGTTTTCAATACCTTTCTTGACTCAGAAAGCCAGCCCAGCCAGTTGTCTCAAAAAAATCCTATTTATTTTCCTGTTTCCTTGATATCCAACAGTCTTTGGTGCCTCACTGGACTTTTTCCACACACTGACAACCCCAATTTTATGTCTTCTCTTCTAAAATATTCAAGTTATATCAGACAACACCAAGGATGATGCCGGACAACACACCATGCAGGGTGACATCTCTCTTGTGTATACCCATAATCTACTTCCACAGAAACAATTCTTTTGCAGTGGGAGAAAAAAGTGCCATTTAATTCAAAATAATGAGGAAGAATAACCCTGAGGCATGCATATGCAATGATTGGTCAGCAGATACTACCACTACAAAAACACCAGTTCAATTCTCAGAGGTCAAAAAAAAATAAACAGTATTAAAAACTGAAGAAGAAAAAAAAAAACACACAGGAAAATAACCAAACAAAAGGGAGCAACTGGCAGAATGAGAGGACACAGTTTTGAGCTGTGCCAAGGGAAATATAGGTTGGGTATTAGGAAAAAGTGTTTCACGGAAAGAGTGATTAAGAACTGGAATGGTCTCCCCAGGGAGCTGGTGGAGTCACCATCCCTGGATGTTTTTAAAAAAAGACTGGATATGCTGATAGTGTCATGGTTTAGTTGAAGTGCTAGGGCATGGGTTGGACTTGATGATCTTGAAGATCTCTTCCAACCTAGTGTTTCAGTGAAAAAGTCAAAAAACTACAGGATTTTGTAAATCTAAATACTCACAAGCCTTTTTTTCAAATGCAGCTCTGATTATCTAATTAAAGAGCCAACAGGAATACAGAAAACATTCAAAAGGGAGACAGTTAACTCTTCAACTGGTCTCTTTCCCAGCAGAGCTTCATCCATACCTATAAAGTTACAATTGCTGAAGTAAAGCACATCACCTGCTCACTATTTGCTGCTTATAAACATCTGTTAAACAAATCAAGAAGCATGTTTAAAAAGACACAAAACTTTCTCCACATAATGAGAACTGCAACTCTTTGCCTGAAAGGGGGGTGGAAGTCAAGAGTATAAATGGGACCAAAGAGCTACCAATAGTTCATAGTCAAGTAATAACTCACTAAGAACATACAAGATGGAGCCCACTGAAAGAAGGTCTCCAAAGACCGGTTACAAAAGGAGACTCAGAATTTTGGGGATAAGTTGAAGAGAAACTCTTACTCTCAAAGTAGTTGCTCCCAAAGACAAAGGGTACTCCTCTTTTCAATCTGTTTAATCTCATCTCTTCAGTGCTCTATGCTTTCTCCAGCTCTCCTGGAGAATCAGCCAGCTCATATTTCTACCTCTGACAATCATTAACAGGTTTTCAGACGCAGGATTTGGGGGCAGAAAGTTTCACAGGAGAGAGGATACCTCAAAATTATTCTTTGACCCAAAGGAAATAATGCCCTTCAACTCATCTGCATGGGCCCATACCTCCAGTTATAAGCCAAAGTATTGAAAAATTTAAGTAAACTAACTGGAAAATTACACTTAATAAGGAACTATACACATCTAGGTAGATTTGACTAGATATACAATTAATACTACAAGGGTTTTGTTTTTTTAAACTATCCTTAAGAAAATGGGCTTAGATATAGAATCAATTTTATAACATCGAAGTCTTACTGCTATTATTTCCACAGCAGAATCTGGAAGAATATGCTAGGATATGCTACCATATGGTCATATTTGCTCAGTTCCCCAGCTCCTTCTATTTTCTTCTCCCTTACGAAGGCAGCTCGTGTTGCACAAAAACCAAATCAAAACCAAACAATAAAAAAAAAACCAAAAACACCAGGAACAAAACAAAATCTCCAGACACAACAAAAATGCCAAATAACAAAAACAGACCTTAACAACAATAAAACCAAAACTTCAAACCATGACACGAAAATATATTAGTCTAGGTATAATGCATGACCCGAAGACCTGTAGGCCTATATAAAAATATCAGTCAAATAAGTAAACAGTGATAACTCCTCTACATGGCAGGAAAACAAAAAGAATACGAATGCTTGCTCAAAGACATACCATGCTTTGCATGAATAATGAAAAATTCTGCACATAATAGTCACAGCTAAATGCCATTAAATGCCCTAACAGCACACTGACACCTTTGGTTCACTGCCATGCTGTGTTACTATGAGCACAGTACATAGGTTTTACTTCAGAATATGTCTTGCTGGTTACCAAGAGTCTAACACCGGACCATGTTCATGGAATTATTTTTGAGTCTGCCATCTTAAAAATAGTTTAGTTAAGGTTCAGTGGAAAGCAAACAACTGAAAGCACACCTCCTTCTCTGACCTCAGTGTACCACACTAGCATGATGAATTTCCATCTCTCACCAGGATCAGTAGTAGATGAATTGGCAGATATCAATTTTTAAGTGGAAAACACCTCAGCGCAGGCACTCACTTCTTTGGTACTCTTTTTCACAGTTTCATGGACTCCTGCTCTCTACCTCTTACCTCTGCAGAAAACTCTAGTCTTTTTTTGGTTGGCAGAGGAAAACTGAAAATCTTCCACACAAAATTGTAATCACTATATTTATTCCACATTTATCAACTAGATGATGAGTCTTTCTTGTTCTTCCTTCTAGGGATGTTTGTGCTGGAAAAACATCAGGCAATACAGAAATGTTTAGGTCAGAATGATGTGTTATTGGCTGTAGGCTACAGTGTTTTATTTCCCATCTTCAGTGCCAGTGCTGTTTATCCTCATACAGCATCACTCTAGACCTTTCTCTGCTGTACACTTTTTCCTAACCTGTTAGTTGCCCTTGTCTAGATCTGTCATTGCCTCTATCCCAAGCTCAAAAACTGGCACAGTAACACTCAAGATTTCCTATCAGAAGTCCACAGTGTAATCATTACATGAGTTTGGAAGTGTCAGCTGAGGGCAATGTGCAAAAGCCACTATTTTTTGAAGCCTAATTTTTTCTTGGGTTTCTACTACATAAAGAGTCTCCTATGCATCCTATCACAGAATAAGCTAAGTTGGAAGGGACCCATCAGGATCATCAAGTCCAACTCTTAGCTCTGCAGAGAACGCTCCCCAGGAGTCACACCATGTGCCCACGACCATCATCCAAAGGCTTCTTGAACTCTGTCAGGCTGGGGCTGTGACCACTTCCCTGAGGAACCTGTCCCAACACCCAACTGCCCCCTGAGTGAAGAACCTTCTCCTGATATCCAGCCTAAACCTCCCTTGACATCGGCTCAACCATTGCCCCTCAGGTCCTGTCACTGGTCACAAGAATGATCACTACTTGTCTCTCCACCTGCTCTCATGAGGATGTTGAAGACTGCAACAAGGTCTTTCCTTCTCCAGGCTGACCTCAGCTGCTCCTTATAAGGCTTCCCCTCCAGACCCTTCACTCATCTTCACGGCCCTCCTTTGGACACGGAAATTTGGATGCACAAGTTTTGGGTTTGACTTTTTAATACTGAACATCAGAAAAAAAACAAAGCAAAAAACCCAAAAACAAAAACAAACAAGCAAACACAACAAACAAACAAACCCCAACCCACTCAGATTGAGGGTTGTTTCCTGGCCCTGCTCATATCAAAGATACCAGAATGTGTTACAAATAATAAAACTGAGGCAGCAGTCTAATTCAATACACAGGAAAGTAGAAATATGCTGGGATTCACTGAGAACTGCTGCTGACACACTTGATTGAGAAAAATCAATTTACTCTTATTCCTCTGCCCACAACTCATAAATAACATGTAGTATAATGAGAGGTGAAAATCTGTTTGAGACTAATTAAAGTGCTTTGCACAGATTCTCCTTTACCAGATGGTTTCCACTAATATTCACTAATAAAAGCCTGTTTGAGGAGCTTGCATTCAGTTAGACTGGAGGAGGCAAGAAACAGCACAACTATGTCTGCAATTAATTTCATTAGAAAGATTCTGTGCCAGTATTGTCGGGGAACTCTGTAGGTTTTATGATTTTCTTTACTCTGTGCAGATCTGTTTTCTGCAGTGCAACATACCTGACAGCCTTCCTGTAGCAAAACTGGGGTTTTTGGCTACGAAGACAAAGTCTAAGTTGGAGTCCACATAAACGTGCACATATTAATGTGAATCGTTGAGGATAGTACTACCTCTGTCTTTCCTTTCTCATCAATGTAAACATACTATCCACCTATCAAAAGTTTTGAACAACTACACTGTGACAGGTCAGTCAATGTATCAAAATCTCTCTCATAAACACTGTTTCAGATGGCAAGGTACCGATTCATCTCAGGGTGCCAAAATAATTTGATTACACTTTTCTCTGTCTCTCCTGTTCCTTATTAAATCACTGCCCAGAAAGAAATTCAGAGTAGTATATTTTCTATGAAAAATATTTTAATTTAAGTAGTAGGGAAAACTACAGCCCTGGCAATTTGTCAGAAGATCCTAGGTAACATACATTTAAGCATGAATAGTAAATCCTTTCCAAAGTATTATCATGTAGAGCCTAGAAGCTATTTACTAATATGACAAAATACAAGTAATTAGATTGCACACACACATTTTAGATATGAAAAGTAACCACAAAAATACCTACCTACTCAAAAAAGGGACCCAATTCCCCTCACAAAAACCAAAACCAAAAATAAGCAAACAAACAAAAACATACTTTGTGTTTCTTAATGCCCAAGAACCATTTCAACCCATGGTCTTGTCCTTTGCTCAGATCCTCTCCATCACCTGATGACTTTTTGCCATCTTCCTGTGCTCTTTCTGGTGGGATTTCTTATTACTGATCTTCACTTAAAATTATTCTGTCTTCTAAATACCATCTTGGTTCCACCCACACAGAGCAGACAAGTGATTCGTTCCTCCTCCTTCCTCCCACACCAGTGAGAAAACAAACCTGAGGTCAGGACTGATTGTTTATTTTGCCTCAGAATCGGCATCCACAAGCTGAATACTCATCTCCCTTTGTACCAATGACACTTCTACAAACTACATTGATATGAATTCCCTACTTTAATGAAATCATCTTAAATACGGGTGTACCTTGAATGTCCTCTGGCAGAAAGGCACCAAAAGAAGAAATTGTCTGAGATGATCTTGTGCTGTCTGTGAAGACCATTTTATGTCCAGACAGAGCAGGAATAGAACAAGAGAACCTCTTCACCAAACCTACTTCTAGAGCCAAACAATTTAAACTCACACCATGATTCCTGGGAAACAAATTATTTTAAAGAATACTGTACAGAGGGACAGTTATGGGTAGGTCATTTTGTTTCTTTAAAAAAGAAAAACATGGAATTATTGAGTTGATTTGATACTTTGAGTCTGTATGAAATGTGTGCATTTTTAAAAATAATCATCTGTATTATGAAGTTTGTGACATCATGAACAATTCTATAAAGTACTTCTTAAACTGTCCCAGTTATATATGTGAAAAAAAACTATAAAAATCAGAATGAATGAACAATTCTTAAATTAGTACAAGGGCAGAGCAACAGCTTTTTTCAAAAATGGCTTTTATGCTGAACATGTTTGCAGTTTTCAAATTTATGGGTGTAGCTGTCAACATGTATATTCACTTTTAGAATATCGTCCTGGCTTAATGAGGTCTCCTGGAATGATTTCTTTTAATAAAAAGTTAACATGCTTACATATGTGGTTTCCACCTTTCTACTTTTTTTAAAAATATCTAAGCTACTCTTCAGCAGAGATACCACAGCAAAGTTTAAAAGTAAACTTCACAGCACATTCAAATACTTCAACACTTCAAAGTCAGCTTCTGATAAAACTTTCAAGTAACAATTGTCAAAGCTTACTCCTAACAACCACAGATCCATGTCTTTAGCCAGAAATCTAAGCCAGAGTAGAGTCACAAGACAACTGCATTTTAATTACAATTACATACCATCACACCAAATGATGCCAAAATAGTGAATAGAAATAAAAGACTTCTTACTGGTCACTTCATCTTTACTCAGACCATTGCAACCCATACAATGTGCACACCTCACTTGTCTCACCATCTTTCCACCTGTCTCCAGTTTATACTGTTTCTGTTAGGCAGAGTATAAGATGTTTAGATTCAGATAATCCATACAACCCGCTCAGAACAAAACCTCCCCTACAACATCAGGTTGCTGAGTGATGATTGAGAATTACCCAGTAAAAATACCAGTGCTTCACTAACTCAGAGTTGCTCCATGAGACATGACCACAAGTCACTGACAGAGCTGGTGAGGATTTTCAGATTCATACACATCCCTGCAAGAATGTCTCAATTATGGGTCAAACAGATTAAGACTCCTCCCCCACCCCAAGCAGCTGACACAGTTATTTTCTAATGTATTCCATTTAATCTTCTCATTCACTTTTCTGCTTTTCAGGGTTCAAACTGCTACAGATCACTTGGCTAAACAGCCATAGTTCTCTAGCTTTTACTTGGAGCTTGTTTCCTCCAGGTCCCTCATCACTGTTTTCTTTGGGAGATCCCTATTTGTTTAGGTTTTCCTCTCCTGTACTCCCCACAGCCACTCTGATGTACCATAGAGGCAAACCATTCCACTATAAAGATGGTCAGTCACCTCAAGACTGACTTTATTTTGTCTTTATGACTTAACATAGAAGAATTTCTCCACTATCACATTTATTTGTGAAGAATCTGTATTATATCAAATACACATTTCTCCTACTGTTACGACTTTGAAAATATCCTGAACAGTACATATGCATCAATCCATTAAATATCACACTTTCAGCACTAGATTCACCCATGCTGCTTCCAGATAACATCAAAAATTTGTTCAGAGAACCTACAAATCTCTTTTCTATAGGAAAATAAAAATGACAGAAAAATACTTGAGAAATTAATTTTTGCATCTAATAAAAATATAATTAGAAATAATTATAGACACAAGAAAATACGAGTTGAAAGCTGAGAAGAACATCAATAGTTAACATTCTTGCAACTCCTTAGATAAACATGATGGCAAAAGCCTATTCATTCTTCCCAGTGTTTCTGAATCCACGTTGAGTGATATGGCCTTATTTCAAGTGGAAGCAGAGGCAGAAGTGGAACACACATTCCTGGAGACAAATAAGCATTTCACTTCACCACAGAACAACCTAGAATTTGTTTGTTGCGAACTGCCATTATCTTGACCAAGAGGTAATACAATTCAGCTGTACTTCTTTTCCATAGGAAAGCCCTTTTAAGCACCACTGTACTGCTAGTACTCTGAATTAGCACATTAGTTTTATTTCTAGCAAAGAAACAGAAACAATCAGATCATTCCTAACTCTATAGTCATGAAGAACGAAGAATTTTTTCTTTAAAAGTGTCATACATCTTACACTTTGACAAGGCCAAGGCCACTTCAAATACTGATTCCTACTGCAAATTCTTTCCTTATGGAAAGCTCAAGGCCAGCATGGGGGAGGTTTGTTTGGGGTTTTTGAGGTTTATTTTTCTTATGCACACACAATGCAGGACAACAAGCATAAAGAGTAATATCAGTGTACAAGAGGAAAACATTCTTAATTTGTAGTTCAACTTCATATACTGCTCTTCATTTACTTCAAAAATAGAGATGGATATTGTTCAGTCACAGTGAACCCAGTGACCACAGTCCATCATTAAATATAATATCAGCTACAATTTCCACTTCAGCACCAATTGAAGCATCACCTTATTACACTTTGTAAATTTCCACAAGCCCTCCAAGTTATTTTTGACATCTTTGACTCTGATCCTGCCAACACTTACACACATTATCTTAAGCATACAGAAATCCGTAACATTATGCACAGCACACAAAGAAATACATGCATCATTTTAAAAATGAGGACTTCTTTAATTGTTTAGTACAGAAGCAAACCCCTCAAGATGTGATGTGTACAGGTTAGGAAAAATCACTCCAATAGCATATCTATTGTTGTTCCAAGTGTCAGCATCTCTTAAAATTCTCTCAGTACCCTTCCACCCTCCTACACATATCACCTCCTTTACATTCTCCTTAAATGCCTAAAAATAACTAGCTATGCATATGGTCTGAGCACCACAGCCCTATACCATATAACTGGGGAAAAAATATTTTAGTTTGCATAGTTGACCTCACATCCATCATCAGAAGATAATTTTCCATGAGTTATTTCCCAGAACTTAAACATTTAGCATAAGTTGCAGATTTGGCAATTGCAAAGTTCCACACTATTTAGCAGAACAAGTTTTTTGTTATGAAATTACCACCTCAAACTACAAATTAACCATCCCCTTCCCCCCCCCAAAAAAAATCCAACTGTGAAAGCTTCATGTGTTTTTTCTCCCACCTGCATTCACTCACACTATAAAGGGATTTGAAAGAATATATACTTCAGTTTAAGGACTTTTTTTCATTTTAGAAAGTTTTCACTGACATTAAAAACCAGTCTAAACTTATGACCTCACATAGCAACATAGCAATCTATGCCATGTTCAGGAATGGGACACTACGAACTCACTCTTTGTTCAGCTCCAGCCACAAGGAGAAAAGCAGGAAGCGCCTCAGTCAATGTGCTCTCAACTTTTTTCTATCAACATTCTTGCTCTAGTTAATGCTTTTTTCATCTGCCTCTTCCCTGTCCCCAAGCAGGTGACTGGTACAGTAGAAGGGGAAGTTGAAGTATCATTGTCAAAAGTGGTATTTTGAGTTAGCACAGAGCAAGGACATCTGAGTACAATGCATCTCCAGGAGTGCTGCAGAAATGCTCCCCAAGACTGCCTTCTGCTAAGGATGTTCCTAGGTCACAGTCTTAATTTCTCACCATCAAAGAGGCACACCTGTTTTACCTAAACAACAATCATTTTTACTTGGACTTACCTTCCCCAGTGGGCTCCTAGCCATGCAGGCTCAGTGGGGACAGCAATGCAAACCCTGTTGTTGGGTCTCACTCTAGTAAAGGCTGTGCTACAGTTTTGCTGCCTTCTACAGCCAGGGCTAGAAACAGAAACTGCTCTTCATGGAACTGAGCTCAACACAGAGCTTAGCACCTGAGAATAAAGGCACCCTAGTTCATAAAAAGAAGAGAAAAACAAAAAGGAGCAAGACAACAGATACATCACAACATCCACTCATTGTCTCTTCCCACCTCAAAGCCCCAATCTTTAAAAAAACAAAAAACAAAAAAGCAAATTTACTCACTTTCCACACCAGCTTAAACCAGCACACACCAACTACTCAGCCCTGACCACACATATTTATTAAGGGCAACTCATTACCTCTGACAGTTTCCAGCTCGTGGGGCTGATCAGCATCACCTGAGGGGCAATTGCTGGTTTTCTGGGAGGCTGGGCTTCTCACACCCCCATTGTCCAGGCCCTCACCTTCCTTCAAGCCTCATCCACAGCAACTCCCTGCTGTGGTGTGTCTGGGGCTATCAGCTATGGCCTTTGGTGGCACTGCACCAGGCAGAGCTGGCAGGAGAGGGAGAGAACAGAGGGGCTGGGCTCTCCCTGCTGCACAGCGCTGGGTTGTGCTGCCCGCCCAGTGCTGCCTGCCCTGCTGGGATGGCACAGCTCACCCCAAGGCCTCCCTCATGCCCCCAGCACACCTCAGCTCCCAGTGTGTGGACAGGTCTCATTACCCCCTGGAGCCTCTCACAGAGGTGCTACAAACCAGCTCACACCCCACTGCACGTGCCAGCAGATGCTGAAAGCTGTGCCATGTCAGCACCCTTGGCTGGCATCCACAGCCTGCACTCGCCGCAGCCAGAGCTACTGCCTTGAGGGCTCGCTTCTCTCAGGAACCTGGAAGGCAAGAAGCCTGGCCCCAGGACTGACTTCTGCTCCAGCTACTCCCTTAAGGGGCAGTAAAGTCACTTGTCTTCTTTGCCCCATGGAAAGGCAGACAGGCCATCTCTGGAGCCAGCCCTGCAGGTTCCGCACACCAGGCCGCTCCCCTCACAGCGGGCTCGGGCAGTCGGCGCTGCCCACACCCCAAACAGGCCTGGCTGCTGCCACGGGCACAGCTGTGAGGGGCCCTGCCCGGCTCCCACCCCCCAGAAACACAGTGCGAGGGCAACCCCTCCCTCAGAAACGTGCCCGGCGTTGGCCACGCTGCCCTGCGCCATCCTGTGCCATCCTGCACCATTAACGCACCTGTGCCTTCCTGCCCTGCGGAACCCTGCGGCTCCTCACACGCCTGACTCCAGCACGTGCTTAAATGTTGTAGGAACTGCATCTTGAGACAGATTTAATTGTAAAGTTTCAGGGAATCATCTGTGTTATCAGTGTTAATCACATCAAGTTCTATTTTGAAAATACGACTCATTAGTTGATAAGAGTTTTCCCAAATTGCTTAAAAGATTAATAAAATAATCAACTTAGCAGAGGGGAAGAAAAACCACAAACTATTCCTGTAAGGAAATCACTTTATTGCCTATACATGTGAATGAGCTGTTTTAATGCTCAGGTTCACTGCCTCCTCTGCATTTAATCTCTTCCCTTTTATGTCCTACTCTGAATTTTTTTTAAAAGACTTTCAGGCTTTTATAAAATTAATTATACAAATCATTAGTATTAAAAAGGTAATATAATGGTTTCAAGAACAAGCTTCACAGACTATCTGCATATTTAATCATCTCTGCTAATAAATTTTTAATCACTCATTGAGTTCAGGTTCTTGTCTTGAAGCTTAACTTGATAACAAACCTAGCAACTGGTAGAACTAATTGGTACAGAGTAAGTGAATAATTTATAAGAGGAAAAAGCACTGGGTGTTCTGGAGGTGGGCAGAGACCACAAGTCACAGATATTTCTGGGAGGAAGCATGAAAACAGCGGCTGATTACAGGAATTTCGTGATACACTGCTGACATCCAGAGGCCAACAGTCAATACTGTTCACATATGTGAGCCAGGCTGTAAAGCGTGCTGTAAAGTCAGATTCATTAAGTTTTAAATATTCATGCATTTCATTAAAGTTAACATTAATTGCACTACCATACACATTGATTATGCATAGACCATAAGTGTTTAACCTCTGAAAGCTTGCAAGTATATTCAAGTAATGGGGTATGTCCTGTCTTCGATGGTTTCGGCTACAAAGTTGAAATAAGAAATGGAATGCATTAGAGTGCGAGTACTAGAATAGTACTCTCAAACGCCAGAACAGTTTAAAATTTTTCTAATCAAACACAAATGCTGATGTAAGCTGTAAATTGCTTTGTCTTTTTCAAAATTAATTTAATAAAGGTAACAAAAAATACGTATAAGATTTCTTACAGACAAATGCTAGACTGATTTGCAAGCCACAGCTAATAAATAGGTTTGAACAGTTAAACCTAATTCATGAATAAGTGGCTTCTGTTTAGATAAAGATGAGTAGCTTATAAACAACAAAAAAAGGCTAGTCACTTGAAATAAGCTTATTTTAACTTAAAATGAGATACTCCAAGCCCACTATAGAATAATTCTACCCCCCAGAGAAGCACAAAATGCAACAATTCTTAAACCAGGATGTAACAGACAACATTTGACAGAAATTCAATTATCCTTGCAAGATCCCACTTGTAGTTAGTTACATACATAATCCTCTTTTATTTAATGGGTTAAAGCTCTCTTTCAAAACATTTAGTTGGATGACTCAAAGACTCACTACATTTCAAAAAATTCATCGAGTGACTTAATAAGATTGTTAAGTAAAAACACTCAGAAATTTTAAAATGTCATTTAATGCTGCCCGTGCAACCTTAATTCCAGCCGTGTATATATATGCGTTATGAAACAGCAGTGAATTAACTTTTAATCTCCTTTGAGCCAAGAAGATTTTTAGATTGGAAACTAAGGCACAAAGGGCATGCCAACAAATACAATGCTGAGCTTTAGCACAATCTCTGCACTAGCTCACATCTCGCAGAGCATGCCCCTGCAGGGCTAATTACCCCAGATAGCAAGCTAGGCTTGTGCACTTATGCTGCTTTTGGTTCCCCTACATGGCAAGCTCAGTTCTGTCTTCCTGGCAGTGCACTACACATAAACATTCAGAGAAGTATAAAATTTTAAATCTGCAGAAAACATGAAGAGTTTTTCAAATACTGTTCTTCATACCTAGGTGTTTTGGCACTGACTTCCCATCATGTAAAGGTAAAAACATATCATCTGAGTATTAAAAAATCCTTCTGCAAATAACACCAGTTTCTATTCTTCTGTTGTTTGTTGGTTTTTTTATTTTCCTTAAAAATCAGTCCATAAACATTCTGTGAGGTAGATATAAAGTTGTCCACATTTTGTAGAGAAGCAAATGTTGGAGGCAGATAGACTGGCTTGCCCAAAATAGTACTGATTTCTTCCTGAGCTGTTAACAACTCCTGATTAGCCAATTCTCTTTGTGAAGGTGGGCATCAAAGTGTAGTATTCCTAATTAGAAGTGACAGTTAACACACTGAAATCCTGTCTAAATAGCATTGCCTACACCCCCAAAGAACTTTATGGTCAGACATATCCTGGCTGATCACATAGAAATTCCTTGCTGTTTTTTTCTGCCTGGCTGCAAGCAAGGATCTTGAAAGTCATATATCAGACACTTGAACCATTTTGTACATCTGGAAGAAGTCTGGGATATCAGAATATTTGACTTTTGAGGGGTGGTGTTTGGTTCTTTGCTTTTTCACATTAAGACTACCTCGCTCATGTTTGTTTCTTCAGTAATATTTAAACAAGGAGGTAGCCTGTGAAGTCACTTAAACAGCAAACTAGATTTTATTAGTTTTACTGCATTTTTTTCTGTCATAGTCACAAACAACAACAGAGTTCATCAGGAAAGGTATACACATCATATAAAAGAGATTAGGTATTCTCACCAACATTTCAGTTTAGATTTTAATTAGGAGAGCTGTCAAAATGCAGAAGGAAATGCTTTGCAGTATAAGAAAGTTTGGAATACTTGACAGTTCAAATGTCCAAATCCTATGCTCATTAAGAAATACTTTATTTTACTTGGGGGTTTTTATTATTATTATTTTGGTTTAGTTTTGGTTTTTGTTTCTTTCACTTTCACTTGTGAAGGAAAGCTTCTTGATGGTTGATGTCTCTCCATCATGTGACATAATCCCTACATTCTTTTCTTTCTGATAGGTCCAAAGACGACAGGTACTTATTCACTGAGCAGTTGGCTTCTCTATCAAGCATGCATATATAAATTAAAAAAAAAAAAAAAAAATTACAGTGAAGCTTTCACATGTCCAAGTAGAAATGGATTACAATAGACAATAGAAATTTGTCAAGAGATGATTAAAAAAAGGGATGCAGAGAATATTTCTCCTTATCCTATGCCAACATCTGAAATAAAACTACCTGAGAAGTAATCACATTATTAAACCAAACCTGAAGAGGTTTTAATTAAAATTATTTTTTAAGTACAGCTTGAAATTATGTTTGAGGTTTAAGAGTTAAATTATTAGACTGTAAAGAGTTTTACAAAGCTTTCCTAATGTAATGAGCTTAGGCACCACATATGTTGCATCTCTGGTACACATTAGGAAGAGTTGCTTTTTTAATGAGCTTTAAAAACTGCATTTGCATACCAGAGGAAAAGGTCAGTGATGTGTGGATCAAGTCAGTAAATTAAGTATCACAGTATTATGTTATTATGCTTGCCTTCCGGAGACACACAATAACAAAACCACAGGCTACAGTTACCACACTGTTCGAACGCTTCCATGGCCGTGACCTTGGCAGCTGACACGTCCTGGCACCGCTGTGCCTGGGGCGGGGTCCGCCGGCTCCGGCTCTCGCCCAGGCCTCCCTTACCTTCTCTCCTGCCTCCTTCACCACCTCTCCCACCTCCTTTACCCTCTCTCCTGCCTCCTTCACCACCCCTCCCACCTCCTTTACCCTCTCTCCTGCCTCCTTCACCACCTCTCCCACCTCCTTTACCCTCTCTCCCGCCTCCTTTACCTTCTCTCAGGCACAGCAGAGCAGCTGCTGTGCCTGGCAGTCAGAGAACTCAAGCAAGCACAGGAAGGGGCAGCTGGATTCAGTGCGATGGCCCATCTTCAAACACCGCTTTTACTCCAGCCTGTACCCCTTGTAAAGACACCCAGGACAATGTCCTGAACCCTTAACAAGATCAAATCTCTTGGATGACAATGCATCAGGATGGGGATGCCTCTTTCCCAAGTCCCATTCCACTCGAGTTTTTGTTCAAGGATACAGCAGTATCAACTCTCTTTCAAAACACAAATATCAAAATTAGTTCTAATGCTGTGGTCCAAAATTTGACTTGGTCTACAGTTCTTTTTAGCTGGAATGTTAGACACTTGGTAATCTGTATAGACTGCTTGACTGGTAGCCAAATGGATATTTTTATTTTATAATAAATAATAAAATAAGCTAGGAACTGACCGCAAATACATTTTCACGGGGTTTTCAGCAAAGTCCTCTGGATTTACCTTTATTTGTAAGTATTGTAAATTATTGATAATTTACAACTATTATAACATTAATTTTATTTTTTAAGGGCAATTTAAATTGATTCCCTGCTCAACTGTGCAAAGATCCACAGTACTTAACTGGTCTTTCTGCCTCTCTTTGTGTCAGAGATGATAGGTATACACTAAGCCACATTATGCACTACATAATAACTTAGGCATGCTTATACATCTCACAGCCAAGTAAGTGACAGTTTAGCTCTGTATAAAGATGTAGATTTAGTCATTGGAATAGAGAAAAAATCTTCTAAAATATTACAACAAGAATAGCACAACTCAATACAACTGAGCAGTTATAAGTGGTTTTAATGATTTTTCACTTTTTGGATATGATAATCCTCAAAGTAGCATTCAAAAATATAGTGCAAAATATTTATTCATTTTATTTACAAATAAAATGTGCAGTTCAGCTTCTTCTCCTTGCCACAGTAAATGTTATTCTTTTATGTGATGAACAGAAATTAGGAGAAACATTCATAGAGAAAAAAGTTAATTTTAAACCTAAGAACAAAGATCTTCCTTCAGCTATATTTTTGTAGGAGTTACACAATATTTTCCAAAACTGTTTTCAGTTGAAAAGAAAATCCAGAAAGTCCAAGACAACACTAAAGAATTACATTCTTAAAGAAAGAATGGTTTTTCAAAACCATAAAGTTAATTTTGCTGTGACAATCACAAAGCAAAGTTCTTATCTACATAGAATATAAATTTTTTTTTTTTTTTGCAGCTTAAACATAGAATCTTTACAATGTAATGGGGTTTTTCCCCCCCTTTTTGCTATACAAATTGCCTTTAGGGGGAAAAGTATACTAGTATCTTCCTTTCCCTCTGATGAAACAACAAATGCTTTGGTTAAAGAGCAATCCGTGCACAATAGTGTTTTAACTTGCAAGGCAGTACTCCTTTATTAAGTTGATAGAATTCCACTAGCTGGATGAGATCAGTAAATCTGGTATGACCATCATCAAGGGTATAGAATAGCTTCCCATCATCTTCCAACTGTAAAAATGGAAAAACAAGATTCAATAAAATCCTCTTTTGCTGTGGTATTTCTTTCTGACAGGGATATTTGTTTGAGAAGTGTTCTTACAGACCAATATATTCATAATCTTATGACTATTGTGAGCAGAAAAAATACAGTGATCATTTACACAAAAACAAACCCAAAAAACAATAGGGAAACAATGTATTATTTGACTGCAAGTACACACCTAAAAGGAAAGAACAGTTAAATAAGTATAGGAATATTCTTTCTGCACTAACAATACTACTTCATGCCCTTGCTTTGGAATGATAGCTGGGGTTGATACCAACCCTGAGTTCTTACAGAGTGACATGAAGCAACCAAGTTCGAAGTTACTCATGGATTTCAACCTTTGCTCCATTCGCTTCCAGGCTTTTCTCCCGCTTTGGTAAAGTGTGACAAGGCTACACACCAGTGCAGTGGTGTGCTGGGCAGTATCAGCTACACAAGACACTACCCAGCACAAGAGTGACAGGCTTGTTCTAGTAGTTCTTTGTTGTAGGAGGAAGAATTGCTGCAGCTCCAAACATGTATTAGCAGAGATACAAAAGAGAAAGAAGAAACTTCAACAGATACTTTGAAAGATTCCTTTTGACTTTTAGACGCTTGACAATTTGCAATCACTATTTCCCTCTTCTAAGCTACTGAACGTTACCTCTTGCACAATTTGTATTGCACTGCTGACTATATAATTTCTTGATTTAGTTCCTCTACTGCTGATATGTCTAATACCAAGAGGATTAGTGAAAGTGCCTAATTGGTATTCATGTAAATATAGGGTGAAAAAACCCATTCAAACTATTTTTAAAAAGAAAAGGGGAAAAAAAGACATTTTATACAAGATTGAAAGGGTAGTGAACAGTGGATCCTGAAGCAGGGCTAGCACAGAGTAGCAGATGGTGTGCTAGGGAAAGATGCAACTACCCTACTTGAATACAGGGGAAGGGAGAAGATATAATTAGCTGTCTTACCTGTAATTAAGATGTTTTATCTGAAGCAGCTGTTGAACTGCTTATGACTCCTGGTTATTCTACCCCTTTCTACCATGACTGGAAGTAGTTTGTAATTTCTTTATTCTCAGACTTTGGTCAAACCAGGTCAAACACTGCTAGTTAAGGAATTACCAGTGTGAGAATGTGTAAACTCCTGTGCTCCAGCCAAGAACCTGAAAATGGATTATCATTCATTGGACTTTCTTTATGCATGCAATTTTCCTGCCAACACACTGCAGGCAAGGAGAGTTAACAATTCAAATGTCTGTTATCCTCCTAACAAGTTAATTCCAAACCTTGAAACGAATACCAGACAGATTTCTAATTTTAAAGCTATCAATATTTTGCAAATTAAAAACTCATATCAAAGTTCTGCTGTCCAAGAACCTAGCATCTTCTGCAAACTAAGAAGGCTGTTATGAGGAAACATTTATTAGAAAAAGACAGTCCCAGAACTGTGTATCAACTCTTCATCTTTCATAAGGATGAAATTTCAGGATAGAATCTATTGAACTGAACTTGTATCAGCTTAGAGTATAATGGCTGAGAAATACCTTTAAACTAACAAGCTCTCCAATTTTCAAAGTACAGGATCCCAAATGTATCCCAAAGGTTTCCTTCTGAACATTTTTGCAATCAATTCCCTACTACCTACCTGCAATACCTGTTGCACAGGTTACCAATGTTAACATGAGGCACCTGTTTACATGGGTGAGGCATGAACTAGAAGGCCACATACCCTGCCTAAAAGGAGACATTTTTAAGTGCAGCATAACCTGAAGCAACTTAAAATACAAGAGAAAAATAATGCATTTAGAGATTGAATTGTTTTTATCTCGTAAAAAGGCTTTGTAAATTACATTTATTTGTTCACATTTAGTAAGAAAGTTTGCCTTTACAATGGCTGGAAACAGGTAAAATTTAATTAGAACAACAGAATTTAAAATTCAAAGAGGCAACCTTGATCTTCAATTAATATGCTATGAATTTACTACAGTAATACAAAATACCTTGTTTCTTAGAAAATGATCCCTTCATTTAGATCAGCAGCAACTGGAACCAAAACCCTTCCTCCCTTAACAGTTTTCTGAAATCCTTAAGGGGCACTGTTCTAGCAAAAACAGAGCATGTTTAAGTCAGGGTATTGAGAATGGAATGAGCATACTGAATGCAACCAGAAACTGACAGAAAGGAACTGAAATATGCCAATATTTGGGGGACAAACAGCTTCCATGCTGACACTCCCTCTGGATTAAGCTGTACTCATCACAATTCTTTTTTTTTTCTGGTTACTAGCGTAGGACAAATTGCTTTACTGAAGAAACAATTCAAAAACATTTCCTTCAAGTAAGTCAAGCTTCGCAATGAAGTGGTACAGGTCTTAGCAATGAAAAGCATGGAAAATGTGACCCAAGTCTGTAGAAATATCAAAACTAAGAATTCCTGGTTCTGACAAAGATCCCACAACAGGAGACCAAGGTTTTAGCAGTCTCTTGAAAGGAGAAGACATTCATCCATCTCAGAGAAAACTGAAGATAACTGCAACATCCTGCTACAGTTGTGCTTAGAGAAGAGCAGGACAGGGAAAGGAGAAGTGTTAAAGTAGAATCAAGTATGGAGCTCTGTATGGAGCTCAATGAAGTAGCTCTGTATGGAGCTTAGAAGGTTTTCTAAACCACACAACAGTTATACCAAAGTAAATATCAGAAGTGACTAGAGTCAATGAATGCACAGAGATCTTACACCTGCGATTCTTATCAAGGATTATATGCTGATGATGCCATGGGATCCAGTGCATAACTACCACTTTTGGATGAAGGAATCCTCCATAATGTACCTGAACACAACAAAATCCTGAAGAATTCTTATAGCTAATCTGATCGACTTCTTTCCTCCTCTCAAATAATGCTTCAGTTTTATTCTACATGAACCTTTTTTAGTGGAGGATATAAGCTATAAGCCCTAGGTAAGGCAGGCAGAAATGCAGTGAATGATTAGAGAATCAACAGACCAAAGACAAAAAAAAAAATAGTGCCACTTGACTAATTTCTACTGAGAAACAGCAGAATCTGCTAGGAACTTCAGCAGGAAGATACATGGAGGCTAGAGTATTATGTGGTCTGGAAGAAAGGTTCTAGTAAAAAGAGATAACAAAGCTCTGAATCTGCTCACTTATGTCAAGTATCTGTGGCCAAAACACAAAATGCTCAAGTACTTCTCATCTCAAGAGAAGCAGCCTGTAAAGAAACCTGCAGAAACCATCTCATGTGAGAGTGGAAGCAATGAGGATGGCTAACCATTCTGGCAGGATAACTGGGCAGTATGTTCGATGAAAGCTAACAGAAATATGGTTCCAACTTAGTAACTTTCAGCTTACCTATAAGGCAGCTGGACTAAATTAAGTTTTTGTTTTTTAGAGATTTTTAAGAAGACCTGTACATGAATATACCACAGTAACAACAAGAGAGGACAACAAAATATGTTTGACTACAAATATTGAAACTATCCTGAACAGAAGACTCAGTGAGATATGGACACATGACAGAGGTAGTCCAAAACAGATGTGTTGAAATTGTGTACATACTGAAAAGTAAAAGGAAATATGAACTCTATGAATACATGATTTTCATGCCATGAGGATTTTTTATATTCCAGTTGAAAGATTTGTTTAGTTTTTCAAGGAACTTTTAAGGATTTCATAATATGAGTCACGCTTTAGAACAAAGCAAACAGCAAAGCTCAAAAACATTCAACTCTACTAAATAACACTGATTATATTTAGTGATACAGGTATGATGTTTACATCTGCATAAAACAGCAAAAGAAGAAAAAAAAATCTATCAATATCCTATCACATTCAATTGTTTGGTTTTTCAACTCCATATATAAACTGAAAAAATTTACTTACTGGTACAATTTGAAAATGTTTTATTTTTAATCCATGACTCAGTGACAATACAAATGTTTTGGGGTTACTTTGGCTATCACGTACCAGGAACACCCTAGAAGAGATAAAAAAATTTCAAAGTAAGATCATTTGAAATCCTTTTATAAACATCCACTTGAAACTGTTCTAAATTCATTACAGCAAGTATTAGTGAAAAGCATAAATAATATCAATTATGTAAGTTAGGCTTTTAATCAGTATCTCTTTGCAAATGTGTCAGTAGGAATACTTTCTCTTAAATTCTTTTTCACCTTGTCTATTATGTGAAAAACAAGCATTCTCAGAATAAATGACACTGTAGGCGTTAGTTTTTACACTGCATAGAATTACAATACATTTCTTTCAGAAAAGCAACCTCAAAGTTTGTGCTTTGAACAATTTTTTTCTTTGGACTCTGACTAGAGAAGACTTTGATTTTCTAAATCACAAGCATTATAAGGAAATTTCAAAAGGTAGTTAAACAGGAATTTTACAGAAAAGGTAGTGCAAGGCACACCAGATTGTTTTTCACATCTGGCCAATCCTCATAAATACACTCTCATTTCGGCACAGCAGCAAAATTCCCAACAAGACAGAGATACACCCTGCTTGCTTTATGGAATCATTATTCAAATCATGACGCTCTGAAAGGCCAACAGTGCCACTGCAACTAATTCACTGATAGCTTATTCCAGCTAGAACATGGACAAACATAACTTTGCCATAGTCCTGGCAGAATAATTTGGTAAAGGCAAAGGATGATTACCAGCATGAGACAGCTTTCATTGAATCATCTGGTCTAGAATATTTGCAGAGAACAGTTTGGAGGACGGGGAAGAACCTGATAGATAGCTTTGGAGTGGAGAGAGTCTGAACTGCTTGTACTGGGCAGGTCTGTAACAGATAGAGCTGACCAATGAACCAAAGAAGGGAAATGGAGGGACAGCCACTGGCAAGCACGCTCCTCTTTCAGGAGAAAAGAGATGGGCAAAATGGACTTGCAGGTTTCAATCAAGCGAGCATTAGTGACCACCTAATCATAACTGTTTGCCCCATCACACACCAGAAATAAAAGCTCAGCTACTACATGAAAAGGAAGAATATCAAGGAGGGGGAAAAACCAGCCAAAGGTTTGCAGTGGATTTTCACTGACTTCCGGCATGGATTCAAAGTACTAATTTAATTCTCAAAGTTTTTGAGAGTTCTATTATTACCCAGTAATAAAATGTCTGGAATTCAGGCATTTGGAGTCCCTAAGCATTGCCATCTGTGTCAGAATCCCCGCGCAGCGCAGCGCGCAGCCCGGTCACGGCGCGGCGGGAGGCGCGCACGGGCGCCGCGCTCCGCTCGCAGCGGCTCGCTGCCGCCACCTAGCGGGCCCCGCTGGCGCCGCCACACGGAGCGGGCCGCCCGCAGCGCTCCCGCCCCGGCACTTGGCGCGCTCGTCATTAACGACCGAAACGTCACTTTGGCCAGGAAAAGGACACTGCAAGGATGTGCCACTTTGCAGATATCCCAAACGGGGTCTCTACACCTGATTACTAGGATCCACATTAAATGATATACAATATAATCGCTTTGATTGCGATTTAGGTTCCCATTCATCAGCTCTTTTAAAGTACATTTTCTTACTTCTTTCTTTGTTTTACCACACATATAAGCAAGATTTCGTCTCCTTCCGATAAAAATATCTTTATTATTTTCTAACATAATCACCATAGACCTACTTTAGTTGTCAAAGAACCTTTAAAAACTTTACTATGAAGAAATCATAATTCACAGTAGTTCACAGAATCTCAGAAATGCTGGCTGGAAGGAGCTGTTTAGATGTTCTGGATAACTTCAGTCAACTTCTCCCTCATGAACTTCTCTGAATGACGAGTTGGACCTTCTCATGGGCCTTTTGGCAATCCTCTTATCCATTTCATCAACCAGATGCTGATCAGTTTGCAATACTGACAACCCTTTATCACTGAAAAGTCTTCAAACATTCTTTCGGGTATAAAATACAAAATCTACAATATTACCATGTGAACTGTTTTAGGAAAGTTGGTTTAACACCAAATCCAAAACCTTTCTTCCTTCATAGCATGCCTTAAGATTGTTGCTGTCCCTCCTTCTGTTACTGGGTTATCCAAACACTAAAACTACTGCAGTTAATTTATATAACTGCCTCCTTGCCTTCTAAAAGCCATCATGAACAACGTATTTGTCAGTACATACAATATTACAGAGGCCCTACTCCCTTGTCATATATGCATGAGAACTCCTTGCTTGGGATAACTTAAAAGGCTCCATATGGATTATTTTCCCTGCCCTCACTCCCAGAAACTGAAGTCTTATTTTTCCCATTAAAAATGGCTGTATTTCTGCTGATAATTCATGCTTTTAGCTCATCAAAATGATGTCACATGGTGTCTGTCCCGTGTTCATCACTTCACTGAAACTCCTGAGTATGTGTCTGACAGCATATGAGCACTGCAGTGTTCTAATTAATTCTAGGCAGTCCACACAAAAGCATCATCCTCCTCAAAATCCTACTGCACAGCTATGAATGGCTCCAAGAATATANAATGGCTGTATTTCTGCTGATAATTCATGCTTTTAGCTCATCAAAATGATGTCACATGGTGTCTGTCCCGTGTTCATCACTTCACTGAAACTCCTGAGTATGTGTCTGACAGCATATGAGCACTGCAGTGTTCTAATTAATTCTAGGCAGTCCACACAAAAGCATCATCCTCCTCAAAATCCTACTGCACAGCTATGAATGGCTCCAAGAATATAACATAAACAACACTGTACTAAACCAATGCTAGCAAGGTATTCATTTTCTCCTTTCAGTGAGTGTGTAAGAAATACACTGGAAGATGCTTCAGGCCTAGAATGACATACTGCTCAGAAATACATGTTGGATTCATCCCCATGCCCTATCCCACTCTTAACAAATGCAAAAATAAATGCAGAGCATAAAACCAGCTTCAAGATGATAAACCAGGCTCAAAAACAAGACCACAGAAATTTAAAAAAAACATAAAAATACAAAAGTGGAAGTCCATTTAAGCATCCCTGTGCTGATTATGACTGTGTTTGTCTCCCTTTCCTCCCCTTCATTTTTTTTTCCTGAAGCCCTCTCTGTAGATGTAGAAAACAGTACTACAACATACTTAAATCTAAAACTGAAGGAATTTAACCAGCAATCTGATGTTCCAGGTACCTAACTGGAAATAGACTCAAAGAAACGGAGATTTTTATGGAATTACCCATTGAATGAAGGAGGCCCAAGTTTACACTGAATACAGGGCTAAGGATAAAAATGCAGGGATGAAGAGTGAGAGGATTTGAACATAAAATACCTATTTGCTTTGTTATTTTTTAATTTAATATTTAAATGAGATATTTAAATAAAGTCTTATCCTAACATTTATTGTTTACGATTAAAGGATGACATAAGTTTTAGTCAATCCATGAGAAGAAAGCATACTTTTTCAATGTCTCTCTCAGCACGGTGCATCTTAGAATAATGTTTTCAGGATTTCTCTCACTCTTTCATCATT
>VYXF01000461.1:1643726-1696658 GCA_013397295.1 Polioptila caerulea
TCATTAACGACCGAAACGTCACTTTGGCCAGGAAAAGGACACTGCAAGGATGTGCCACTTTGCAGATATCCCAAACGGGGTCTCTACACCTGATTACTAGGATCCACATTAAATGATATACAATATAATCGCTTTGATTGCGATTTAGGTTCCCATTCATCAGCTCTTTTAAAGTACATTTTCTTACTTCTTTCTTTGTTTTACCACACATATAAGCAAGATTTCTTCTCCTTCCGATAAAAATATCTTTATTATTTTCTAACATAATCACCATAGACCTACTTTAGTTGTCAAAGAACCTTTAAAAACTTTACTATGAAGAAATCATAATTCACAGTAGTTCACAGAATCTCAGAAATGCTGGCTGGAAGGAGCTGTTTAGATGTTCTGGATAACTTCAGTCAACTTCTCCCTCATGAACTTCTCTGAATGACGAGTTGGACCTTCTCATGGGCCTTTTGGCAATCCTCTTATCCATTTCATCAACCAGATGCTGATCAGTTTGCAATACTGACAACCCTTTATCACTGAAAAGTCTTCAAACATTCTTTCGGGTATAAAATACAAAATCTACAATATTACCATGTGAACTGTTTTAGGAAAGTTGGTTTAACACCAAATCCAAAACCTTTCTTCCTTCATAGCATGCCTTAAGATTGTTGCTGTCCCTCCTTCTGTTACTGGGTTATCCAAACACTAAAACTACTGCAGTTAATTTATATAACTGCCTCCTTGCCTTCTAAAAGCCATCATGAACAACGTATTTGTCAGTACATACAATATTACAGAGGCCCTACTCCCTTGTCATATATGCATGAGAACTCCTTGCTTGGGATAACTTAAAAGGCTCCATATGGATTATTTTCCCTGCCCTCACTCCCAGAAACTGAAGTCTTATTTTTCCCATTAAAAATGGCTGTATTTCTGCTGATAATTCATGCTTTTAGCTCATCAAAATGATGTCACATGGTGTCTGTCCCGTGTTCATCACTTCACTGAAACTCCTGAGTATGTGTCTGACAGCATATGAGCACTGCAGTGTTCTAATTAATTCTAGGCAGTCCACACAAAAGCATCATCCTCCTCAAAATCCTACTGCACAGCTATGAATGGCTCCAAGAATATAACATAAACAACACTGTACTAAACCAATGCTAGCAAGGTATTCATTTTCTCCTTTCAGTGAGTGTGTAAGAAATACACTGGAAGATGCTTCAGGCCTAGAATGACATCCTGCTCAGAAATACATGTTGGATTCATCCCCATGCCCTATCCCACTCTTAACAAATGCAAAAATAAATGCAGAGCATAAAACCAGCTTCAAGATGATAAACCAGGCTCAAAAACAAGACCACAGAAATTTTAAAAAAACATAAAAATACAAAAGTGGAAGTCCATTTAATCATCCCTGTGCTGATTATGACTGTGTTTGTCTCCCTTTCCTCCCCTTCATTTTTTTTTCCTGAAGCCCTCTCTGTAGATGTAGAAAACAGTACTACAACATACTTAAATCTAAAACTGAAGGAATTTAACCAGCAATCTGATGTTCCAGGTACCTAACTGGAAATAGACTCAAAGAAACGGAGATTTTTATGGAATTACCCATTGAATGAAGGAGGCCCAAGTTTACACTGAATACAGGGCTAAGGATAAAAATGCAGGGATGAAGAGTGAGAGGATTTGAACATAAAATACCTATTTGCTTTGTTATTTTTTAATTTAATATTTAAATGAGATATTTAAATAAAGTCTTATCCTAACATTTATTGTTTACGATTAAAGGATGACATAAGTTTTAGTCAATCCATGAGAAGAAAGCATACTTTTTCAATGTCTCTCTCAGCACGGTGCATCTTAGAATAATGTTTTCAGGATTTCTCTCACTCTTTCATCATTGATAGACAAGAGACAGGGGTGCCACAGGGTTCCCAGAGAATCCTGTGCAAAGACACAGCTCTAGTGCTCGGCTCTGAATGGACGTTATTGGTCAGTGACAGAAACAAAGTCTTAGATCACCACTTCCTTGTTTCCAAATGACATGAAATAGGAACCCACTGACCCCCAGATAGCCCTAAATAAAAGAATTTTTATTCCTATTAGTTAAGTGCAAACTTCTTCCTCCACCTCTCCCCAGTGAGAGGCACATGAAAATAGGCATTGTTGGCTGGAAACATGTCTTAAAGAAGCTACGTAAAGAATTAACTTACCCATCTACAAGTCCATGCTGCAAGATAAGTCTCTGAGCCTCTTCTCTAGAGATTTTATGATGAAACCATGACTGAGATCTGTGTATAGCTGTAGAAAAAAAGACCAGTGAAAAAACATTTTCCCTTTATTGAAAGAACCAGTTATTGCATTTCTCTGGCAAGGAATTAACTCACACATACCCATGTTAGACATGGCAATAGGACTACCATGTGAGTTGAGTCGGAGACACCCTCTCCTCTGTATGAGAGAGAAGCAAAAACATGACTTCAAAGCTCTTTTGTTAAGGAACAAACAAACAAATATAAAACCCCACCAAACCAGAAAATACTGTTCTGAGAAATCAAAGGTGTTTATACCCGCCATGCTAATCCTTCTTCAACTGCAACTGAGAGGGCTTCTGTTGGATTTTCTATAATTCTGCTTCTGTGTCCTGAGAAATCCATTGCTACTAAAGAATTTTCTGAAATGCTTCTCTGCAACAAAGAAAAATAAATTCAGTTTGCTCATTTTTTACAAGATTCATCATTTAAAAGCCAGCTTCTGAGAAAACATTATGTTTTGTAAGCGATATTTCAAGTATTGGCAGTGTTTCCCATCAGAGCCAAACTCATTTTACCCTAGGGAGCATTTGTAATTCCAGTATGCTGCTGCAAAGCTCAATTTTACAGTCTGGCAGGACAGACCATCTTTTTGCATTACTGCAATGGATGACAAATACATCACTTTACCATAAACTGTATTTATACTTTTTAATATAACTAGCCCTTTCCATGTCAAAACAAGTCAGGAAACTTACTAAGATGTCCAAGTAACAGAGAAAAAAAGGTTAAATACAAATTATTATACATAATGATAAAATTTAAAAATATTCAAAATATTTCTGATAAATGTCAGATTTGTATGTTTGCTATAAAAATTTCCGTTCATTTTATCATATTTAAGCATTGAAAACAGCAATTTCTGTGGACTGTAACTTCTATTTTCATACATCCCTTCTAATTCTAATCAGACTCAATAACAGCAGCATCTATTACAAAAAAATGCTTGCATTTTTTCCTCTCAGTGAAGATCAAATTTGTAACAACTGAACAAGAACACTGAGGTTTGACAAAACAGTCTTTAAAAACACCAAAACATTTCTCAGAAATCAAGGTATACAAAATCAGGTTTTGTAAGGATCGTGACGGCTCAAATGTTGGCAGGCACAGGAATATCTAACAAATAGAAGAGAATTCTAGCACTCTGTAAGCTAAAGCAACATCTGGACACAAGAGGCCCAGATTTCTGTAGGGTTAGCAAAGCTTCCCATTCCAAAACCAGAGCAGCTCCGGGTTTTTTGCTTGGTTACAAGCACGAATATAACTGGAAATGGAAGAGAGCATTTCTGTAGTTCATTGTAATTCTTGACACTGTAGACTAAGGTCTATCTGAGTAACTGTAACCTGTAAAGAACTTTGCAAAAGTAAAAAAAAAAAGGGCAAATTAAGAGAAATTTTCTTCCTCTAGCAGAGTGGAGGGAACTCTTTGTAGCTAACATGGTTGAGAAATTAAGGAATGTGAAATGTGGAAGTGGCTTCCTTATGAAGTCTGTTCATCAGTATGTGCACTTAATCCCCAGATTATTCAATTTGCTGTTTAATTCATGAATTATACACAAGTAGAAAACCAGCGCCATTGTTAGCAGTGGGTATAGATTCTGCCTGTTAGAAGCTATGGGTACTAAAATGCACACAACAGAGACAGAGAGGAGAATCACAAGTGGCTCCCTGATCCACCGTAAGAGCAGCAGCTGGCTATTGCAGTAGCTTCACATAACACAAACTAAGACACGGGCAGTGTATTAAGCACATGCTTAATAAGCCATGCTTATTAGCAAAATCAATGGAAACTACTTTTGTAAGTACCTGTGACAGCAAATGCATTTCTTAGACATTTTATTAGCAACAGCTATAATAAAAGCTAAAAATTCACCATAAAATCATTGTCAAAAATCTCAGCAACAAGTAATTTTTATCCAATTTAGCCGGCAAAAACCACAAAAGGGATATAAGCCATCCATAAAAAAGTCTGAAATCAAATAGCTCACAAAGAGCTGGGATAACATAAGATATTAAAAAACGGGCAACTTCATCCAACTTAACTATCCAACTGAGAAGATGGACACAGTATCTAGTATACGCTGTTCTTTCTCCAAAATAGGGCAGGCCATCTGCCAAATTATGGATTTCCTCTGAAGTCCAGTCAGTATTACACCAGATGAAATTCATCTCAAGTACTTAATATTTTATATTTTTTTAAAAATTAAAAAGGAAGTATACCAAAAAGGATTTGTTACAACCTTCTTATTCATCAGCATGTGTAACCTCAAACATTTTGCTTCTCTTTTAATGTATTTCTGGTTCTGCTGCTTTGTTTTCAAAATCTTTTTTCCATTCAACAGTAACAAGACAAAGAACTCTCAGAATACTGAAGACTTTACAAAGGGAAAAACCTTTCAACTCATTTGTCCTAAGTAAGGAAATTTAATTAATTAGCTCTGTAGTCAACCCTGGCAGCCCTAACAATTTCGGCAAGCGTTCGCACATGCAAGGTTTTGAAGGAGCAGGTCAGTCATGTAACTGACACAAGGCACTTGAAAAGAGCACAATGGCAGAAACATGTATTTATTCATGGAGCTACTGTGGGACATACCATAGGTGTTATATTCAAAGGGCTGCAGCCACTTCTACCTTGATATGGTTGCATGTAATTCTGATACAGCTGCATCCCATACTAAAACCAGAAAATAACATGGTTAGCATTTTAAATTATAAACCTAAGCCAAGTAAGGTTTTTTCCAGATGAAAAAGATAGCATAAGCTTTTCTTTACAATTAAAAACCAGGGACAAAAGCTGTTAGGCTAACGAAATGTACATCATCATTGTTGCTGCTGCCTTTATAAATGTACACTTTGCATTAAATACTACCCATTTAAAATACCAACTGGGCTGTTCCTATTTTGTCACAAACAGTCACATTTTAAAAACATTGAAGTTCCCTTCTTGTGTATTCTTGTTCCTTTGTTCAACACTACTCAGCAATCTCACTGAATTCAACAAGGTTACACAGAAGCATACGCTTAATGTTAAATATTTTCAGGACTGAGGCATCATTCCAACCCTTACAATGATTCCAGGACTTGGTCCCTCTCTTCTTGTTGGGATAACAAAAAAAAAAAAAAAAGGTTTTCAAAGTACAAAATTGACAATGCTATTGCATGGGAACCTAAAATGATGTTACCTCTCTACTCACAGCATCAAAATATCCCATAGCACACTTCAGCAAGAAGTTAATTCCACACAGAAAAATTACCTTGAGTAACCTAATTGCTGTCATCCAACAGGTCCTACTTTGTTCATCGTCTGCACAGAGCTGTTTCAGGTCTCTGGTTCCTCCTGATTTGTTAGGCTAGAAGGCCACAGCACATTTTTTTAGCATTAAAGCATATCTTGAAGATAATACCTGTTGAAATAAGAGCCACTAATTCTCCTATTTTATAACAGACAGCTGAATATTGCTTTCAAAGCCTTAAAGAAATTTAAGCTTACCTAAAAACTGTGGCTTGCTTTAATATGTATCAGAATAATAAGCTTGTACCTTAAAGCAGAATCCATAGTTTGTTGGTGCTCCAGAAATCTTTTTGCCTGTTAAAGACATGTACATATCACTATTGCTGAATTCACAGAAAAACTGCAGATGCCTTGGCTCCTAAAAAGAAAAGTAATGTAATACAGTTAGACTACTTTTAGCCAGCCTCTCCAGATAAGAAACTTGGAAGAGTACAGTAGTTACCCTGCTCCAAAATAGCCTTACAAACTGCAGTTTTAACCATGACATCATGAAATCTAAGAAGAGGCAACTCAATATTCATTTCATAATGCAGAGGGAAAAAAAAATCAAATCAGTTAGAGTTTATTCTTCCATAGGGGAAAATACCCCAGACTACAAGTTCTATAATTTCTGAGAAAACTTCCAATAGATTCAAGCAATAATTAGAGTAGGAGGCAAGTTTGAAGAGTGGTATGCATTTCAAACATCAAAATAAAATAAACTTTCATCAACTGAAAAACAACATACTGTTATAACTCTTGCCTAGTACCATTTTTAATTATTATCTCTACCCGCTAAGGTTAATTATGTCAAGGAAGCAAACAAAAGAAATTTTCCAAAGGATACAAACCAGCTCAATGAAAACTTCGGCAGGTAATTACAGAAAATCCAAAACATGAATAAACATTGGTTTGAGCAGTTTATGTAAAAAGTTTCTCAACTCCAGTGTTTAATATGATAAGGCTTAAAGTATCACCATCCAAAATTTGAACTAGTAAAATGAAAAACTGTCCAATTACAAATTTTGAGAATTCCCAAAGCTATCCTGTAAAACTTCTTATTTCATATAATTAATTACTATATCCACTATTCAGAACACCCACTTATACTTTAGAAATTTAACTACTATTTGAAAATTCATTTTAACAGGGAACTCTGTTGAGAAGTATCAACCAGAATGACGCAAACTTATCAGGCAAAAAGAAAGCTACAGTTTCTAAGACAACACCTTCCCAGTTTTGTACTTCCATATCTTTCTAGATTTTATCTATAATAACTAGATTTATTTTTTCTTTTTTTTTATCACTGGAAGTTTAATTATTTGGTTATAAATTTTGGTTGTTATTATTACAACAAATGATAAATACATACATATTTCCTCTGATTTCTTGCTCTCTATCTTTTTTTTTTTTTCCTCCCTTACCTTNTTTAATCACTGGAAGTTTAATTATTTGGTTATAAATTTTGGTGTTATTATTACAACAAATGATAAATACATACATATTTCCTCTGATTTCTTGCTCTCTATCTTTTTTTTTTCCTCCCTTACCTTAGATGTACCTTTAGTAGAAAAATAAAGGCCAGATCTTCTCAAAAGAAAGTACATTTTTTTCCATGATTTTTTCCCCTGCTCCTTTGCATGTAAATAACCATGAATCTCAGGATATGTGCTGGAGCTAAGGAACATCTGAAAGAAAGCATCAGACATGCATTTTTCTTTTCCTCTAAAACCAGCTTTGTGTTTCATTACATAGTCAGACAAGGCTAAGGGGAATAACTCCTAAATACACTACCACACCACAGTAATTCAGTTGTGATTGCATCTATTCCCATTAACAGTACCTTTGATTTAAGGCATGTAAGAATGTTACACAACTCCAAGGTAAGCTAAGCAAGTTACATATTTATATGGAACCATATGGTTTGAAATGAGAGCATTACTTCTGCAATATGTGAACTTCTGCAACTAAACCACTGTAAGAAGTACTGATTCCATGCCTCAGACCCTATTTATATAAAACTGCTAATCAGTGTTAACAACAGTAGAAAAAAATTATGTCACTCCCCTTACCCACCATGTTCCAAAGCAGAGAAATTAACTGATCTGAGTTAAAATTAATTCAGCAAACCACAAACTCTGGATTATAAAATCATGCAGGTCAGGCAGATATTAGCATTTTCAAAAGGAGGGAATAAAGGTCTCTGCACATGAAAGGCACTTAAGGAGGAGCTTTAGTTGAACCCAAACCAGAGACTGGGTCAGTCTCCAAGACAGCTCCTGCCTCTACTCAGGATATTCAGTGACTCCTCTTCAGCCATTTCATCAGACATCATCAGAATGCAACACAGCTCTTATCTTGCTGAGGCTTAGACAGTTCTACTCAATCTGCAAAAGTACTCACTGAAAGTGAGGAACCATGTTAACTTTACCCTAATACCATGTAATGTATTCATTTTTATTACTCATCTTCCAATAACACTACTCAGAACTATGATCTAAACACATTAAACCAGAATTCTTCTATCTCTGTATATGCCACAGAATCTGTTATTATCTGGGGAACCTTGCCCCAGGACTGGTCTTTGGCATCATAAATTCTGTCAAGGCTTATATAGAGGTAGGGTACAAAGGATTTTCTGGTCAACATCTGCAGTTTTCATTGCTGAATTTTCCTCCTATCCATTTCTATTTCCAGAAAATCTTATTTGAGGAGTGAAACAACAGATTACAAGGCAAGAGATGGACTGGCCAGTACTGGACTCTAGTACGATGAAAAAGTGAACATGATTTTGGAAGTTCACTGGCCACTACATAATACAGTCCAAGCAAGATGTCCAAGGTTTTTTGCCTTGCAGTGAGATGCATGACTGTACCAGCTCAGACCCACCAGAGCTGGTGTGAATGCAGTAACATGAGCATGGCTCCACTGGCCAGGGGAGTGCCCCAGCCCACCACCAGGACTGCACTATGAGCAGCTTCCCTGCTATTCACCTGAACAGTTCCATTACAGTAAACCTAGGTACATCTATCTACACATGCTGCTGGCACACAGCTGTGTGTAGATGCAGTTTAAGCTATTTTAGCCACACTGAAGCAGACAGGTAGGTCTTGGTACATGTTTCGGCTATTAATCTTCCCTTTTGCCATGAACTAACAGGTTCACTGGTGGGAAATATATAGGCTGAACTGAAAAGTATAAAATCCATAAACAAAGTCAAATGAAAGCCTTAGGAAAATCTAAACTAGTCAATGTATGCAAAAACAAAAGAGCATCTTCTTGGGCTTTAATGTCTCTGCTGAAACTAAAAGGAGTGGTTGGCTTCCTGCCTGCATAAGTGTCTTCCCCAGGATTTCTGCCATAAGAGCTTCAAACCAGAAATGCTGTCATGAAAAACACTTCTCTTACTCAGCAGACCAAAGTGGAGGAGCAAAACAATACTAAGCTTCGACAGTCACTGTTGTACCCATGCTATCAATTAAAATAAAGTAGCAGTAATGTTAGGAAAAAGGCAATCTTAAATCCATCTTTTCCTTTCTAAGACAGCTGAGGACTGTGTGAGAAAATAGAACATGAACAAGCTGTAGTCAAAACCATTAACTGTCAGAAGGATGAGCAGTAAAAATATTTCAGAGTGAGAACTGAATGTCTGTAATAAATGCCAAAAATGAATGATAGTAGAAAAGAAAATTTCCTTGGGTTGTTTTTTGTTTCAGGCTGGTTTTTGCTGAGGGTTTTTTATTGCTCTTTTGTTTTGTTTTTTTTTTGTTTGTTTGTTTGTTTTAATGGAGGTACATACAAGTTTGTTATAGGAGGGAATGGATCCCTGTTTATGCAGATAAAAATAAAAAAATTCTTTAATACTGGAAGAAGAGGAGAGTTAAATGATAGTATGCTGCAGACAGGGACTACTGGTCACTCAATATGCACAAATAAACTTGCACCCTCTTCCCCACACAGTGGAATATTTACCCTGAGTGGTGTCAAATGCCTCCACATTTTTCAGATACTGATATAAACAGTAAGGACTAAGGACTTGATTACCATTTGATTAGCTGTAAACCAACTAACTTAAAACCAATCTGAACATGAAACAGAGCAAATAAAAGTATTTTTTTTTTTTTGCATAAAAAAACCCCTAAATAAATAAACAAAATATCAAATCAATTAGAAAGTGAAAACATAACAGAATGGGAAAAACATTGCACTGGCTGTAATAGTGAAGAATTCCAAAATCCTGGATGTCACTGAATGTGATAAAGACTGAGAGCTGCACTCCTAACTATAAAACTTATTTGTCTACATCTTCAACATTTTTAATGAAAGAATAGCTGCAGTAGCAGAAACATCAATTTCTGCTTAGGTGATGCTTCTTAAACATTTACACAGTGTTTCAGGGAGTTAAAGAAGCCATCATTATACTAAGACTTTGTGAATTGTGTTGAATATGATGACTGATTTCTTCAAAGATGTGACTACAGCTAGCCATGATCCAGACCAAGACTACTGGGAATGAGCTGGATTTTTACCCTAAACCTGCTGAGAAATTTTGGGGACACCAAGTGATTCTAGTAATTCTAGTAATTCAAGTGAAGAATAGATTCTGATTCTCAATATTGTCTCCTATAGACTTCAGTTCACCTGAGAGGTCTAGACTGGGAGGCCAACAAAACCTAGAGTGGGAGACAGAGTAAGGCATGGGGAGGTGAAAACAACATCCAGCAGATTGACAAGAGACTGAAATTCAGGGCAACTCTTTTTCAGCCTGAAGCCCAGAACGGCAGTCAGGTGAGGCACTGCTGCTTAGGGAAAGAGAGACTTGTTACGGCAGAGAGATTAAAGAAATGAAAGCCTGGCTGTTAATAATGATCTTAAAATCTTCATACTATGCTCATTTTGGACGTATTTTAAAACATCCAATTTGCAAAAATAGCCTAAAGCAAATTCCAAATGACCCAGATTACCTACCACTAGACATGTACTCACAGTGTTGCTTCAGAGCAGCTATACCCTGATAGAGTGACACACCTCTTTTGTAGGCTAAAGATCTTCATGTCAGCAATCAAACCTTTCTCTTTGTATACACAGACATTCAGTATATCTCAGATCTAGTACTTTTACTTAGCACATGCCAAATAGGAGACAGATGAACTTCTCTTTTGTTTTTGTGGCTCTGTTCTACAGAGATGTTCTGATTCAAAATCATCAGCCAAAATACTCATGCTTCCACTTTCAATGAGAGTTGAGAAAAACAAACCTTGAAAACATTTTACTTGCTTACAGCTCAATCCACAAAAGGATGCAAAAGTACAGAAGTGATTTTTTAATCACTTGTAAGCATTGAATTGTCAAACTAATGTCTCTTTTGATACTTAACCAAGCACATCACAAATAATAATGCAGCCCATTAACTTGTCTTAATGAAAGTTTCCAAGGAAATAGTGACTCACTATAAACAGTTTACCCAACAGTTTCTGCTGAAATGTGCACAGTGGCTGCACAATCCACCAAGGTATTCTCTACTTTGTGCCTATTAAGTTTTATTCGATGAAATACAATTAAATATTCCATGCAACACAAAATAGCAACAGAGGAGAGTTTGCAACATGTTTTTCAAGCTACCAAAATGGCAAGTAACTAGATATATTTAGAATTAATCTTACCTACCAGCTTTGAACATATTGTAGATCTCACAATATGGGCTTAAAGAAGTTCTGCACAAGAATATATGGCAAACAGTTCTCTTACAAAAGTCTTCATTACTTTTTGAACTACTAAATTATATTTGTGAGCAAAAAATATCAAGTTCTACTAACACAGGGGACAGAATTTTCTAAATTAAATGTTTATGCTAGACTGCAAAATATGTGTTATGTAGGTGGGAAAAGGGAAACAATTTTCATTAGATCTGCAGCACTTTTGAAATCACAATTTTTTTTAGGTTTGCGAAAATTACTTACAGAATATAATGTGGGTCAAATGTAATTCGCAAAATTTTTTACTATATTTGGGATAATCTTAACATCTTCATTAACATTCACTTTTATACAGATATAAATATTTAACATGAAGGAATGCTTTGAGAATTAGTTACTTAAAATGGTTTTCATTTACTGGTGGATGCTAAGGTAGACTTTATTGTATAGATTTTTAAAAAATTGTGATTTCTATGTTTCTTTTACTTCTGCCCTAAATATTCTGTGTTATTATGTTGCCTTTCCAATCATTCTTTATCCTCAAACCTCATGCATAGGGTTGCTTTCTTAAGACCAGACCTTCTTCTATTATTTAATTTTTCTAATGACAAGCAAACAAGAGTGATGTGTATGTTTCCACCTTTATTACTCATTTTTCCCCTCTCTGAAAGTAAGACGATGATCCCTGATATGGTCATTCTGTACTATCATTTCATTATTCCCACTGTAAATTAGAATCTTGTGTCTGCTTAAAAGATGACCAACGCTGAGTGACCTACCATAATTTTTTTTGAAGGCTACAGTAGCCTTCAAGCCAACAAATCATACTAGTCAGTCCAAATTTTCTACTTGTTAAGTTTAACCATTTAACTCTTTTTTAGATCACTTTGTGTCACATCACCAGTTCCTTGGGATTCTACCATAGCCTGCTGCTAAGTTTGTTCAGCACTCCTATATAAGGAAAAAGGGTCTTTCACCTAAAATACCCAATAAAGGTATTTAATGTTTTTTACTGTATTTTCTCTGTTTTGGTGCTTCTTGATTATTAAAAGATGTCCCATTTTCCAACTACGGACATATAACAGCTGCTTGGAAGGGATACATTGTTTCATACCTCTTGAGGAAAAAAAGTTATTAACCATGTCTGGAGTTATTCAAAACCTAGCAACAGATCCAACAGCAATAAGGAAGGATGCTCACACAATACAGATAAGGGGAAATTCTGAGCCATGCTGGTTCATCTTCATTCAAGGCTTACATACCTGCAATATCCCAGAGTGGCTTAGAGCTGCATTGGTCTCACTTGGAAAAGATATCATATGATCTGGAAAAAAGCTCTGTAACAACAAGAACTCGTATCAGAGTTCTGTAGGAATAAATATAAAACTTTCTCTTTTGTATATGCAATTTAAGTCCTCAGTGCAGTGCAAGACACTGAAGATTCCCTGATCCAATAATTTAGGCTTACCTTAATATCATCCCAAAATTTGGCACATGCTATATATTATTTGCTGAAAAATATAGAATTTTGATAAAACATTGATAGTCTCTGAAGAGGGTTTCAGACACCAGTGCAAATCACATTGCAATATTTAGCCTTTGGTGTTGTTTTCCTAGCAGTAATTTCTATTGCTGTTGACATACAAGACTTGCCTGGGGATTCAATATGCTACAAAGTAAGGAGGCTATACACCAACACGCTGGGAAGTGTATTGTTTTCTATTGTTTTCATTACACTAGAAACCCAGTAAAATATTTTGGAACAACTTCCACTAACACAAAAAAAAAGTTGCCTCAGGTTTTTTTTTTAATCTTCTATTTTATGTATTATACAAATTAGCAAAAAAAAAATCTGACTACATCAACATGGTGGATTTAAAAGCCTGCAATTAAAATGCCAGCTTCATTATCAAGGAAAGCTCAAGGGATAATTTATGGGACAGACCTGCAGTTCAGGTGTTCGACACAGTCATAAAGATATGAACCAGACAAGGGTTTGATCATCACAAATAATGTTCTCTCAAGGCCTGGACAAATTTGAAGTTAATATTCCCTTGGCCATCCAGTGCCCAGCAATTTCCATTTTTAAAGAGACTGAACTGCTGGTAGGATTAATTCATATTAACTCATTATGATAAAGTATCCTTGCTACAGCTGGGACCAGAACACCCAGAAGAACTCTGCTTAGCTACAGCTGCTGAAGCTGCACACAGGCTGGTGTGTCTGCCATGCTCCACAGCCAGTTCCACTCACTGCCTAAACAATACACAAACTTAATTTTTGGATGCAACAGACAGAAACTGAGGCATAGAAAGTTCCACCTGAATATGAGGAAGAGCTTCTTTACTATGTGGGAACACACTGGAATAGATTGCCAAGAAAGGTTGTGGAATCTCTCTCAATGGAGATATTCAAGAACCCTCTGGATGCAATCCTGTGCCATGCGCTCTGTGATGACTCTGCTTGAGTAGGGAGGTTGAACCATTCTGTGATTCTGTGAAAGCCTCCTTGCTAACTGTAGACCATCTCAAGCTGAAAAATTTTTCACTGGTATAGTGATATCTCCATATCTGAGACAAATCTATCATAATTTGTCCAGAGACCCACAGGTCAATCAAACAAAAAAAATCCCCAAACTCATATTTTTTGTTATCTTTATATTTACCTTTTTATCCTTTTCACAGATAGATAATCTGAGTTCCCTTTCACTTTTTACTTTTTAAGCTCTCACACAATTCTGCTATTTCTCCCTTTTACATCTGAAACAAGCTGGCTTTGTAAGAGACAGCATTAGAACTTGTCCAAATACACCATGGAGCAACCAGATGGTAAGTTCCTTCCACTGAGCCAGGACTGCTTCCATGGCCTTTGCCATCAGCCAAGGTCTGAATCAGCAGCATTGACCTTTGGCAACATCCCTGAGTTACAAGATATCTCTGCTCTCTTTCCATTTCTTATGTACACTGACTTTGGCTTCACTTTCACTTACTCCTAATAGGTTATGGCTGCTCATGGCCTTTTGTGTCAGTTGTCATTTAGCAACAGCTGGGAGAAGCTGCAATTGGGCAGTGCTGGGCCAGAACATTCAATTTTCACTTCAACAATAAAATCATCTTTGCTCCAGGTGCCCCTCCTCACACTGCTTCATTTTATATTATGTTGTCACTTGATGAAAAGTTCACTGAGTTGCAAAAATTTCATTTCATTTTACGTCCGTGTGTAAATTTCAATATAATTAAACCCATTACTGCTCCCATCACACCCAAAAATAGAAAATAAACATGGATGTTTTACAACTGTAAGAAAGGGACCAGCCAATGATCACATGCACTACAAAACATTCCTATATTTCACATATTCTCTCTTGATTATTCCCTTTGACTCCTGTTAACTCTGAATATCTGTGTGCAACAAAAAAGACTGTTTTTTAGGAACAGTATCACTTCACAGATATAATGTTAGGACTTACCAGTGGATTTTTAAAAAACTCATACTTTGCATAATTTTTTCTAAAATATAGCTTGGTTTCCTCTTCCATTACCCAATTTGACTGAACTTCCATCACTAATTCATGGTCTTCTATAGCTCTTCCTGTAAGAAAACCAAAAAATGTTAAAAAATGCAAAAGAAAATATCAAGCTCATGACTAGGAGAAGACAAAGAACTCTCATTATCTACAGATATAGCAGAGCAAAGTTGAATTTAACGGATTTTTAAGTCCAAAGAGAAAGAGATTAAGGATGCTATATGAAAATCCCATTTTGGAGCCAGATTAAATGAAGTAAATAAAACCACAGAGAAACACAGAAAACAAAAAAACACCCCAAAACAGTGAAAGGAAAGTAAGCATTTTAAAACTTTTTACAGGTTGTTCTACTCCAAAACACATTCTTCAGATACAAGGGCAAAGAGACACTGAAGAACTAAAGCTCTTAGTTAAAAACAGCATTTTTTTCCTTTCAGTTTTACAGAGAGAAAGTGCTCCTCTAAGATGACATTTAAAACTCTCAAATGCTTGGCATTGTGACATTTAAGAAAACACCATTTCCTCAAGACTTACTTCTTGGTAGAAAAATATGACACTGTGCATCACCCCAAAGGATGGGAAAAGGTGCTGATATTTCTTTATTTTTAAGGTGTCACAGCAAAAAATATTTTATAACTGAGTAAACTTACTTTTTTGAAGGAACTGAAGCACTGAGTGCCCTCCAAAAAACAGCACTGTAATCAAATCCCTGAATGGTGACATGAAAAGGCTGCCCTTCAGTTTAGGTAGATAATTTTTGTCTTCCAACTAGACTGGAGAGTTTCTAGCTCCCTTTCTATCATCTCTTCACTACGGCTATCTCTTAACATGAGGAGCACCTGCTACAGTCCACAACAGCCTCCTTAACTATGGAAATTAAGAGATGGAAGATTTCATCATACTGGAGTACATGACAGAACAAATTTCAAAAAGCCTCTTCTCTAGCCACCCAGTGGGGAAAAGTTTAAACTAAATTAAAAATAGAAAGACATTGCTCAGCACTATTGCACAGGTAGTGCTTTATGAGCCTTCCCAGCCTTCAGAGACTACCCAAAAGAATGCAGAGGGAAATCAAACTGCAACCAAAAGGTATAAATGATGTGTCTGGCCAAGACACTATCCTCTACTCATAAGAGGAGCCCTAGAACTTGTGTGTGCAACTGCAGAAGCAAACTGAAAACTGTTTGCAGTCAGCACAAAAAATTTCTCAGTAGAAAAGGAAAAATTTCTGGATGAAGATAGTCCTTCCCTTACAAAGGAGAGCAGCTCTGGGTAACTGTTCTGTTTTCAGAGCCTGCCCTGCCCAGGGGAATTGCAGTCGAAGTATGAGACTCCCAGCACCAAGGTACTTGGTGGTAGGGATGACACGGCATCATCCAAACTGAGGCACATTTCAGCTGCTTTCAATGATCTTATACATAGTGAAAACCATTCAAAAATGTATTTGAATTCAATATTTTAGGCTAAAAAGGACACATAACAGAAAGACATAGTTTTGAAATATGCTGATTTATTTATTTTTGAACTTCAGCTGTTTGAAATAGAACCCCTGCTACTGCAAAACTTGGGAGGTGGGGAGGAAGGCTGAGCTTCCTGGCTGACAAGGCAGCAGCAGTGGGCCAGGTGCAGTGAGGACAGCCATCCTTAGTGTTCAACAATGGAGCTCTGCACCGAAGGGCGTATGTCCGGGAAAACTGAAATATAGAGACCGTGGGTTTATGCACTGCTTTAGGTGGGAGTTTTGTTGGGTTTTTTTCCTTTTTAAACCTTCACAGCAGATACCTCCACACAGCAATGAAGGCACAATCTGGTGATGTAATTAATGTCTGTCTTGATTAAAAGTAGAACACTGTGCTCAGCTAAGATTCATGCAATTATATCTAATTCAGGAGTATTCAGACAGTTGTTAGATTTTAAAGAAAATTTTCACTAATTGATGGATGAATTATAATCCACATCATCCTGGAGTTTACACAGACACATACATTTGCTCACAGCATTTCTTTCAACATCAATTCACTCAACTTATGAGATGAAAAAGACTTTCCAAATTTACATGGGTAAAACATACAACAATAACAAACAGAAACAATCCCAAACTAACTTATCATTTGAAAAATATTTGTTCAAGCTACTCTTCCAGTGCTTAAGAACATACCTAAAGCAAGTCAAGATGAATATGTAAATTCTTTCTAACAAAACCAGATCTAAACCAGTATCGTAAAAATAACTCCATTATTGTTCAGTAGTCTAAAATATATATGGGGTATCTCAAACTTGATCTTCCTTTCCTTGGCCAGTAATGTTGAATTGCCAACCTCATCACCTAGGAAATGATTTTACTTTTAAAATGAAACATTCACCTTTTTCTAGAACTACACTGAAAGCAGCTGGAGCAAGTTATAAGACTGCATGGTGAATGAAGGTCTTCAGCAATTTTGAGAATATCAGAATATTAGGAAAATAATTTTCACTAATTATTTGATATTGAAATCTTCCAAGAAATCCTTCAGATTGAAGAAAACACACTACTTGTTAAAAAGCGTACTGTGAAAATACAGAAAGCTCTAAAAATAGTGCCACTATTGTTCTGGCACGGTTTCTCAAAGGCGTTTTCGTCAATAGTAACTACACTACTTGAACACCAGCTACACTACAAAACACAGAAAACACTTCTGCTGTTTATATAGTACTGTTTTCTAAAGCCATTTTGCTACCTTTTCTTTTATAGCAGTCATTTTCAGCCTCGACCCAGATTTAACTCCAACCTTACTCTGAGTTGGAAGCTTCTTACAGCTGATACCTTCAGTGCAAAAGGTTACAAATATCTTTGAAATTTTACAAAAGCAAGGAAAGAAATTTGATAAACATTTGTGTCTGCCTTCATAGGATAAAGGAGTATAAAAGGGCAGAAAATAGTTTTAGCTTTTGTAGTTCATCCTTAAAATACAGCTGTTAAACAGAACTGAGTCAGAGATGCACAGTCAGGTTTATTTTCAACAAATGCACAAGGCTAGATTCCCTAGATACATCTAGAGAAAGGGACCCTGAGAACAGCTTTTAGCAATATTTAAATATCTAGGGGGGAGGAGGGAGTGGCCAGGGTGTTTGTGGGGGTGTTTGATTTTCCTTCGTGCTATGTACTTTTTTTTTTTTTTTTTAAATCAACTGCACTGGAGTTACCAGGTACCAGTGCAGTCTCTTTCGAGAATTAAGAACTCCATGGAGTTTTCTATGTATTTTAGAATGCAGGAAGGCATCCAGAACATCCTCTTTTTCAAGCCACACTTTGCACTAGCAGATGGAACTGCCCTTGAAGTTGCAGAAGTACTACCTTTTTTAGCTCTAGTACAGTGCCAAAGTTCAAGAATAACATGGAAATTTTGAGTGAAGTGAAATTATAACCATATTTCTTTGGCGTTGGTCTTCTAGTAGATTTTTTCTAACATAATTTCCTATCAAAAGCACACACAATAAAATACTGAATCACAGTGCTGTAAAAGCAAGTATGACTGTCTAACTTGAGATTCAGTTCAAGATTACATTTCAGCAGTGGACTTCTTCCCTCTCTTGCTAAGGAAAGTCTTTACGGTATTCTGCATGCTTACATCTCTGCAAACATCCCCTTTCTCCCCACAATTAATTTGCCTTATGTTTTTCATACTGCAAAAGCACACCTATACGCTTCAAAAAGGAACAGGGATCAGAAGTTTTATTTCAAAGCCATAGATTACACATTTTGAACTGTATAATAGAAAAAGAGGAGTTTTACTACACTAGAGGAACACTGACAACGTGAAAGGATTGAACACCTTGTTATCAGCAACTTAAAATACTACACATGGCATCACTTCAACACAGTTCAATGTGCAAGTTTAGAGGAATGGTTTTGTTTTCCTTTCAAAGTAGTGCTGTCCTAGAGTTCACCATAAATCTAATCAAACTGAATGCAGTGAAGGAAAATACTGACAGCCCATTCTGATATTATTTCTGAAAATCAAGTCCTACAGTAAAGATAAAACAGCACTGTGTAACCTCTTTCTGTCCCTGATGTCAGGTGTGTTGGAAACAAACAGGATTTTATTTGCAATGACATTAATCCAAGTCTTTCTAGAGATAAGCAGGAAATACCACCCATAAGAGAGGAAGAACTACCAGAGAAAAGCAAGATAGAGCAAGCAAGAATTTCCAGTGAGAATTTTAACTGTTAGTGTCTTCCAAATTGTTCTTACAGATGCAGATCAAGCAGTGTGAAGCAAATGTACCTTGAACAAAATCTACTTTATACCTATGCTTTCAAAAATAATTAGAAGCAACAATCCCAAAAAGAAAAAAATCATACAAGACTTCCCATTATTTTGCTTCCAAGCCTTTCTATTAGAATTGTACTTCCATGTGAAAATGAAAACCAAACACCTTATTTACCATCATATCATTATATATTATTAGTCTTACCTAAACCTGTGTGGGTAAGTTGTTCAAAGAGAGTCCAGCTGTGGTCATCAACATAGTGGTTCTTCAGTATCAAGAGCTGACACACATCCCTGGCTGTTATATCACTTGGTACTTCCAGAGCTCTGCTAGTATCATCTTCACTATACACTTTGATTACCTGCAATAAAATATTTTGATAAAAACTCTAAAATATCCATAAGTTTAATCTTTGCTTTGGTTACTCCATATATGCTGCTCTCTCTGCTTCATGACTGAGACAAGAACCCACCCACACAGAATTCAAATGAAAGACAGCCATCCCTCTCTAGTGCAATGCCAAAATCGAGAACAGAGTAGCCAAATAAAGCATATACCACTTCTAAATCTGGCTACTGGATAACCCTTGCCACAGGACATTGGACAGATTGGCGCATTAGCTTTAAAAAAAACCAAAAAAAAACATTAATGGGGAGATGAATAATTGCTGTGAAACAGTACATTCTTAAGTAAGCTGAAAAAGAAACCACAGGGCTTAAATGGTGGAACTCAAGAACTCTACAACTGCAGAACTGTAGAAAGATTTGATAAAGGAGTTAGTTCAGAGAATAGCAATCAGACTCAAGATCCTCACAGTTCTGGAGACAACAAAACAGAAGATGTTACAGAGTGGCTTTAAATTTTGACAAGTAAGAACTAGAGTTCTTGCATCCTCAGTTTAAAGGGTGTTCAAGATGCTTTGAACTGACAAAATACTCCTCTCAGTTTATTGAATTTATGCATATTCATGAGAATGCAAGACAAAACTCTCCTGAAATTTAGGCACAGAACCTAAATACCATTGTAAACCCCTCATTAAACAGCAAGATACAAGTTCTCACTTTAAAAACAAACAACCCTGTTACTGTCAGTCATTCTTAACAGCTGCCTTACTGAATACATGCTCATTTCAAGCATCTAATAAACAACCAACAATGTATTCTGCCCTAATTTGTCAAGGCAGCTCCCTCTCTGGTTTGTGCTGAAGTTGGTAGGAAAGTGAGCAAGGAACTCCAGCGGTACCTCCTGCCACCTGTATCTTCCCACCAAAAGAAAAAAATCCAAAAATTATTTTAAAAAAACAGGTCCTCTCATGTTTTCCAAACATCAGATCAAGGGAAAGGGACTCCATTTGTAAACCACACTGAGATTTTAAAGCACACTGTTGGTCTTACTCCTCTCCAAAAATCCATTTTTCTCAGTGGAACTAAAGAGATACAGAAGTTTGGTTCCGAACTTTGGCCCTGCACGTTAAATGGGCATTAGGTCCATGATGCTTAGCATAATGATAATTTTAGAAGTCCACGAGAATTTTAATATTGCACCTAATAAACGCTGACAGGTCAAGAGTTTCACAAAATATTCAGCCACCCTCGCCACACCACCAACCTTCAGGATACGGCAAACATTAAATTCATGCTCCTGAAGTGCTAGAAAACCTCTCCAACTCATGAATCAACCACCTCAAAGCTGAGACTTTCAAGGGAAAGTCGGAGAAAGAAGATCCAATGCTTCCATGGGCCTAAGCTGCAGCCCAGTACTTCCATTTAATACAAAAGGCAAAAAGACCACATTGCTACTGAATTCAATACTGCCAAAGCAGCCATGAGGAATGGCTGTGGTTGGTTTTGTAAGATGTCTATGCTTTGGCAGTGTTCCCACTGCTAAGCAAGAGAGACCAGCAGCAATGCAGCCTGCTTGCAGCAGAGCCTGGTTCCACACAAAAAGCCCTACTCCAGTCACACAGAAATTATGTTTGGCCATTCAGGATAAACCAGCAGGAATTCTTTAAATCCTGCAATATTTACAATGATTCAAAGATGAAATCAAAAGATGTGTCTGGCAAAGTGCACTGTGAATGGGATGGAGGGCTGTAGGGGTGACCAGAGGAAACAGTCCCATCACCTTAAAAGAGGTCCTACTCTGGGCAGCACTGAAGGTCATGGACAGCCTCATTAGTCTGTCCAGCAAGTCTGTGTCAGGCTGAACCTAAAGGATTTTACAGGCTGAAATGCCAGAAAGGACAGAGACAGTAGAGAAGGTGAAAGCAAAGGAAAGAATTGAAGCAACTTTCCACGTACTGATGCTTGCTCGAAGTCCCTTCCAGCTGAAATATTCTATTCTGTTTCCTAATATTCTGGCAATAAAGCCAGGGTGGGAATCCATGTGAGCATGCTGGCTAGGGACTCTATGGCACAGAGCAGCAACTGCAGTTTTCCCCAGGCACTCATCAAGTTCAGTGATATGCTTATTTTACAGCAAGAGCACGTACAGCCCACGCTGAGGCTCTTGACGGATATTTTAACAGAAATTCTTTTTAAAAGGGTTAAGAGTCGCAGTGCAGATGACTTCACTCTCATTGCTAGAGAAACAGAAAAGGAGTTTTTAAAATGCTAGAGACAGCAATGCAAGTCATGACAATGAGCTGCCTGTGGCCATTCTGCTCAGCGAGTGGGAAGCCTTGGAGGTGGCCTTGGACTACTGGAGCTCAGCTAAAGCAAAACAAAACAACACAAAAAAAAAAAAAAAAAAAAAAAAAAAAAAAAAAACAAAACAAGGAGAAAAAAATCCCAGTTTATATTCTCTGTGAGTATTCTCACTCAGCTTTCTCAGTATAGGGAAATAAATCCTGTTCAAGTCTAGGACAACATATCATCCCAGCTCACAGCTAAGATACAGTACCTTATAAAACACAAATTCTGTGACCTTTTCCTTGCAAGGGATTCAGATGCAGGAGGAGACAAGAGTCACCTAATAGACTCTCATCAACTTCTGTCACACATTTTGCTTAATGAATTGGTGTAAATCTTATCACTTAGAGTGATCTTTGAGGGTTTTTTAATTAGAAGTTGCTCAGTATGCACTTGGTGCTGTGTTTGAAGCAAAGTCTCCTGTAACACTGCTGGGAATGTACTCATTCCAAGGGGAGTGGATGAGATGAAAAAGGATAAATTCAAAATCCCATTTTTTCCTTAGAAATATGTTGCAATACTTCTCTTCCTAGAAGTAGAGGATGCTTTGAAAATTTAAAGAGTGGCAGAGCTATGCTAAAGACACAGCTATGCTGACTTCCTACAGAAATTAGTAAGCTTGAGTGACCACTTTATTTTTATTAGTGGTTCTCACCATGTATTTGACTGGCCAGTCATATCCAATTTCTTCCATTTTTTTCCCCTGAAAAATCTGTCTGAGAAGTAGCACACAGGAAAAGAGCTACTAATTGAGAACAAGATCTCATTACAATTTTCGTTACCTTACACTCTCAAACTTTGCTCCAGAGCAAGCTATTTCACTTCCCTTGACTATACCTACTAGTAGGCAGAAAAAGTTGCCTCAGCAGCATTGCAGTCTTCTTTCTGGTCTAGTTTATAAACACAAGGAGATTTTAGTTCTTCCCAAGGCTAGAAAAAGAAACACCTCAAAATCTTCTATTTAAGTCACTAGAAGTAAGAAATAAGCAGCTCCAAGATCTTCCTATAAGAGGAAAACAGCAAGTTCAGCATGATAAGCATTAATCATTTTCACTGCCTATGGGAGCAGGCAAGGAGATAGAGCATTCCTGCGTGTTCTCTTTCAGTTTTTCAATATACTAAAAATCAGCCAAGATCCCAGAATTATGTGCAATGCATCTTCATCTCCCCAAAAACTATTTTTATAAGAAATCTTGCTTCAAAATGAAATATATAATTGTTTATATTTCACTAATCAAATGAATTCAGAATGTAAAATAAATGTTGAAAAATACAATCAAATATTTAATGAAGGAAAATAAAAAGAGTTTTTAGTTTTTAACTAAAAAGCAACCAGAAGAAGCAAAAAACCAGCAATTGTTTAAAACAGTATGTAAAAGAGCACATAAGGTAAGCAGTGTGGGAGGAGGGAGGAGCAAGAGAAGCAAAGCTGGACTCTACTCCCCCGAGTCTTCTTCCCCACTCAACCGTCGTCTCCACTACAATAATTAAATAATGTGCTCATAGACTTTTAAGAGAGGGTGTCCAAGTCTGATTCTTCAGTATCTTCATGCCATCTGTTTCGGAAGTTCCAATCTGCAGAAACAGCACAAACATATGCCCTGCACTGAGGAATTTAAAATTTCAAACCAAAGTCCTAATGTGTGAAAAAAGCCAGGTAGAACCCACAGAAAAAGAATCAGTAGCACACAGATTTCATATTTAGGTGCCTACACCAATATGACCTGACATTTATATGATTCTCAATGCCTCTGTATAGCCATTGACACAGTGGGTAGTCAGTACCTTTAAAAAAAAAATCAGGCCACTTTATTTATAAAGATAAAAGCACCTAACTTTAGCTTATGATTTCTAAAATTATTCCCCCCTCCCCCCAAATAAAATACTGCACATTTTTATACTTACTTTATCATTTTAGTCACATTTTTGTTAAATGCAGAGTAATTGTATGCAAAACCAGGCTTTCAAAAGTCTTACAGTCCAGGGTGTCATACTTCTCCTGTAATGCTAGCCTGATACTCTTCTAACCCCTCTCTTTAATGTTAACAACCAGGCTATTTGCCTGCAGCATTTGTTCTCCAACTCCCAACCCTGCTGCCTGCTAGACAAATTTTTTTGCTTATTGATATTGGCAAAGGGTAGAGGAATTTGGAGTGTATTTTAACTACAATGGAGGCGCTTGGAAACTTCTAACATTTTGAACTGGTTTATGACTTCTAGCAATAGTCTGTCCTGGTTTTAGTGAGAATCAGCAAAATTATGCATTCATAAAAATATTTAACAGGTTAAGTCACAACTGTTGTTAGAAACAAACAGCATGTTAGCAAAGTTTATTGTCTTCTTTATCAGCTGTGAATGCAAGACTTTCCCTTTAAATATCCCAGTCTACAGTTAAAATGTCAGCTTCCCATATTTCCTCCAAAGGGACAATTTCCAGGCCAAAAAGATTCATGCAGTTTCCAGAAATCTACATTTGTCATTAAAACAAGGTGCATACAATGCCTAACTGTACACGTCTTGACCTCTCATTTGGAATGCAGCATAGCTCCAAGAGGCAGAAGGAACACTGCTCCTATCTTCTGTCTTCCAACGAAACCAAAGTGCAAAGAAGGAAGAGCAAAGTCTAGGAAAACTGTCTACCTTTTCTTCCACAACCTAGAAAAATCTCATACTTTTCCTATAATCTATCCTTTTTTAAAATGATATTTCAAAGAGCAAAAATAACGTTAATTTCCATCCTTTATTCCAATGTAAGACAATAGACAAGGTCAGTTTCTCGAGCAATTAATACATTTGTTGCCTCAAAACGTAAAGAATTTTTTAGAGCTAGATATTCTTTTAGAAGGTATTAAAAACTTTTTAAATTTCATATTAACAGTATGCATATATTATAAATTAAAACAATTTCTACTTATTTTCAGGAATAATCTTCTGTGACACTATTATTACTATGGCACTAAGGCAACTGTCCGTATTATGCAGCCCAGAGAGCCACTCCCCTCCTTCAGACTCCTGGTACAAACTCCATGCCCCACCTAATCCAACCCCCTATGACCATCCCAGGAATGGAAAAATTGCACCAAAAATAGAAACCGAATAGCGATCCAAAGAAGTAACAAAAAATACTTTATATTACCTCGAGGTAAAAAGGTCCAATTCTTACTTTTAAAAGACATACTTGCCACCTGACTTTGGGCAAGTCAGCATTAGTCCCTCAGTTTTGCTTTTTACAACATGGGATGTGAAATCTGTTTTGTACAGCAAGGTAACAGACTGAACTCATTAAGATTGGTAAAGCACTCATACCTCCTCTCATGACTGCTGCTTTAGATGTGTAAATACATTGTATTATGAAAAGGGAGGTTAAATTATGCAGATCGCCAAACTGTAATAGGCTACATGTAAAAATATACCAGCAAAGTTCTTTCAAACAAAGGTTATGACAATCACATCATGACACTGGAAAAAATGGCAGAACGAGGACAATATGACATGCAATCATGGCAAAGACAACGTCAGTCAAACTGGAGAGAAACAAAAGACACAACAGGGAAGGTAAAATACAAATATCATTATTTAATCCCGAATTTGATAAATTTGATGATACAATATTGGTCAACAGAAACAAAACATAGTTATAAATAGTAATAAAATAGTTAGAGAAGATTTCATTTCCCTGTATAAAACTGAACAAAAAGGCAAAGTCTAAAGAAAGCCACTGCCTGAGTTTGAACAATAAACTCATAGTACAACTACTTTTAGAGCAGAAAGTGAGATTCTTGTAAATTACATGATAATTATGACACTTGGCCCAAAAAATTGCAATAATTGAAGAATTAAATAGCAACAGCAACTCTGTGAAGCTCCACATCCTGTAAGTAGGAATGGCAGTTATAAATAGATTAAAAGTGAAAGATTTATCACCCTCAACAGTCATTACCACAAAGGACCAAATCAGGAGTGAGAAATACAAAAGGATCTACAGAAGTGAAACCCACAATAAACTCCTTAAAAAGAATGCATATTATTTATAAGGAAAGGTAGGGTTGAATCAAACAATTTATTTAAATAGAGAGTCTCAAGTTAATCAACCTTATGAAAAATTTTTTTTCAAACTCTGGAGAGTCCAAACAAAGCCAGTGAAAGAGATATTTCAAATACAACTGTTAAGATGTGTGTAAATAAGAAAGTTGGGAGGAAATTTAAATATTATCAGTAAAGATTTCAAAAAATAAACTTCCATGGAACAGCAGAAATGAAAGAAAATTAGCAGACTTGCCAAATGATTAAGCTGTCAAAGGAGCACTTATACAAGATAAACACACTGCAGAGAAGCTAGATCATTTATTTGCATTAATTATTCACAATGGATATGGAAGAATAAGTTCCCAGATGTAGTCTTTATAGGTGAAATAAAATTTTCAGTTTAAATGAAGGGAACACTGGAAATAAAAAGGCAAATAGATAACAGGAGGTTATTCAGTCTAGCATTTAAAGAAACTTAAATGGCAAACCTCAGCCTATCCTAGCACCAGTAGAAATGGAGGCTTAGGCTCCATCTATCATTTCATCTGATGTGCACTGAATATAAAGTTCTGCTCAGACCTGAAAAAGCGGAGAAGCCCAAGGGCTATTGTGGCAGATTAACTTTAGGGTATCGCTTTGTAAATTCATGAGTCACCAGTGCCTATCACCAGGCAGCTAAGAAAGAATCTACTAACATTACCTAAACCTGTCTCTTCCTAGAAGAAAACTTACTCTTAAATTAATGAAAATTTTTCTCCATCTTGTTCATAGCAATTCCTAGAGTAATTGTCGTAATTCTGGAAAATCTCAGTGAGGTTATGCAGTTTTACACTGACAGGTACTAGTAACTTTTCCCAAGTCCTTCAAAAGAAGAGCTATAATGAAAATTAAACAGTTATGAAGAAAGAGACTACAAAATAAAGATAAAATTGGAATTCACAGTTCATTTTTAGAATAGCTGTCTATAGTCAAGTAATTTCAGGCTCTTACTCATATTAACCCTTAAATCAGAATGGAAGAACCATGTCTTACTATCCATGATAAACACAAGTCTTAGTTGTTTTTCATTAAAATATTATTAATGCTAACTATATATATTAACACTTGACACAAGGCTATTTGCAAAACTTCTTGGTGCTGGGAAAGGTCAATGGCTCCCTATTCCTGTCTTTTTAAGCCTACCACTTAAAGAGACCTATTCCAGCATAGGTCCCTTCTCAACTCCAGTGCACAGTATGCATGGCTTTTCAGTTAATCTAAACCCAATAGGTGGATGATCAGGAAGGCCAGAGTTTTACACCTTCCTAGCTGCTAAAAATAAATTAACTATTGGTGACATTTCCCTGAAACTTGGGTAAAATTCTTTATATGAGGGAAAGCAATTTCAAAACTCAGCTGAGACCATAACGTAATCCAACCACTGAGTAAGGGTGCACAAGCTATTCTCCCTTCAGCCAAGCATCATCACATCTTAAGTGTTGGAATCACAATGCTCTTTCATAGAGTTCAGCTCATAGTCCACTCAACACAGCTCAGCTGTTTAGGCTAAATGTACATGCTTTATGACCCATTATTTTCACTCAGAGCTACCTTATTATTTCTCATGAAGTCCACAGAAGATTGTTAAAATAACCAGCAAGGTAGAAGAATCCCCTTGGTAATGGGTAAGAGTTTTTGCCCTCAAACCAAGCCCTTTCTGATAAAGGTTCAAAAATCTTATTGTTTGACTTAAGGAGATTAATATTCAGACCAAACTTGATTATTCATGTTAATAAAATTGTGTGTTCACATGTTTTCTTCATGTAAAGTTTATTTATTGGAGGTGATCAGCTAATTAGCCTCATTAGTAAACTTATGGTATTACTATCTTCAGTCCTTTGTTTCCACACTGCCTGCTAAGTCATAGCTTTAAATAGTTTTTATATTTTTAATAGCAATATGCAGGTTTACATTTTGCTACATATAATAGCAATATTTAAATGCACTTACCATAGACAGATGGAAGAATATCCAGTTAGACTAACTGGACTTAAAAGGAGGGAAGGAACAATCATACTGGAGGATTCAAAGAATTTGACTTAGGAAGGCACTTTAGTATTTCACTTTTTTTAAAAAAAAGTTCGTCATATAGAAAATGATCAGAAAATGAGAAAAGTTACCAGTGCACCAGTGTTTTTATCCCCCAACTTCAAAATATGGTAGAAATTGTCCATGTACTACTCTACTTTCCAAAGAAGTCATGTCTTAAGACAGAGGAAAAAAGAAATTTAAATACAAAGCCACTAAAATATACTTCTGCTTTTTGTTTTCTGTGTACAACGAAGATGAGGGCAAAATGTTATCAGCCTCATGTTTGTATAGCTTGTCCCTATTTATGTCAAGGCACTAACATTATTTAAATGAGGCTTTCTGTATTTAATAGTGCAGTTTGTCCAACATATCCTTCGCTTGTCAGAGATAAATAGAATCCTGTGTTCCAGCACAAGAGAAAGCAAATCTGTTACTGCCGCGTTCTGGCTGCAGTCTGTGTTTCTGAAGAGATACCAGCTATAAAAAGAAGTACCTATTGTTTCTACCAGGTTTTTCACACCATGTTGCTGGTTTCTCAGTAGAGCAGATCTCTTGCAAAGCTGAGAAAGACCAAGTCTCTGAATAACACTGTTAAGAGACCAATTAGCTTCCTATTTCCTTTGCAGCAGTCCTAAAATAGATTTTTTAAACAAGAAAAAAAGAAGGAGAACAGATTTTTTCTTAAAACTCTCTTTCACTCTGGCCATTTTAAACAGAAGTTTTGGCTTGAACTGTAACACAGCCTCAAAGAGAAGAATGCCTTTATCATCAACTATATCAACTGTGTATTCCCCTTAAGGTCACTAGAGGAGAAAATAATGTTGACTCCAAGACAAAGCAAAGTTTAGATTTTTAGCTAAAGAAGATACAGTTTGGAAATTTTCTCTCTGTTTCTGGAGTGGTACAAGGAGTGTCCAGGGTAAATATGACAAAGGCCATGTAGGGTAACCCACTGTAATAAATGGTTGTTTTACAATGCTGCAATACTTTGCCATTTGGTATATGACAAAAATTGCTTTGCTGGGTCAGACTATAACACCCTTCCAGTCCAGTACTATCGTCTCTGGGTATCTGTTTCTAGTCATCAGTGGAATACAAAAGCAAGGTTTAACTGTTGTAGGATAGGTATTCTGACAGAACATTTTATTTCTCAGCACTTCTGAACTTTTTTTTTTATTCACATAGCATTGTTCCCTCTGGCCAAAGCATAAAATCCAAATAAAGAGTAAATCCTGCAGTAAAAATAGAAAGTCTACTCAAACCATGTAAAACCTTCAACTATACACTTTTGTCTTATTATTGGATTTGTCAAAAGGTTTTGTTGGCAAATCCAAAGCCCTAAAGGAACAGAAAAAAAGATGAGGGGCATCTGGGCACGGAAACCAGCCCCGGTAACTGTTGGCAAAAGTGTAATAGTCACCCAGTGCAGCAGACTGAAACAAGTGAAATAGGAAGATAGTAAGTGGGTGATGTAGTTAAAAGGGGGTGATAATTTCAGAAACTTAGTCTATTTTGATAACATTTACCTCTAATGATTTGCTCCAAAATGAAAATGAGATACATAGACTGAGCAGTCTTCAGTCATACAGGAAATCTGCAAAGCCAACAGCACATTTCCCATCTCTACACTTGTTGTGATACCCTACATTCAGAGGTCTGCTGGGTTGTCTGGCTGCTGCTTCGCTTGCCCACACACAAGCCACATTCATATTACCATAAATGTAAGCATTTTATTTCTGTTATGATCATCCTACAAGTCTTGTCAAACAGGATACCCAAAAAGACAGTGACAGACACCAATCCAACAAGTTACAATCAACAGGACCAAAGGAAAAATGACAACATTGAGGGCTTGCATATGCAGCTGATGGGTATGATGAGCTGTTGAAGCCTGGCTTTCAGGCTAATACAAGACAAGCTGAGGGCTCCAATTGCTATTCAGTCTAGATATCATTTAATAGCTAACCTCTTGGAGAATGAGACTGACTAGCTCAGAAAAGCAGCCCATGTGGTCTAAAAAACAAGCACAACACTGTTAGGGCAAATATTGTCAGTAGAAATGATACAGTGGGCAACAAGAGTGATGAAAAGACTGTGAAGAAATCAGAATGCACTAAAGAATAGTGGGGGGGAAAAAGAGGATTCTAGTAGAAAAGAAAGGAAAAGCATTAAGGGTGCCAACTGAACACCTCCTCCCAGGTCTTGGTCCTTCATATGAATTTTAGTGGTGCCAAAAAAAAGAATGTATTGGCAAAAACACCAATAGCAAGAAGTAGCAACTGCAGAGATGTGCAAAGCATGGGAAAGAAAGGAGTCAAACATGTCTCTCAAAGGTATCAGTTTGGATGCTGAAGCATGAATTTTGGTGAAGATATTGGTCAGCAGTTCGAGACAGCCATTTGGATCTGCCAGAAAAAGGAGATGAAATACGAGAACTGTGATGAAATATGAGATCCATGCCAAGAGCCTATCAACTCTGAGTGAAGGTGGATGTGTATTCTTGGAAAGTGTAACTTGAAGTTTGACTCACTTTGCTTTGTACTGTTCCCAAGGCACCCGTTATAAACTGTACTGAAGCAGAGTAAATCTGTTGTTACATAACTACTTTAAACTGTGAAAAAATGGTTGCCTTGTAATAATGTAAACATAAATAAAGAAGAGAAAGCAACTGAATATGGACAACTTCAAAACAGAAATTTTAGGAAGTCACTACCAGTGTAAGAGACTTAGACAGAATGGAACTGGGCTAAAATTTCCTGTGTTACCACAGAATTGCATCAGTTCAGGCATTTTGATCTGTAGTGGGTTGACATTGTCTAGACACCTGGTGCCCACAAAAGCCACTTTATCACTGCTCTCCTCAGCTGGACAGAGAACATATATTAATAAGCTTGTGGGTGGAGATAAGGATGGGGAGAGATCGCTCACTAATTACCGTCACAGGCAAAACAGAATCAACTTGAGGAAACCAGTTTTACTATCAAACCAGAGAAAGGCAACGACAAAAAACCCCAAATCTTAAAACACCTTTCCCCACCCTTCTCTTCTCCCAAAGTTCAACTTCACTCCCAATTTTCTCTACCTCCTCCCTGCCAGTGGTGCAGCCGGACAAGGAACACGGGTTGCAGTCGGTACATCACACATCGACAGAGAAAATATATTAATAAGCTTGTGGGTTGAGATAAGGATGGGGAGAGATCGCTCACTAATTACCGTCACAGGCAAAACAGAATCAACTTGAGGAAACCAGTTTTACTATCAAACCAGAGAAAGGCAACGACAAAAAACCCCAAATCTTAAAACACCTTTCCCCCCCCTTCTCTTCTCCCAAAGTTCAACTTCACTCCCAATTTTCTCTACCTCCTCCCTGCCAGTGGTGCAGCCGGACAAGGAACACGGGCTGCAGTCGGTACATCACACATCGTCTCTGCTGGTCCTGCCTCCTCAGGGGGAAGACTCCTCACACTCTGCACTTGCTCCAGCATGGGCTCTTCTCACAGGTCCACAGGTCCTGGCAGAGCCTGTGCATTGTGGGCTTTACACAGGGGTCACAGCCTTCCTCAGGCATCCACCTGCTGTGGCTGGGGGCCTCCAAGGCTCTGCAGGTGGGTCTCTGCACCTCCATGGCCCCACACGGGGAGAGCTGTCCTCACCACGTCAGCACCAAGGCTGTGGGGGAATCTCTGCTCCAGCATCTGGAGCACCTGCTCCCTCTCCTCCACTGACCATGGTGTCTGCAGGGTTGCTCCTCTCACATGTTCTTTCTCTTTCTTCTGCTGCAGTTGCACAGCCACCGTTTTTCCATTCCTAAATACGTTATCCCAGAGGCACTACCACTGTTGATGATGGGCTCAGCCTTGGAGCCAGCTAGCATTGCCTCTACTGGACACAGAGGGATCTTTCTAGAAGATTCTCACAGAAGCCACCTGTGTAGAGCTCCCTTCCCTCTGCTACCAAAATATTGCCATGCAAACCAAATACATGATCAAATAGTCATAACTTCTTTAGGTCCTTAAGGCAGTTGTTGTTTTGTTGGGCTGATCTTGCCTCTGTTCCTGACCAACAGGCAGAAAAACAAGGAGTAAGGAAGAATGGGGCATGGGCAGTACCTATAGCAACTGCATGAAAATGAGGAAGAAAGCACGTCTCAATATGAATAATTCCTTGGTTCAACGTGACGAGTTTTCTTTGCATTCATTGATGTAGCTTCAGTTTATCAAAAGTGAAGCAAATTTTTTATTTTTTCAGGCACTTCTTGTGCATGTTGAAAGTAACATGTAACAGTAAGTTACATGTTACATAAGTAAGGGAAGGAGGGGACACTGCATAAGACTCACACCAACACCTTGTGTGCCGTTTGTTGAGTTTCTCCCTTCACATACAGCAATGCAGCATAAGCAGTATGAGGTCTGCTTTAGCAGAAATAGCTATTCAGCAGTAGCTCTTGATATACTTCAAGGTCAGATAACACAGTCTGAAGGTCAAGTTTTGCCTTCTTGAAGCCTAATTTATTCAAGAGGAGACTAAAGTACTAGAGCTAGAAAATGGCCAAGCACTTTTTTCAATTGATGAAAAAACTAGTTTTTTTCCCAAAGGATTTCTGCCCACAGAAGAGAATTATGAGCAGAGTAAGGCACTAAACATTGCCAATTTCCTTGGTTACTGTATGAAGAATGTTAGATGTTCAAAGAAAGCAAGAAGAAACTGAAAAAAACATATCAAAGATGTGTTCAAGAACTGAAGACAGAGTGGAGACAAAGTGCAACGTCAATTGTACCACTAAACCTTGTCCAACTATACAAAGGACAAGTAATGGCCAAGTGCATTAAACCACTGAGATTTTAAGACTTTTACAAACCTCTGTGTACTTAATACTCACCTGCTCATGGGCACATACACACATAAATCTCTATCTACCCTTCATGACAACTATGCAGCTTAGTGCTTTACATTTTAAATTTCAAGACCACTGATGATTCTGCTTACGAAATACTCTGGAAAATCTGATTGCCTGTAGAGACTGGAATCCCAAAGGCTAGAAAAGAACTCCCTTTTCCTGCCCACACCTGAACCACAGGGACTGCTAAAGTTAGTCCCATTTTAATTTCATTTATACAGTGGGATCATTTTTGTACACTAAAAACAGTAGGAAGTTTTACTGGTTTCATGCTAGTCAAAGCAGGAACTATCACTGGTCAACAGAGCCATATGATGGCTATACCAGAATCCACTTGAAGGTACCTGCTTGAATATAAGGAGTGCATTTTCAGTGCAAAAACTGGTCTAAAATTCTTTTCAAGAATAGTTTCAGATCTAGATTTATTTGGCCTCCATCATAAAGAAGGGGATGATTGCTGCAATACCTTCCCTGGAGGAGGCTCTGTCAGTAGCTCTCTCCTAAACAGTCACTGGACCTAACCAGAGTTCTTCCACAATAACAGAAGATGCTGCCACCCTCCTTCTTCCCAATCATCCATCATTGAAGCACCAACCTCTACTCATCCTCTGTCTCAAGCAGGTAATCTGCAAGTACTGTACAACAAGAAGACTGAATTTTAGGCAATTTATTAATCCTTTCAGAGCTAACATGAAAGTTGCATGCTCCCTCAAATAAGGATGTGAGGTAGATACTTGTAAAACTAGTTTCACAAAGTTTCATGTATTAGAAGAAAGTAGGAATTCCAGATCTCCCCAAACAAACTGTAGCTATTCTAGCACATGTTAGATACACAAAGGTGGCAAGACCTTTCTTTAAGCCTACATCTTAGCTTGGTCTTCTAGCAATCTTAATCCTTCTCAACCTTCCTCAACTCTTTTTCTGGCTCAAAACCTTTATTCAATTTGTAACAAACTCTGCAGATAAAGAATTAGCCTATTGTGATGTTTTATCCTAGTAGTTTATGTCTAAGACATAATTCTGTATTGAATTTTCAGTCAAACACATCCTAATGATTTAGCTGTGATTATCCCTATTACCTGCTCTCAGATCCCTTAATAATTGAAGAAAATATTCCATTTTGAATAAAGACTTGAAATTAAAAAATTTCACCTCAACCACCACAATTTTTTCTGACCACTGCTCCTTAAACCTTTAAAAGCCTTTAAAGCCCACTCAAGTCCATCTCCCACTCTCTCCATCTCTAAGAAACTGCTCAGCAGTCTTCAAAACTTTGCAGGATGCTGTCCTTATATTACTGTATTACAAAAACATTTTATTACTGTATTACAGAATCAAAGAATCCTAGAAAGGCTTGGGTTGGAGGGGACATTAAGGATCATCTGGTTCCCATCCCCCTGCCATGGGCAGGGACACCTTCCACTGGACCAGACTGCTCAAAGCCCCATGCAACCTGGTCTTGGATTATATTACTTATTACTGTATTTCTTTTATTTCTATTACTGTATGAAAGACAAAAAGGGCACTGGTATTTGCATTTTTAAATTACTATTTTTCAAACTGTCCTTATGAAGTGATGTTTCATACATGAATGCTTGGTCTGCATCCAGTAATTTTATAAAAGGTATCCATTTAATGTCACCATTATCATGTCACTTAAAGTGCCTTATGTAAAATTCCTGGATTATCACACTGGCCTTTCATCTCAGGGATCCAAATGCAAAACTGAAAAATTACTTTCATGCTCTTAGCCTTGCAGACAGACATTACTAACTCTTAGTACAATTTGGCTAAAGTGACCATTTTTCCTTGGGGGAGGGATAAGTGTTGAATAAAGCAGCATGTGATTTTGGGCTAGAAAAATGGATGCAACAAAGATGCAAGAGCATCTTGAAATTTGCATGCTTACACCAGTCCTAGATTTGAGCAATCAGAAATCACATCCTCATTTTCTGATCAATATTTATTCCACTTAAAAGACACTACACAATCTCTTCAAAAATTGCTGGAAATTATTCAGCTGCAATACACACTGACTATGTACACAATGCTTTTTAACATCATCTGACCTAGTGTGCTATGAAGCTCTCAGATGCTGTGGAAAAAAACTACAAGTCTCTGTTTATACACCTTGGATACAACATCAGGTGCCGAAATCTTCTACTTACCATGTAACAAATCTAATAGACTTGTGAGTGTTTATACTGAAGAAATCTTTGGTCTTTGACTGTAAAACAGTATCTTGAATGCATTATAACCTTTCAAATCTAATTTTTTTAAGTACTTTTAAAGGACAACAAAGTTACTCATACAAAAGATAAGAACACTTACTCTGAGTTGGTTTAAGTATTCGTCTACCCTATACATACTATAAATCTGATTGTGATAGCACTCAATACACATAATTCTCCATGTTCATTAAACATGTAATTTTCCCATCTGTGTTATAAGACCCCTTGGAACCTAAACAAGGCCCAGTAGCTTTAGTTAAAAACATATTTCTTAAGAATAAAACACATCAACTGTGGTAAGTACTTCACATCAGACTTTAAAAGAGAAAGTATAAATAACCTTGGACAACCTAAGTGTTCAAGAAGTTCGCAGTACAGTCAGATTAGCACATTGACAATGCAAATTTTTACCTTTTGTGAGATGGAAAAAGAAAAACTTGCAATTTTTGTACTATTGTGATAAACTAGACTTCTTACACAATTACCTATTCCATGAATTTAAGAAATAATTATTTTTAATGACTGATGCTCTAAAACAATATTTCATGAGCTAATGTTTAAGTTTCTCTTGCCTATGCAGTGTTAATGTAAAAATCCTACTTTTCCAGGTCCTTCAAGTGCAACAAAAAGCAGAAATTACACCACTTTCAGTCAAAGGTTCTAATGTCCATGAGAAACTCAAACATGCACATATGACATCCCTTGCCAACATGTCTCTTCTCTGCCTACTTTCCTGTCTTCCCTTCCTCCAGTATTCCAGTTCTAGAAATTCAGGTATTGCTACAGAAATACCAAAGCCCCTCCTGTAGAGAGATGATACTTTCAGAAGGAATGCCTCATGCATAGATACAATCATCACAAGCCTTAACAAGCGTATTAAATTTGGCAAGCAGTGAGACCTCAGTGAGGACACATGCCTTCATGAATTTTTTGAAAATGTGTGCAACCCAATAGCTACCTACCTAAGGCAACACCCTTTGCTGCTTCCTCCTACTGCTTCCATTAATTTTATTTTGGGCTTACAAAGTGCATAGACAAAGAGAAGTAAAGCCAATAACTGTTGGCAGCTAATTTGATAACAGCATGAAAAAAAAAATGAGAGAGAATGTGCAGAAAATTATCTTACTGTGAATTTGTCAAAAAAACTCTTATATTTTCTCAGAGAATGATTATCTTTCAACATCAAAAAAAAAAAGAAAGAAAAATCAATCCACTGAAACATACACTACAGTTAACACTGAGTTTCCCAGCCTTCTGAACACTAGATTGAGCAAAGTTACACCTCTCCCCTCCCACACAACACCAAATACTGCTGTGTGCAAACCAGAGGAGTCTGACACAACTACATGCTGCAAGAACAAAGATCTTCCTCTCCTAACATACAATTAACAAAACTCAGACAAAAATAAAATAACTATGACAACTGAGGATCTGAGTTCTGAAGGGGTGGTAGGGGGAGGAAGAGAGGACTGGGAGGTAACCACAAGATTGAGAGGATGAGAGCTGAGAAATTAAACCACAATTTTAAAGGAGTATTTTTGAGGAGTGAAACAGAAATATAGCAGATTGTTAGATAACACTGTGTAAGAGCAAATCTTGCACGTATCTAAATGTTAAAGTTACTATACCAGAAAAATAGTATATTATCATGCTAGTAAAACAGCAGCATAATCTAATCTGTACCAATCAATCCCAATAAAACCGTCTGTTCACAGGCTCCCCCCCCCAGCTCAAACAATGAAATAATATAAATGAATACCATATATCCCAAATCAATATAGTTATGGGTTTATACAATCCTTTAGACCCACAGAACTAATGCCATAAATATATGCTGCATTCCACATAAACTGCTCATGAGAACCATTGAATACTGCAGTAATATTTCAGTGAACTTCAATTTTTCACAATGCTGGTACATTAAAAGCCACTGAGTAACAGAAGAGTCTATTAACAATGAGTCAAGCACATTATGCAGCAATGAGGTTTTGAAAAATATCTACACATTTACAAAATAAATCAAACTAATTAATAACTTACAGCTTGTTTGAAATAACTTCTCATAAGTTAATATGTCTGGCTCAGCAGAGAGTCTTATTTCTGTACTTCATTTCCGTGTGTATTTTTAACTTCCCAGATACCCTCATTGAGTTACACCAGGCAATCCTAGTGCACATAGATGTAATCATCTTGCACTGCCTACACTTTCATTGGGACAACAACAAAAAAAGAAAAGGCAAAGCTACAATGGCTATGGAAAAACACTGTACAGTGTCACCCTGGTTCCCAAAGTACATGATGGGCCATCCACTATTATGGCATTAGCCAGAAGAGGTCAGGATAAAGCACACTGTGCTTAAGGCTCATGCAAAACCTGTGGAAGAAGACTCCAGTAATCCTCTGTTAGAAACAGTATCGTAGCCTTCATCAGAGACAAATTTTAATGTAATCATGACACTTTAAAAACTACATTAATCTGTAAGAAAAATAATTTCCTGCACTAAATACAAAATTATAATAACAGAGAAAAGAGCACCAGTAAAAAAATTCCATTATGGACACATACATATTTTTAAGCAAACATATTCCACATAATGAAAAAAAAAATTTACATGTATCAGAAAAGAAACATTATTATTATGCTAGATAAATTTTTTAAAAGTGAAAAAATAAATATAGCCATTGTTGTGAACCCATAATAATGTCAGAATTAAAATACTGATTTAAATGCCATACCCTTTTCTGCAGAATTATTGGCATAACTGCAGGCAATGTTACTCTTCTGGAAGACAAACTCATGTCTGCTTTTCACAGAACTTGCCAACCTTCATCCAGGTGATAACATGAAGCAGAACAAAGTAGTTAGCAGTATTTCTTGAAACCTAATTCCTCATAACCTAAATACTGGAGAGTCAGCACAAAGAAAAGACTAAAGCTCTAGCAAATGTCATTCCATTTAAGTGAATTCAGTCCTACTCAAAGCCAATGACAGAACACACTGGGGTAGGACAAACTAGAAATCAACCAACCAAAGGGCTTGAAAATTTGTGTTCTGTCCTTGGAAATGCCCACACTATCTCTGGCTATAAAAATAAGCAGAACAACATGCATTTCTATCACTCAGAGCTTTGTCTTTACTGTCAAAACAAAACCAAATCATTTAAGACTGCACTCTAACACTTCACACTGAGTGGTTACAGTCTTGGGACTTTTTCTCCGGCTTTTTCCAGGGAAACAAAATATTCTTCCGTGCTTCTGATCTTAGAAAAGTAACTGAGCATAAGAATAGATGTAATGAATCCATGGAATTTAATTATATGATTCTGAACTACCTTTATTCAAAGCAGAAGCAAAACACCCCTTTTACTTTAAGTAATGCAATTACTACCTTTCCAATGCAACCAAGGTCTGAAAAAGTCGCACAGAAAATGTTTCAAGGAGTGAAATTTAAGACTGTTTCATGAACTCCAGTTTTTGATCACCTCCATTCACATAATTATTTTATGTATCAAATATCTGCATAATAAATCTGTTTTCATTAACATGGTTTGACAAAGGAAATCTGGGGTTTTTCTTTCCTTCTTTGTCAAAAAAGGTAACATTTTGTATTGCTTAAATATAAGGCAAGCTATAATCTTTTTTTAATGGTCTCATAATGCACTTCATAGCAGAACATTTTTTTTCTGCTTTTATGCAGCATGACTAAGCAATATCCCTGTTGTAAACCAAATTATTAAACAGATGTTAGAGCTGTGATAGCGGGTATTTCTTTTGTAACTCTTGACCAAGCAGTTTTCATCAGAAACACTGCTTATTGTAGCTGAAGATTGCAGACATTTAAAAAAAATTATTTGTATTATTTGTATTAAGTATTCATAGCATCTTGAACAATAACATGTCAGATATGCAGGCTACTGTACTTCATAGGCAGTCACTGCAAGTATAATATTGATCATACTTCTGATGTATAGATCCTACAAGTATTCAGGACTTACTTATTATTACAATAATCCATATTAAATTTCACTAGATCATATTTATAGGTTTTTTTCCCTTCAGTAACTGGAAATGAGCACACTCTGTAGTAATCCCAAAGTATCTAGAAAAGAATTTCATCTCCAAGACTTAAGCAACTGTACAATGACAAATTAAAAATAAACAATTTTATTTCATGTGATTTTCTGATTTGAGAGTTTTATAGGTGGCAAATACAAATCAAGTCTCTGGCACCAGTGGGAAACCTCAGAATCTATGAATTCAAAAGCATCTCTTTTCAGGCTAAATCACCTTGCTCAAATCCTAAAATCAGTAATGCTGAAGTAAGTTCTTTTGATGAACAAGAGGAGCAAACACCATAAATACAAAAACTACAGCTTCCTCCAAAAACTAAAACCTGCATTGTACTGGCATTTTACCAGCAGCTCTCAAATAGTAATAAAATACTGCCAAGGAATAGGAAATAAAGATAAATATTTTCCTAAAATTACAAAATCTGTTGTCCTTGATTGTGATACATAGGATGGAAAAAAACTGATAAGAAATGGATGCCAAGTCACAAAGAGAATTTCTTTAGAGACAGACATTTGATCCTCGTTGTTAGCTTTAAAACAAGAGCTTCTAATAAAACCACAAACCAATTAAAATGCAGCATTATTATTAAATAACCCATTTCCTTGCCTCATAAAGGTCTACTTTTAACTTTGACTCCTTTTACTGTTTTTACAAGAGATCCATAGCAACTAATCTTTTAGGTTTAAGGTATTTATTTAATTTTATTTTTGTTCAACACCAGTCCAAAATCTTTATGATTGTTATGGTAAAATAAAGTATTTCTGAGATTAAGTTTAAATTGTTAATTATGTAACATTTGGAATTAATAGCCTTTTCTACTAGAGATAGCTATGATAAATGTCAAGTGTTCAAGTGTTTGCAATTAGATTTTTACCTTTCAGGCATACAGTTTTTATTTCCTCTGGGAGCATGTTTTCAAAATTCGATAATATAGCTCCAAAATTTTGCTGTAAGAGTCAGAAAAAAAACTTGCAGTACCAGAGCCCAATCCCATAGGCATTTTACTCAAGGAATATTAGACATGCATATATTTGCAGCACCAAGAAAAACTCCCTCTACTCTTTTTCCCTTGGATCTCATGAAAAAATGTTTGGGTAATAGTAACTGTAGAACTTGCAGCATTGCATTAGTGACTTTAAACAAGAAAGAAATAAAAATAACCCAAGCCATTTTTCCTTACCCCTGGGTACTGAAGGTCCTTGGCTCTTGAAAGCACGTGCAGCTTTTTGCTCTATGAATAAAATTGACCCATTTGTTTGCAAGGTGAAACAAAGACTTATTTTCTTCGGTGAAATTATCTGTATTGTATCTTTTCCAATCACATGAAGAGACCAGAGCCATTCAGAAAGTAACCAAAAACTTAAGTGTTGTATTTGACTTGGTAATAAAAATCTAATATTCAAATAATGTTCAGGTTTTAAATAAAAATATTACAGTAATTTATATATACTAGTGGAAGTAAACATGGTTGCACCCAAGAGTACTAAAAATAACATTAAGGAACTTTTTTTTTCTTAAATTTCACAAACACACATTTAAGAAAATAAAGAATAAGACACAACTTCTAACTGCAAGCCTTGCAGAATCACTTCACCGTGTGAAAGTCATGAGGAGTTCTATTGATAAATGTGAGATACAGAAAGGCTTTGAAAGCCAATAACGTCCTCAGGGAAACATATATAATCCCTTTTTTTTTTTTTTTTCTGTAGATAAAAGATTTCACTTGTCCATGGCAGGGCTGCAAGGAATTTTGCTGGTGCTGGTGGACAGGAAGGAAATCAGATCCAGCTCACTGGCTTGAGAGCTCTGTGAAATGACGATGTTTATGCAGCTTTTCACTCCTATTTTTGTCACTAAGCTACCAGATACAGTTGTGAAAACATTGTGCAGATACTTTTTAGATACTTCAAAATATAAACCACTTCTACTCCTTGCCACTTAAGAAAGCGTGACTAAATGGAGTGGGCAAGAATTGAAATGCCCTTAGTAAATCAGTAACTCCAAGAAGGGTTTTATAAGAACATATGGAATAGAGATATCCTGCTAGAAGAGGAAGGTCAGCGATGTCCTTAAGGCACTGAATATGGAGTCATAAGAGCTGATCTATTCCTAGCTCTGCCAGATACAATGCAGGAATGTGAGCATTTAGAGGTAACAAGAGCAAATCAGACTCAGCTTTTGCTTCTGTAGATTGAAAAAAAAAACCAAAAAAAAGACTAGTAAGTAATAAATCCAGTAAGGTTTATAAAAATTTTTGATGCTATTTTTTGTACTTGTCTTTGAGCTAAGGCAGAAGTTTCTTACACAAGACCAAGACAAATCAGGTAAGTAATTCATGGTGCTATTTGCCCTTCCTTGTGAGAGCTCTCCTGTCTGCCTGGCACAGTCACTTTGTCTCTTTACCAGAAGAACCCTTTAATATGTGACCATAGAAACACACAGAGGGTGTTTTTTGCACAGGTACATTTACATACATTTGAAAAATTACTTACTTTAAAACCACCCCACAAAAGAGAGGTTCCAAAGTGATCGAGTTATTGTTTTTCTGCTCATGTAGCCCCTTACACAAAAACACCTAAGAGACCTTAGTCTTCACACAGAGTATACAGTACACTCTCTTGGGAGGGTCAGTAAGGACAGGTGCAGATGCAATTGCACTAAAACAAGACTGTATTACCTGTAAAGCAACACAGCCATCACAACGTACCTAGGAAAGTCACAAAGAAGTTTGAGCCACAAGGAACATAATGCAGTTTTCCATCCTCACCAGTTTTCCTCACAAACTTGGGGCATGTTAAAACGTTGTTGCACATGCTCCTTGCAAAGCTTTTCAGCTACCTATTTTTGTAATCAATAGGCTCAAGCCTGATAGACAAGCACACTGATGAGTTATTTAAGAAAACCCTTATATTTCACAGGCTTCCCTCTCACCACGTAGCAGTAAATTCCAGCAACTATGAGAATAAATTCTTGCAAACTTCCAGCCTGTTTCTCAACAGCTGATACCATTTCTGTGACATTATCAAGAGCTTGCAGCTGTTCATAAACACCAAGTATTAATGTAATCAGTAACAGGAGTTATCATAACATAACTAATATGAAAAGGCTATTCATAGCCCAAGAATGCAGTAATTGAAAAATCCCATTCTGATCACAGGACAATCTAGTGTGTATTGATTTCCTGTGGATATAATATCAAGCAAAAAAAGCTGAAAGACAGACCTACCAGTATGCAGTATAAGCATACCAGAAACAGGCAGGAACACCTCTTTAGTATCCTAATTAGAAGCACAGGCACACCTCTAAGATAACCGATATATGTTTCTCTCTTGAGACTTAAGTATTAAATATCATGTACACTATTGGGCTAAAATATGAGCTGATTATCTGCAAATGAATGTTCTGTGACTGAAACAGTAGAAAAGCAACTTCACGTTGTTACTAGAGCAGAGGTCTAATTTCTTCTCCCTCCTAATTTCTCCTCCCACAACTGACCTTCTTGAAAGATTTTTGTTGGCCTGATTAGCATTTTTTTTAAATCTTCCCATTTGAGGTGACTTCCATCAGGACTATAACATGAGAGGTATGCTTAAATACTCTGTCTTGAAAGTCTCCCTTTCTGTTCATTCCCAAATCTAAAGCAATCATAAAAGTGTGAATGCCTTTAGAAGTAGCAGCTTTAAATACACAGAAGACAAACACAGAGAACATGTGCATTGGTCAACTGTTACCTCCCACTTACCACTACCAAATTTCACCACTTGTTAGAGATACAAGTGCCATCTTGCTAGCAGGGATGACCAACTGCTAGAAAAGTTTGGAACCTCTGAGCCCTGAAATCCCCAGCTGGAAGCTGTATCAGTTACTGCCTCTGCACAAACACAAAAGGAGATCAGCACAAATTGTCCATAACAGGATGCCCTTCCACTGCCTGGCCATTGCTGTTCCTGCTACACAAGCACCAACAGACAACTACTACCCTAAAGATGCTCATCTAAGGGTTCTGCACAAGTAAGACACATATAAGTTGTCCTCTACAACACAGCGTGGTAAGAACGGTGAGAGATCTCAGCATTACTGTCAGTTCCTATACAATTTCTTATGCAAGGGAAACTGAACAGAGTGAAGCATGATATCAGCAGGCACTTTAAAAAAATGAGTCCTTTTCCTGTCCTAACAGTGACATCCCCAATTGATCAAATTTTCATTACAACTCTAGCTTGATCTCTTCATTACATGGCACAGCATAAAGATTACCACTGGAAAGAGTTTAAAAGAGCATGAAGCAAAAATCATGGCAACAACTATACTGTATTAGTGGCTCTGGAATTATCATGTGAAAGGAAAAGTAAGTCCTCGTTATCTATTGTAAATAGATACAAGAAAATATGAATGTATAGAGTATTAAATTATTTTATCAATCACAAATATTCAATACTATTCTACATGGAAGGTCAAACCTGACCGGGTTCAACAGCGGTGTTTATATAGAAGCATGGGGTTTTTTAAATATAAAATCTATTGTGTCAACATTTATGCACAGAAGCAGGATGGGGAAATGCCTCTGCTTGTTTTTTATAGTTCTCAAGCTCTTATTTAAAAAGATAATAACTCTTAGAACATCAGAAATGCAGCAATCCAAGGATATGCTAAAAACTCCACCAAAACTTCTAGTAAAAACTGACCTGAATTTGAGCTCCATTCTTCAGTTAATGCCCCAACAATAGAATAACAAAGTTTTATGATGATAAAATCATGAAAATTCAATCATCTTACACACTTTTTAGTACAGTAAAATGTATGGTAAAGTACCTTGTATTTTCTCCTTTTGTTGCACACCATCTCATTCAAAAGGGGTTGTAAATCTTTATTAAGAATCATCTAAGTTGTCTACTTTACTAAATCTGTAGCATTTAAGTAATTTATCATTGACTACCCTTGTCTCATTCAATGCAACTATAAACTGTTTATGATATAAAAACAGCAGTAGCTGATATAACACAGGTGTTAAAAATATTGGGCAATGACAGAATGAAAGTAGACCAGAACAGAACTACAGAAGTTTTGTAAGACCAGAAAGTAACATTGAGGAAAAATTAAATGGAGAAAAAAACCCACACAAAAATACTTAAGGCTTGATGTAATTTTATGAATATTACTAAACACTGATCTGATTAATCTAGACTGTGTGTCCCAGGAAGTCAGAGGGGAACGTGTATCTGTTCTGATCAAAGACAGTTCAGACAATGGTCTGTAAAAGGAAGATGCCAATAGTGTTCTGCTGCTACAATACTGACCTCTTGCATCCCCTCCTTACCACAGCATCACTTACTGACAATGCCATCAATGAGAAGAAACCTCAAAAAAGATCAGTCAATAAAATATTTCTTTAATCATGGATCTGTCGATGGCAGGTATGGAGTGGCTACAAAATGACCCAAACTTTTCAGTTCTCCAGTCTAACCCTAAATAAAAGCACCCACCCCTGGGAGCAATTATAAATAAAAACTGTGTTGGTATCTATCATATCTCATTTCTTTCTGAAAATTATGAGGATTCAAGCTCCATTCATGAGAGTTTAATCTTTTAATGTCAAATTCAATAAAAGTGAATTATCAAAAGTGACTCAGCAGCATTAGAGAAAAAGTTCCCTGCAGTTTCACCTGGCTTTAACTGACAAGTCTCCTGTATATTCAAAGTTGATACTGTTTGTATCATCATCTGCTCTAGACACCTTTTAATGATACAGAGACATCACAGGGCCAAAATGCCAGGCAGTCAACAAAGAATTCAAGAGATAAATATTAAAGGTTCACTTTTTGGAAAAAATCAAGGTTTCCAAATTTACAGAGGTTTTTCTAGACAAGTTATTAGATCTACTGCTAAATCACAGAGGCTTCTTGTTTGAAACAGAACTTCCCAAATAGCACAGAAGAGGCAGTTTCTTGTACTGAGAAAACTGGCCTAAAAGAAAAGATAAGAAACTTCAGGTTTCACTTTCAGGCTGATGAATCCAAAACAATCAAAATCCAAAGGACTGTCAAAACCATTACAAACTGACAAACACTGGCAAAATGTCTACCAAAATCTTTGACAGTACTGATGATTTTTTTATTTTATATAAGTAAAAAATGTAAAACTTAAAGCCTAACACCTTCCTGATGTTACTAAATTAAGCAAAAAGATTGCAGAGGTAACCACAAAAGTCAGAGTGCTCTTGTTTTCTTGCCTACTAGAAAGGAAAAAAAAAAAAAAAAGACATGCTATTTTTGTGAAGTTAGAATGTTTACAGTCTTAATGTTTATAGTCTTTGGGCTGTTTTTGGGCAGTAACAAAGTAAAAGAAAACATTAAGGGTTGATGTGAAGTTTGACAGAAAGCAACTAATTTCAATGTAAAGAAGATAAAGTAAAACACAAAAAGAAAAAAACAGGTGATTATCCTAAAGTTTCCCCAGGCTGATGTATCAGACAGCTTGTGATAAGGCACCTCCATTATAAACCAGGAAATATTTCTGATTGCTAAAACAAGAAACTGTTCAACCTTGCCTCCTGATTTTTACTTATGTAGACAAGGGACTTTCAGCCACAGTGTTAAAATGACTGGTCGAAGTACAAAGGTACCTGCATTAAAATAGCACGCTTTAATATGCAAGTTCTAAATAATTCCAATCTACTGTAATATCAATAAATCTTTCCTTGGTAGGCAGGAACAACCATATAAACAACAAACAGAGCACAGGAACTGGAGCAGACCACCAAAAGAAACATCACAAAAAGAAATCCAACTGAATCCTTTTTGCAATCCTTATATTAGAGACTTCATTGAACTCTTGGTTCTGGTACAAAATGTTTTTACTGTTATTCTATAAATTGGTTAGAAGGACTTTTTCCCTTCCTTTCTGACTTTAAAATCCTTAGTCTTTTTTGTGTCATTTAAGGGAAAGACATGGGGAAAACTGATATATGTTTAGAGGCTGTAAAGAAGAAAAGATTTGAGAACTGATAAAGGAGGCCATGTGCAATTGTCTCCAGCTTGGAAGGAAATCTGATAGAAACATACAGAATTACAGAGCAAATTCAAGTAATGCCTCTTTTGGTTGGAAAAGATGTCTCAACCCTTGCCAATTGATTAGAAATTTATGAATCATTGCATTTCAAAAAACCTCCTTTTTGTTTTTACATTGTTAGAAAGTCAAGAGTAAACAGATATTTCAGCCAAAAAATCTGTCATGAAAACATTTAAGTACCAAAGACTTAGCCCTATCTGTCTGCTAGTAGAATCACATGCAGTTTTGAAGAACGAGGCTCCAAGCAGAAATATTTGAAGACCCTGAAATAAAGCTGTAAAAAAATAAATGGTACTCCAATTACAAGAGTCAATGCTCAATATTATTCACAAACTTAGAACAGTACATATTAAAAAAAATCTTCTTTTTAACATAAAGTTCCTGTTAGCTTTTCTTTGTCAAAGAGCTTTACATGAAAATCTTTATGAATACAAAAACCAAAGTCAATTCCACTACAGTCACATGTATTTGAGGTCTCTATACAACTGATTTCCTGGAAAGAACATTGTGGGAGTATATTAGGATTCTGTATGATAAAAATATCCACTTGTTTAGAACATCAAGAAAGACAAAAGAGGCAAGGTAAAATTTCAGATTTTCTTCACCTTGAGAATTACTTGAGTTTTATTTTTGCACTTCTAATTTAATTTAAAGAAACAAGGCACTAATTACCTTGAACTACTTTTGTCATGAAACACTTTTTGGCTTATCCTTGAGCAGGGCAAGAACTGTCACTGCAGTGCAAATATTCAGGTTTTGTTTTCAGAAAGCATTAAAAACTAAGCTTCCATAAAGCTACAGTAACCTCTCCTTAGTTCATTGGACCAAAGACAACAAAAATAGAACAAGCTTTCTTACATTTCATATTTTTCCCTACTAATATTTATTTTGATAATAATTAAAGACAGAAGTGTAGTGTTTTGTATTTTCAGTTCCTTGTAATTTCTTAGAGAACACAGGCTCTGAGACACAATTAGATTTCCCAGATGAGTCCACGAATTCCACCTAATAGCAGCAGATGCTTGATTCCTCAGAAGAAGGCAACATTTCCCACCATCCACCAAACTGACCATGCTGTGCTGGACATGAGGGGAAAGATGGGGTTTTTTGGCCTATCCAGATAAAAGTCTTCCACCCCGAAACATGAAATTCAGTTTATCTGAACATATTTCATAGAATCAGAAAATCATCAGGTTTGGAAGATACCTTTATGATCATCCAGTCCTATCATCAACCCAGCACCACCACTGCAACCCCTAAACCACTAAACTGTCACCCAGCACCAGATGCAGCTGCCTCTGAAACACCTCCAGGGATGGGGACTCCACCACCTCCCTGGGCAACCTACTCTGATGCCTGACCACCCTAACAGTGAAAAAAAATTTTCAACTACCTAAAGTGAATCTCCCCCATCTCAACTTCAGAACATTTCCATGTGCTCTTTCACTGCAGGCACTTTAGAAGAGAGCAGCCCCCAGCTCAGTCCAAACCCTTTTCAGAGGGCTGTAGAGAGCAACAAGGTCCCTCCTGAGACTCCTCGTGACTGAACAAATCCAGCTCCCTCAGCCACTCCTCACAAGACACATTCTCTAGTCTGTTCACAAGCCTGGTTGCCCTTTGCTGGACACCCTCCAGGATCTCCATGTCCTCTTCCAAAGTGAGGGGCCCAGAACTGGACACAGCACTCAATGTGTGGCCTTACCAGTGCCGAGTACAGTCCCTGGCCCTGCAGGAACCACTATTCCTGACACAGGCCAGGATGCCTTTGACCTTCCTGGCCACCTGGGCACACACTGGCTCGTGTTCAGCTGCTGTCAACCAGCACTGCCAGGTCCTTTCCCACTGGGCCACTTCCCAGGCACTCTGCCCCCTGTGCCTGCAGCACTGCATGGGGCTCTTGTATCCCGAGTGCAGGACCCAGCAGTTGGTCGTGTTGAACCTCATGCCCCTGGTCTGGCCCATCGATCCAGCCTGCCCAGGTTCCACCACAGGGCCTTCCTGCCCTCCAGCAGACCAAAATCTGACCCAACTTCCCGTGGTCTTTGAATTTGCTAATGGTAGGCTCAATCTCTTCATTCATATTATCAGTAAAGCTATTAAACAAGACTAGGCCCAACACTCCTCCCTGGGGGACACCTCTGGTGACCAGACACCCACAGGATGCAGCAGCAAATTCCCCACCAGTCTCCAGTCTGCATGGCCAGGCTCATTCTCAATCCAGGGAAGAGCACACTTGTCCAAGCCGTGGGCTGCCAGCTTTTCTGAATTTTTTCAGTGAAAGGGTTGTTAAGCACTGGAACAGCTTGCCCAGAGAAGTGGTGGAGTCACCACACCTGGCAGTGTTCAAGAAAATAATGGACATGGCACCTAATGCTATGGTTAATTGAACATGGTGGTGTTCAGTCAAAGGTTGGACTTAACAATCTTAGAGGTCTCTTCCAAACTTAATGATTCTGTGATTCAAAGATATAATGCAAAACTCTACCAAAACTGCAAAGGGAGAAAAGAGATGGACAGCTGTGTTGGAGAGGCAGACCAAATAATGTTCAGAGACATAGACATACTACTTCCCAAGCACAGAGGCAAACACTATTCTGCTATGTGGCTTTTACCAATTTGCTTTTATAAATTTATTTTCAGTAAGTCAACCCCACAAACATGCTGTTCAAGCAGCATGTTCAACGTTTTGAGAGGTTTATCTCAAAGAAAAGATAATCAGAAGACAGTAAGAATTTTAGCTTAGAAAAACAAGAATTTAAAGTAAAGTTAATAATCTATTTTGAAGTAGAAAGATTTCAGATGTCACAGGTGCTATGAATAAAAAAGCAGATATTCATGACAACTTCTTTCTTCTACAGAAGCAGAAAATCTTTTATAGAGAAAAAACAAGACAGGAGAGGCATCCTCCTTTTTTCTCATTTAGAAACACCCATTTTGATAATAGTTACCTACAAGACATAAGTAGAAATTCACCCTGCAATTTTTCTTCCCTACACTTGAAATTAAAAGCACAGCAGAAAAAGAAACTAAATCAAAAGCAAGCAATCTAAAAGAAGAATCACTGAAAACATATGTAGATCATCAGAGAGGCAACAGAAAGAATTCTGGCAGCTGTCAACGCTATGCACAAAAAAAAATTCTTAGAGTAGTTACTCTTAAGAGTAACTCTCTTAAGAGTCAGTAAACTACCAAACTGTAGCAATAATATTCATGGATTTTTTTGTATACAGATATGTATTTGCAGAGCTGCCACAGAGTTGACAAAATAAGGACAGGGGGTGGAAAAACGACATTTCCAAGCACAGTTCCACAGCCACCTGTGGGAAGTCAGAGTCACAGCCAGTTCACTTCTCTTTGCACACCTGCTTAGCATTCCCTCTCTTTTTAAACCTGAGTAATTTTATTAACCTCTTAGAAGACCTCAACACGAATTTCAAAGATAAAAGTTTAATTAGACAGTTGTCATTTGGCCTTAACTTTAATAATTTTAGATGAAGAATGTAACAACAGTCATGCTGAGTCTGACAAATGGTCTGGTTGGCCTGGTATCATTTCTCCTGCAGTGGTCACAAACAGACACCTAGGTGACAGAAACCACAGTCTTGTTAAAATGCCTCCACAAAAGTAACAGGAATATTTCTCTCAATTTTTCTGGTAGCTGAAAAACAGGTCAGGCCTTCCAACAGACACCAGCATCATGTTTGCTCACTTCTATCAGGAAAATAGTTGTTCTAGTTCCTGCTTTTACCAGAAAGAGCACTACATTCTTAAATGAAAATCCAGGAGAAATGGAAGGACTGTGAGCAGAAACCATCACAGAAAGTACACATGAACCTTTATGAAGAAGCAGAAATAAAGTCAGTGAGGATACAAACTTCAATTTCTGGAAGACTGAAGCTAACACTTAGCTGGTTTAACTGATCAAGCCTGTCAGTGATGTTAAACATGACTGGCAACAAAAGCAGTTGACCTGTGTGCGTTAAATCATGCTTTCCAGTTTCAAGTCCAAAGATTACCACAATGACTGCAATTTAGGTCTGCAACATGGCTAATTTAAACTATCTTTTTAAAAATGTGACTTATAGTCCTCTTGTTCTGAAAGATATTATCAATTCAGTGTTTTTCCTGCCTCTGCAAAGACAGTCAATGCTTCCACCTTGCCCAAGAAGATGAAAGTGGAACAGTTTTATCTCACTGCGTTAGCAACATTCAGATGCACACTGACTTCAGATAAGTATTGCTATTGTAGGAGGAGAACTAAAAGCAATAAAATAGTCCAGATAGACACCATAGAGTACATGCAAAACAGGGCAAGATCGAATCAGGGCAGTTTCCCAGACACATCCATGTTTTCAACTGGAGAAGTGAGGAGAAGGTTCCTTCTCAAGGTACAAGCCTCAACTTGGCTAACAAAATTATCTGGCAGGTGTGCAGAAACAGCTGTGGCAGGTTAGCTTCAGAAAAGTTAATACAACTGCAAGAAACTTCAACTTCCAGGCATATTCTTCAACCAAATCTAAAAATGGAATAACCAGCAGCAGTTTAAGTTCTTACACCTCCAATATCACCCTTAAAACTGTTAAAACAGGGATCATGCAGACCACCAAAACAGGGAGTGTGAAGGAGGGAGCAGTCTTAATGCCACAGATGTTCCTTGTCAGAACTCTTTCCAGTCTCAAGAAGAGAAGAGAGAATGAGACAGGTAAGCTTTCAAAGAGTGAAACTGATCTTCAACACCAGTGATCTCCATTAAATGGAAATCCTGTGTCTGAACAGTACTGCCAGGTCTTTCTGCCCACTCAGGTCTTTCCCTGCCTTACAGCTTAAGGTCTTTTTGGAAATATAGTAACAGCAGCCATACACAGATAAACACATACATATAACATATAGCCAGATACACAGTATTTGCTTCTTCCCCATCAATTTAGTTTTTTTCCATTATCCTGGAAAAACTAGAACTTAAGAAAAGCTGTTCAGTGACTGTAAAACCCTTTGTTCTATAACACTGATGACAGTAATTGGAAGTGGAGAAGAACGGAAAAAAGAAATTAACTTCTCATTTAAGGACATAAAGTACTGTCTGCCTGACCCAGGTTCCACTTAAACAGAAAAATCTGCAGAGCCACACACAGACTCTGTGAAGAACAGTCATGTCTTAAGTCACAGATTCCCAAACCTCGTTTTCTACAATCATTAATGACCTACAGAGAAAATTTCACCAAATCACAGAAATATGGAACACTTCTAATAGAAAGATAATAGCTGAGCTTTTCCTCAAGCTTCATTCATTTAACCAATTTAGAATCTGTCAAATAATAATTTATAAATCTTACCTGCTTTTTTCTTGAAGTTGCCTTGGGCAACAGACTGGCTGACAAAACTGATGCAAACGGCGAGCAACACAGCTCGGGAAAAGGATTTGGAATCGATGGGCTCTCCAAAAGATTGTCACCTTTCTTTTTTCTCCTATTTCAACAGAATACATAATATCAAGCAAAAATTATAACAGCTGCTATTAAAATTGCAATATCCAACCACAACACATGAACTACTAAGGCACTAATACCACGATGCTTCCCGGTTGGAGCAATTAGCTTTTTTTTTTGCAGTTATTTTATTTAATCAGTAGGCTGAATATATTAACATACAGTGCCTAACACTACTTGAAAGCAATCCAAGTATTCAGCTCTGAATATAAAATTGTTTGAATATGCGTAAGTCTTTGCAGAGTAAGAGCAGAGATATATTTATATTGGCTTCTAAGGACATTAGTAAATATTTTGTTGTCCCTGTGTTTATGCCATTCCCTATGTACACATATTACAACAGAAGATGCATGCAACTTCTCAGTAAAACTTCCCAAGTATATCGCAACAGTATTTTAAACAAATTGTAACTTTTTTTTAACTAGAATCAAGTCAAAGTGACTGACAAGAGAAAATAGTGCAAAGCAATCGATTCATTTCTGCTTTCAGTTAGTCTTGTATTGGCACCTCTGCAGCTCCATCATAAAATAAATGTCTCAGTTGTTGCTGCCCGCTGAAACAGGATTGTGTCAGAAGTATCACCAGGCAGCCTTTGCTGGAGTAGTAAAGGTAATCACTACTGTACTTGCTGAAGAGCTCAGTTATGCACTGGTTTAAAGTATCACATTAATAATGTGGTTGTTTAGACTGCTGTGTACATTGCAGTGCATGGTTTTCTCACATAAAATATTGAAGAGCACTTTGTCTACTTGATTTCATCTGAAAACCTGGACCTAAAGCACCTGATGTATTTGCATCTGCCAACATATAATAAGAGTTTTCTACATGTGTGAGTTGATGCCTCCAAGCTTAATATTTTACTTTATTACCTTCTTTATTATCATTCCAGATTTCATATAGTAATTAGTACAAAGTGGGGAAGACCATCAGAATAAGGTAACAACACAGAATGAAGATGCTTTACTTACTGGAAATCCTCACCAAACTGCTTCATTTAAAGTGGTATTTTGCTTTAGGAGAAGCAAAAAATCCTGTAATGCAGTATTTTAAGATTTTGTAAACTTCAGTCTACCAAAACTCATCAGATGCTGCACGAAAAACCCAGCTCATAGCTTCCTTCACTAAAAATAGAGACCAATGCCTTTAAGAACAGTCTGAGAGGTAACAAACGGGGTGCACACCGCTGACAGCGGCACCGCTCCCGGTGAAGCGGTTTCATCTCACCGAGACTCTGAGAAAGACACTGCAAGGATCAAGTAGCGGCTGGCTGAGCCTGACAAGGCAGGCTCGGCACTGCCGGCTCCTTTCACCTCAAACTGAGAAACCTCAAAAATAAAAAGGAG
>VYXF01000461.1:1697166-1766254 GCA_013397295.1 Polioptila caerulea
GAGGCCGCGGTGTGACCCGCAGGGGCCGGGGGCGCTGGGGCCCCGCTGAGCGGGCCCGGCCCCGGGGCTGCCCGCCCTGCGCCTCGGCGCCTTCGCCCGAGGCGGGCACCGGGGGCAGCGCTGCCCCCGGCATGGCTCGGGACCTCCTGGTCCGCGCTGAGCAGCGGGCTCCAGCCGCACGCCGCCAGACGGGCCTGACACGCGACATAGCGCCTGGGAAATCATTAACTAAACTGACAGATCCCTCTGTGCATCGGGAGTTTATGGATATGCTTGGAGAAATTGGGAATGACCGAGGCCGGGGGACAGACCCGTTACTTTGTGCCGGAAAAGCGGCTCGTGAGGAGGCTGGGCTCCGGGCTGGGCCCCGGGCTGGGCTCCGGGCTGGGCCCAGCACCCACGGCCCGGAGCACAGCGGAACGTGAGGAGGTTTTCCCTCGTGCCCAGGGCTGCTCCACAGCAGCCGGCTCCTGTTCTGCTTTATGTACACAGATCCCTCTGTGGCAATTCCGTGGCCGTCCTTATCAGCGTTCATCCGATTTCACAAAATACCCTTGCTGTATGAATAACAATTTAATGGGAGCAAGCAGAGTGGGTAATTCTGTGTAAGTCAGTCAATTTGACAGTCAAAAACTGAAAGCCCCTGGTGAAGACAGCCCCATGTAGAAACCTTCTGACTGTCCTTGGGCATGATCAGGGGCACTAACTGAGATGTGAGACTGGTAAAAATATAGAATGTTTTGAGGCAAATGCTTTGCTGTTTTCCTGAATCTGCTGAAAAAAATCATCACACACAAGCCAAGATTTCAATTCTGTAGAAAGATTTTTGCATCATAGAAGCAATACTCACAGTTTTCATTTTGGCTGAGTCACAGATGATTTTGCAGGACATTCATTTTCAATGAAATGAAGGATTCCTTGTCCCCTGAACAGCTTATTCTGTTACACTCACAGCAGAAGTCAAAGTCTGAGTTGATTAACAGTTCTTATATACAAAGTCTGGCAAATATATCAGGAATTTTACAGTGTCAGATAATTGACTGGATTTGCTCGTTGCTTGTGAACAGCTATCATTTTACAAAACTGCAGAGACCAGGCCACTGGAGTGTTTTGTCTGATTCACAGGCATAACTGTGGCATGTTAAACCTCATTGTCTTCAGAAGAATAGAAGGCAGGACAACTGGTATAGGTGCTCTAGGTCGAAAACTGAGATTGGGAAGAGATAAAAACATGCAAGTGGCAATTGTATGCTGATATTCATCAGCATTCAAAAAGTTCAGCCACAAAAAGAAAATATATTTTGAATTTTCACCTGTTCTGTGCAACGTGTTACACAGCTGCAACCTGACATACGTGGCGTGTTTTTGTGTCTTTGGATTAGTCATGTAATTGTTTTAAAATGCCAGGCAAATAAAAACTGCAATTAGAATGAATAATAGCAAATAAATGAAATACTTTATTTTTCAAAATAACTTTGGTGGTAATCTAATAAGTCATGACAGCAACAATGCCACTTCTAGAAAAAAATCAATAAAAATGTAATGCTATTATAATTTCACTTGAATGTTGAAAGAAACAAATTGACTTTTTTTTTCTATATCTTATAGTCTGTCCTGATTCTTGCTGCTTTCTCTGGAGGTAGCATTGCATGAGGGAAATACAGTCAGTGGAATACTGGGGCACAGAAGGACCTGTGTGGTTGTTCCATTGTAGCATTAGAAATGTTGCATGCACGAGAATGTGAAACTAAAGGTTCTCCTGCTTTACTGTCTGTCTTTGCAAACAACTGTAAGAATAAAAATGGTTTCCTGAGCTTGGCTAAAGATATCTGAGAGCATTTGACCTAGAATCTGCTCAAGTGTAACCTTTTTTAACTCCCTCTTTGAACAGGTACAAACCCAGTGATCTCTGAACAGTTAATAGAGTTGATATTGAAAGACTGGCAGATTTCTGCTGAGACCCAACGCCAAAACATTTGTTGAGCTGTTTGTCTTGGTTTCCTTTTCATCATAAATACATTTAAGCTGGCTAGTGTCATTTTTGGTAATTGCTATGCTTGTGTAGCACAGTTGTTCTAAGATTTACCATTTCCCTAAAACTAAATTTCAGTGTAATCTTCAATACTCAACTCAGTAGGCTTTCCCACCCTCTTTTAATTTTACCTTTCTTAGTCATAATCAGGTCCAAGTGTTTATCAAGTAAAATTAAAATATATTTTGAGAAAAATTGCGACGGATCCAAGCTATTCAGTATGCACCCCACTTCCAGAAAATCAAGCTCTCCAGTTCTCAAAAGCCTGTATGCTATTTAGAATCACAACACTTGATTAATGTGACAAAATTATGCCTTTAATTAGAGTAAACTCACAATTATTACTGCCAAAGTGGAGGTTTAAAAAACCCAAACTACTTCTGATTATCTTGAAAAACGGTAGAGTTTTTTTGTTGGATTTTTTTTGGCACCCTTCCACACATCCCCCTTACTTTTATCAAAATCCTCGCAATGTACGTATAATGGTTTTACCACAAAAAGCTTCACTGCCCTAAGAGAACTAGTATCATACCTTTACACCATCTTTTGTTGTAGCTGCAGTAGTAGAGAAAGGAATTTTTTCTGTTCAAGTGCTAGATTGAAGCCACAGAAATAGCTACTTTTTCCAGTGCAAGGCTACAACCAGGCATGTGTTGTCTCCCCATATGTTTTCTCCAAAAGCCCCCCAACATAAATTGCATCAGCAGTAATGCTGAGGATCACCCTAAGGAAAAAGTAATTTGTTCAGTAAAAAAGGCATGCCCCAATTTATGTGTGTTTATTATCTCAATGGACTTAAAATGTGTTGAACAAATGACCCTCATGCAACGAGCTGTGCATTCTTGCTCCTTCTTGAGCATTTCAAAAGCCCATTTATAACTTTGAAAATGAGCTCAAGTACCTCATGAGAGCCAAATTTATCCAGTGAGCATGAGTGGAGATACTACTGGCTAACTTCCTGGCAGTAGTGCTTAAGTAGTGCATAGTATCTGTGGTTGAATGTTTTGTGAGGAGTCTTCCCTATTATTACAGCTTGCATGGAATTGCATTGGATGTTAAGTTTGTTAACAATTATTGTTAAAATGTATATCTTTTATTGCAGGTAAGGAAAAGGTTCCAAGGGATTAAAGCAGTACCACCAGGCTCAGTCATTTCCCCAGACTGCTTTTCAACCTTATCTGAAACTCAGTGTACAGCTACACAAACCACCAGACAATAACACTTCAGTGTTTCCTCTGACTACATTCTCTTTTTCTGCACTTACTATCAAGGAGCAGATTTGCACTTGTTTTCTGTTGTTGTTTGGTTTAGGACATTTTTTATCAATTGAAAAGCATGAATACTTTAGCATACTTTTGTAAGAAACTTGAGTAGAGAGATGGATTTTATTGCCAGCTTTGACAACAGTGTTTGGTATTTCAATAGCAAGTTCTGTGATTCCCTGTGATAGCTCTGTCAGAACATCCCCCTGATGGAATTTTGCCTTGAACTGTAACACAAGATTGGAATGAAATCCTATGCAGGTTTTTTTAGAATAAGAATGATACCCTTCAAATCAATCAAATCACATCAAGAGCTTGTGATTTCTGAAATGTTGATGTAGCCAAGAGCAGATAATGAGGTTCAGCGCAGGGTTGACTGAGTGGCATGTAGGGCTTGTGAGCTGTAGGTCAGACATGTGACATGCTGGCTTCTGCTCCCTCACACTAGGGCTGCATGAAATCAGTCACACAGAAGGTCTGTAATAAACGATGCATTAGGTGATGCAATCTGTGCTGGCCAACCTTGAACTGAGGCCTAAAGTTCCTTCCTAGAGAGAGCTGTAATAGCCCAGGGTGAGTGTTACATACGTGGGGGTTACAGTGGCTACGTCTGCATCTAATGGTAGTTGGAGGCTGAGCACTCACTTCCAGCAATAACTGCAGCAGTATATTATGTGGTTCATTTGTCCATAACTACCCCTAGTACCACAACAGCTACTGCACTAGATGTAATCTTCTGGAAGGGAATTGACAAGTGGATGCCTTTAAACATCACATAAATTATTAACCATTTAGATAAATTAAACAGGCGATGTTTCACAACAGCAGAGTACTGCTGATACTTTTTACAGCCCTATTTCTGGAACTCTACCTTACACAAAAAACATTAATTTCTGACCTCACATGCCTTCAGAATGCTGCACAAAAACATGTAATTATTATGAAAAGAAGGCTGCAGGTGACTGTGCTATCTGGTACTCCATGTGTTTATCCAACACATAGAAGTTTACTTTCCGTAATGTGAGTTGTTGGGAAATCAGGGCCAAGATCTTTAAGCACTAGTCATTTTGTAGAGTGGGAAACAAAATACAAGAATAAAAAAAAAAAAAACAAAACAAACAAAAACCCAAACAAACCCAAACCAATGACAAAAAAGTTAAAAGAAGAAATGTAGAGCTAAAATGACTTTTTACAAAGAGCCACACCACTCATAAGGCTCAGCCATTTCTGAGCTGCTGCCAAGGACTCTGAAAGAGTAGAATCAGACAAAGCACAGTAAGAGTCTCCAAATACATTCAAAAAGGAAGGCAAATGTAAACTTCTTTTGGACTTAAAGAAACAACATACCTGGTCAGACTCAAGGCATGCAGCACTCCACTTTTGTTATCAGAGTACAAGGCTGAATTCAATGTAATTGAAAGACAAAACTAATTCTGTTTTTGGAAGAATTGATGTAAAGATCTGTTTGCCTAAATGCAGACATTTCATTCCAACCTAGATCCCTATTCTACCATGCCCTAAGATGGGATAGATTTCCTGTTCAGCCTATGTCACACAGGTCTGTCCTGTGGGGATGTTTCAGATATCATTGGGTATTAAATATGTCACCAGTATTTAGGTGCCTAAACTTCACTCATTATTTCTTTTCTGCTTCTGTAATATGCAGCTTGCAAAAAACTAGCCATGGCTTTAAGAAAAAAGTCTAGGAACATCAGGCATACTGCAGTGTGAAATTGGATTTTGAAAGCTTTCATCAGATCTAAGGAGATTTTCTCTAATTCTTGGAACAGTAAGAAATTTGAAATGTGTTCATATGCATATCTGCATACATGTGAGGGAAGGAGGAATTTTTCTCTTCCAAAATCACTGGAATAATCTAGCCCAGATTCGCACCCCTAAATTTGCACCAACCCCAGTTGAGAAAAGCAATTTCCAAATCAATCTACCTGTGCATGTGCAATTTAGAAATGGGCTCTGAAATGGAAAGCTCTGCTGAACCCTGATGATGGAGTCATTATGTCTGCCAAATGACAGAAACCAAACAAATGCTCATCAGTCCAGCTGGAATTCTGGAGGCAGTGCCACTGTATGATAACATACCTGCCACCATTTTAATACATCACCTGGTAGGACATTTAGCACTCTTTGGAATGAATTAATCGCACAGAGAAGGTCATTTGCTCTGTCTCAAGAAATCTATATTTGGGAAATGAGATATTCAACAAACCTTTGAAAAACCAACCTACCGTTCATATTTTAAAAGCATTGTGCTGACTACTTGGAAATTATATTAAAAGGTTATTAATGCAAATCTCTGTAATTCAGGAACCCTATCTAACAATGCCAATCTCAGCACTTATTACAGACCTAATTATCACAACATCAGTGCACCTAACATTTTAATGTATTTATTCCCTTCATACGGATGAGTAAACGTTTGCATCTTTATGTGCCTGAACATGTTTAAAAATTAACCCTAAGAGGGTATTCAGAGTACCTGACTTTAGACAACTATACCATGTTAGCTTGGCCATCACAAAGGAGAGAAACAGAAGACTTCAGATGTCAACTGAAAAACACAGGGGGTTTAGCACTGACAACCATCCCAAAACAACTTTTTGTTTCCTCTGAATACACAGAAAACCTTAGGAGAACTGTCTTCTGACTTGAACATCTCTGCTGTTCAAAATTAGACAATGCAATTAATTTGCTAAGTGATTTTCTCAAAATCTAATGGAATTTGTGGCTCAGTAAGAAATGCAAACTCTGAGTCCAAAATTAGTATTCTAACAATCAGGCTGTCCTTCTTTATATAATGAAGGTTTCTTGTTTCTAAAAATAATAATAGAAAAAAGGTAAAATGCATTAATACTTTGCAACTTCAAACAATAAATCAGCTTTAAATCTGGTCCAAAAGGCATTTTTCCCTTTGAGCTCAAGAAAAAAGTACCTTTTCCTTTGATTTCATGTTTATTGAAGCTGTGCTCTGGAGTTGTTTAGTACCTAATAGAATTTAAAAATGGAGTTTTTTTCTAATAGTCATAATTTTACCATGACAAATAGAACAATTTCATAATACTAAATTTAAGCCACCATCTAGTTTGCTTTTGGGTATTTATGAAGGAGATACTCCACAATATATGAATAATAACATAGAATATAATTCCAGACAATTATGTTACACATACCTTATAAATTCTGTTTAATAGTCAAAAATTCTTACAAAATTTCCCTTGGGGTGGGGGGAGCAAGGGGAGAATGAGAAAAATGCTGGCTACTGAACAAGTTCATAAATAATTTGCACCTGACTTCTAAGAAATTTAACATTTGATGTATCTGAAGTATTTGGGAAGAAAGAGTATAAACTGAGATCATATCTAAAATTTAGAAAATTATTATAGCCACTCAGCCCTTTCAACCTTCAGTGTTCTACTCCACTTCCATAAATTTATCCCAATCCATTATACTTGTCTCAGAATTATAATATAAGAAATCAGAAACCTTTTTTTTTCTTCGTTTTCTTTTTCTACACTACTTGAACTTACTTTATAAGACAATGACAGTGAAGTTTTCAGACTTCAAATCCACTTGAGCTTTCATCCTATCCATCAAGAAGAACTGCTGGACTAATATATCCCCTTTCTAAGAAGTCCAGGTCTTTATACATCCCCACTAGACATAAACTTGGTATACTTTCTTATGACTGGATTTCTGTGCTACTGGATCACTCAAGATGACATATCCATCCCACAGATGGACTAGGCACACAGGCACAGTTCTGTCAAATTTGCCACAGCACACAACAAAGAATCTGTAGTAGCTTTATGGTTGTTGTGTTCTCATTATGGGCTGTGGGAGGACAGACAGCAGCTAATCTGGCAAAAAGCCTACTGGTAAAAGTTCAAACCGCTGAAAGTCTCCTAAAGAATTGGAACTAACAAAGTGAGTTTGAGGATTCTTCTTCCTGTGGTAGCTCTTCAAGGCCTCAAGCCCATTTTAGCATTTTGTCAAGCCCTAGCCACAGAGCCAATAATACCTATTAATCATATTACAGCCAAGATGGATCGCTGAGGGTGCTGCATGGAACTTAATAACAGATATACTGGACTTTGTTCAAGTCCCTTAACCAAAGTCCAATTAACGTTCCCAGCCTGCATGGTTTTATTTGGAGAAGGTACTTTGCAGTGTAGCTGAAGATAGCCTATTGAATATTGCATTCGATCCAAATGTAATTGCAGTTCAGCAATGGGTGAAGAGAGTTAATTCCTGCATGGGCTGAATTTTGCTTAATTGCAACTTGGATTCAGGCAAAAGCCATTTGAATTTCCATGGGAAGTATGAAAGGTATACTTTAATATATTTTATTATCACAGTTCCTTCAAAACATTTCTCCTTTTGTTGATTTGGAGAGAAAAATCTACCATTAAGTGATTTGTTAAAATATTAAAACCCCAGTTTGGCTGCCTCTCAAGTAAGAACGTAGGCTTCTATTATAACATATTGGGAGCTTTTAAACCAAAGCAATGCATAATAAATTTATTCAAATTGACACATTACTGGTTATAATGTCTTCATTATTTCTTCAGAGTTATGAAACATGAATTATATCACTGTAACCACAACACTAGTCAAGGAAATCTAATTTTCTGTAAAGTCTGTTTGAACAGTCATCATGTAGCTCAAGGCATACATTCAATTATTTTCTTCTCCTGTTCCTTATATTGGTGTTATTCTAAAGGCTATAGCAATATTGTAACCTCATTACATCTAATTCTAAAAAACATTCTTACTTGGCAGGTCCTAAAAATATATAGCAACATAAAAAATTAAAAATAATTACATCATTAAAATCTATTATGCATACATTAAAGAGAAGTGCATTTCAGATTATTTTGTACATTTCAAACACTTTCTCTTTAAGCAGTACATGCATTTTATCATCATAGCCAGCAAGCTAGCATATATTTTATTCAATTCAGATAAAAACTGAATTAAATAACCATAGCATAGAATTCCTGAATCATGAGAACAATCATCCAAATGATCAACAGAAACAAAAAAATAACTTTGAAGCAAAATAAAAATGTTCTTCATAAGTATCTTTTCTTATACTTCATTTATTAAATTATTTTAACAGGAATTAATTATAATTAAAAAAAAAAACAAACCTCTGGTAGTCTCTTTCACAGTTCCTTAGGATGGAAAGATTTTTTTTTCTCTCACTTTGCTGTCAGAAATGAAAGCCTGAGCTGCAATTATTAAAGGTCTGAATTTGCATTTTTCAGCAATCCAGAGAAATGAGAGCAGGTATTGTTATCATCATTACCATTATAAAGTTCTTTCTCTATGGATATTCTAACAAAGTTGCTGGTCAGCTGTTTGTCAGATGCCTTGCCAGTCATCAGATAATCTTATAGTAGATTAAAAAGAACAGCAAATTAAAATTATAGCTTTGTGAACTCATAACTGTTAAATCCTCTGTAAACTAAAGTAGCTGGATGTAGTGCCTAGTGCTAGAGGCTAACTCAGAAAAACTGCCAAAGCCAAAAATAACATAATGGATTTGTTTATAAATAGCTGGTAGGATCTTGGCTCCTAACGCAGTCCTCTTACCTTCTAGTCCTTTTTGTTAAGACAGCTGGACTGGACATCCTCACAGAACGAAAAATCCCCTAAGCCAAGACCTCTCCAATTTGGAACAGGGATTTGAGGATAAATATTAGTCAAAATGACTCTTGGTAAGACTTTGCTGGCCTGAACTACCAGTGAGAGGGACTGAGAGAACAGTGTACAAGGTCCCCTCTGGAGCAGTGCAAGGCAGTGTCTTCTCTGCCACAAGCCAGACCAATTTAGATGGCTCTTTGAGTAACTGAGCTAATTGAGTAAAAGAGGCAAACTCAGCTTTATTCTATGAATGAATCTTTACAGACCTTCTATGGAACCTGTCCAAAACCAGCTCAAGCAGACACCCCTGGAAACAGCATATCAGCGTGTTATCTGCTAAAAGGTATCAGGAAAAGTGGAAGCCAAATTTACTGTTTCTAGGGAGGTTTGAAGTATGCATATTTTATTTCTGTTTTCTCCAACAAAGCACCTTTTTCTATTATTTTTTGCTATCATCAGATATTTGTGTATCTCCAGTTTCCATGTGGAGTCAGTCTGGAAAGGTGGAGTCCAGCACAGCATCCTTTGATAAATCTGGGCCCTGTTTAAATACAGGGCTGCTGTAGTGGTTACTGGAAGACTTCAGTGGAGGGCTGCCACTGGCAGCTTGTTCCAGCCTTCACCCCAGGGTCAAGCAACACCCGTGTTCAGTGTGCTGCCATGTGGAACAGGGGAGAAGAAGTGAGGCAGTAGGTCCTCATACCCCTGTGCTGCTTTGGAAGTGAGACAAAACCATATTCCTCTGCACAGGCACCCCACACCATGTTTGCTTCCTGGTCCTGCACAAGGTGGGAGAACAGCTAAAAGGCTCTGTCTGCTTTTGGTGTAGGTTCCCTCACCATCTCTTTGTCTGACAGATGATGGCATGGTGACTCTTCAAAAGCTCTTGGTACACCTTGCTGCAAGGGATGTGCCAGAGGGCTTCCCAAAAACGAGAGGTGGCATGGTGCTAGTCAAGCACTGTGGAGAACTCTTCTGAGTTTGCTGCACAGATTTGGGCAAGATACTCTGACCTGAAAAAGGCTTCTGAACTGCTTGGCAGGAGTCGAATAGGGCAGGTGAGGTATTGCCATTGTTTCCAGAGTTCAGGGAATTGATGCATTTCCAGTGTCCGGTGGCTGCGTAACTAAGGGACCAGAAGCAATTTAACAGCTACTGCAATTTGTTTTCATACTAGGATTCCATTTTTCAGGGAGTAATAGTGAGAATATATCAAATTGTTGACCCTTTGCAAGTGGGCTTCAACATAAATTAATTGTTGTGTAAAAAAATGAATTTTATGTTTACACTGCAATTTGTCCCTGAAATGGAGGCTCAATTAGAGTTTCAATGATTTACTAAAGACATTTTAAACATAATGTCCAAACAATGCTACATAAATTAAACATGATGTAATTGAGTGTAACACTAAGTGGCTCATCACTGTTGATTCATGTGGAAATCACTGAAATTCTACTGATCATTATGCATTCATTCAGTATTAATGTAGATACCATATGTGCTTCCATAGGGATTCTGGTGTTACTCAGCATTCATTAAGTTTTAATGTACCATTAAAAAGGCATCAAAAGACCCATCTAAAAACACTGCCACAAAGGTAGTTCATTTAAAGACAGTTAAAGCAGCATGTTTCACTTAAACATTGCAATACAAAGTAGAGTAACAATGAATCAGCAGAAACAGTTCAGGAAAAAATAGTGTTTGATTGCAAGCCAGACTAGAGTGTTTGAACTAAAGGCAATACATTCACCCTGTTCCAGATTTCTGGACAGCTACTTGCATTTGTAGACAAAAGTACTTATCATGCAACTACATGGTCTTTAATTTGAAATTAATGAACAAGTGTACATCATATCCTTAAGGTTTTCAGTACTTTTGTTCACTGGCCAGAGAACAGAAAAGATCACCTGTGAATCAAGGGAGCACATCTGTGAATAAATAGGACTTTACAAGTCTATTCAGTTCGATATTCAGTGCTTTAGAAGCATGACACAAAATTTTGTCAGACTTTCATCTTGTACAGAATAGGTCTATCCTGTAGGTGACTCACTATAGCAAATAAATGTGTCTAAGAAAAAAAAATCCTCTTCCCCAGATATTGAGAGAAATAAATCATAGGCATGCTCAGACCTACATATTTGTCTTGGCAAACCTTGATGATATTTAATTGATAAAATGGCAAAAGCAGACAAGCCTCAAATGCCTATGGCACAACTCCTGATGTTATGCAAGAATATGAGTGGCACAGAGAGCATGAATGGGGATTGATGAGTTAATGTCTCTCAGGAAAAGCATTGGAGAGATTAAATTAGGCTGGCAAGTAGAAGTTGGCAACAAACGAAAAATCATCTTAAGACAGTGTATCATTAAGTCAAAGAACTCCATGTCACACAGGAACGTGTCACTCTTCAAAATTTATGGGAGTTGAAAAAATAAGTTGCCAAGCTCTTGAACAAGACTATTTAATACTATTAAATACATATAAATCATCTTCACTTTGGCATTCTCAGAGCCAAAAATTGTTGAAGGTTTAGCATACTTGGGGTAAGTATTACTTTGTGTATTTTGTAATCTTTTGTTTTTCCCTAAGCATATACTTTTGATCATTGTCAAAAGCCAGATAACCAGCTAAATAAACCTTCAGTTTGACCCAACATAACTATTCTTGCTTTATGCTCTAAAGCTAGAGCAGCCTATTGCTTGAAGATACAAAGATTAATCACTTGAATTCATGTAGCAACTTTTGTGTTGAAACATGGTTATGTCATCCTGATCAGTTTTCCTTTAACTAAAGCAACCCAATTCCCTTAATCTCTCTTGACATGGTTTCTAAAGGTCTTGTTTTATTCTCTCACCCTAATTGCCTTCCACTGTTAGATAAGCAATCTAAAGAGTCAGAATTCAATCTAAAATTCTGCTGCTTTTAACATCTTCATTTTTCACTTGGAGATTTGTTTGATTCCTTCTTATGTTGTTTTTCCCACCGATGATCAGGCAACTCACATTTCACATCACCTCCAAATAATGTTTTTATAGTAATGTAATAGTTACACATCTACTTCCTTTTCCTGACAATGTGGTCTCTTCCTTACACATTTTCAGCCTTTTATCTTCAGTTGGTAGCAAAGACTTTTATGTCTACTAAACTTACAAGGACACCTAACAGTCTAAATTTTTTTTTTTTTTTTACTTCAGAAATTTTCCTTAAAAGAACATAACAACAGACAGAGTTTGAAAAAAATGAAGAAAATTAAAGTCACCATTTACAGGTAGAGCCTTGCAGCCCTTGTCCCCCAGACTTCCCTCTCTCTGGGATTCTTTTCCTGAGGGGCCAAGCCCTAGGTGAACTTGATACATAGAGCTTGTGCCTGTGTCTCATGGTAGCTTCTGTTAAAGCTCTTAACACAGCTCACAGTAGTGCTCAGAGGTTACACAGATGTGTAAGAGATGGTCAAAACAAGCTTAAAGAGCTGGGGCCACCAGCAGCTCAACTGCCTTCTGACCATTCAAGAACCACCCTGGCACTAGTGCTGCTTTTGAGAAGGGTTAACAGTGTGCTGATCCTTGACAGTGAGGCACCTACCTGTGCAGCTGCCTGGGTGCCCAGCTTACTCCAGCCCTCTGCAATTTAAAAAGGAAGTTTTCTGCAACCCACTTCTTCAGCTTTTGCTTCACCTCCTTGTTTCACTTACATGCTGAAGTTTAGAATTGCAGCAGCTTGGTGTTCATAGCATAGGATTTCCTTTTTGGTACATGCACTTTGAAACTGCAGGTGGCCAAAAACACTTCAGTTAGTAGAATGTAAGTGTTTAATTAGCTTTTAGCAACTGAAGCAATGGAATAGTGTCTGCTGATCAGACTAATCATGCTGTTTAACCAAAGATGACCAACTGCAGCTCCTTCTCCATTCCATCTCCCCTTTAGTTCAAGTACTTAATTTAGAAAACTGCAATCAGCTTAACCATTTAAAATATTATTTTTATTGTATTGTATAAATGTAAAACTGTATAAATCAGAGCTATATAAAGCCTTATGCAAATGTGAAATTCATTTTTTCTTGCTTTACCACTTCAGATTAAGTGTGACTATAGCCTTGCAGTCTTACTTGCTCAGGATCACATAGGGGGGAAAAAAGGGAAAAGAGACATTAAACAAACAGGCAGACAGACACATATAGCTGAGGGGAAATTCAGACATTCTGAGTCCAGTTATAGTTTATTAAATATTTTTCAGCTAGAAATATTTTAACCATTAGTTAGTGCTCTGGTGGTTAATGTACACCAGCACTAGCACACTGAGTACACCAGCACTTGCAAACAGCCACTGTTGGCCAGATTTTGGCCAGATGTGACAGCTCTTACAGGTTCTGTGGACTTAACTCTCCCTCTACCCTGAGCTCACTGTAGGCTTCAATTCCTTTACTCCTTCGGATGTTCACCACCACATACACAAGCCTAGTCTTTAACATTCACATTCCTTAAACTATTCTGTCACTTCCCTGAATGCAGGTTTCCTTGGATGTCCGGTATTTTAGCGTGTTCCTGTTGCTCTGACTGGGATGACATCAAACGTAACAGGCAAAGCAAAGTCTGCCCTGCTTAATACTGAGAACAACTGGTAAAATAGATGAAGAGGCTAAAGAAAATTTATTCCACTGGTCTGGAAGATTAGGAATTTCTGAGGAATGCATTCTAGTATTGTCTTAACAATGACAGCTTACATATCACATTTGTTATTTGTATCAACAGTGACCCAACTCTCAGTAAAAAGAGTGCCAGTTATCCTGAGTATTGAAATGACTACGGGTAAACTTAAGGAAAACCTTTCCACCCTACCTCTAAAACTCCTGTTACAAGCATTGTTTGGGAATGCCCAGACACTCACAGAACTAATGCTTTAGAAATCACCAAGCAGATTTGTTGAAACAGAAGACAGTTGTTCTTCACCCAGAACAGCTTCTATCTACAAAACTGCTACTGAAAATACACTCAGTGTACAGTCACAAACTGGTAACAAGCAAACATCATTGGCATTTGTGTATAATCACATCGCTATGTTATGGGTACAAGACTGTTCTCACAGTTTGGAAAGTTCACAAAAGATTTAGCAGCTTACATTCCAATTAAACTCTTTGAGATTCTTTTTAGTACTAGAGTCCTAATTCAGTTGGGAATGATACAGGCCTTGTTATTTCCAGGTCCATACATGCACAGTCACTCCAAAATAATACCAATAATTCTACTACTAAGTTGAAATTTCCTTAAATAGTGTCCCTTTTTGATACATTTCTTTTTCCTTTTCCCAATGCTAAGAGATTTCCTTCCATCATTATATTAGCAAATGTGGAATATGCTGTTCAAGAAAAGTATCCAGATCAAAAAAAAAAGCAAAATTCCTTTTATCTCTACCTCATCCCTTCTCCTTCCCCTACCAATATTTTTTCTCTTAACTGTCTTGAATAATTTAGGAATAATTTAGTCCATTGACAGTTTTGGTGGTCTTTTCATGGTGATGGAGGGACATGAGAAGAGAAGTGTTCATCTCCTCTTTCACTTAAACACTAGCTGTGTTAGTGAATGTGAGGTTTAATACAGCTAAAAATGAGAAAACGATACATCTCTTCCAAATATGCTCCTTGAAGAGATAAACTCACCAAAAAAGTCAATTGCTTGTGCTAGTAAGTAGGAACAGATGACAAAAACTAATGCAACTTTATGTACAATATATTGTAATATTCTTGACAAAGAGTTTCTGTGTTAGTTCCCATACCATATAGTTCTTTCAAGGAAGACAAAACAAAATTAAGTATTTAAGTTTTTAACAAGCATCGTTTCCCATACTTACAAATTTCATGTCATTTTAACAAGGACACCTTTCCTCTCACAAAGTTACCTACTCAGAAATTTTAAAGAAAAAAAACATCCTTCTTCTTACCTGTGGTTTTTATTTGGGTATTAAAAAAATCCCCCATAGAAGGCATGCTTTTCATTTAGAAGCTGTGAAACATTTATTTTGATATTGCTACAGCTTTGCTTTATCACCAAAACAGACTTCATAAGCAACTTGTCTACAAGAGAGATTTCAGCTACGCCACCAGCAGCCAAGCACTAACAGAACCTCAGACCATTCACAGCATCCACAAACAGTCTTGGGCCCGGCATTGCAGCAGCTCCCATCCAAACACACCATTTTGACTTCAGCCTCACAGTTAACAGAGACAGACAAATTAAGACATGTTCCCTTCTGCAAAGAGCTCTATTTGTTTGGCTACCAACCCACCTGCTTAGTCATTTACATTTAGTCTTTTATCTTGCTGTAGCTGTCCAACACCTCAGAGGATGCAGTCTGTCCAAGCATTCAAGGATGTACATCCTACTGCTCAACAGCACTTTTTGCTTGTTTCTATTTAACAGAAGTATTGCAAACCTTTTGGCAACTTAAATTAGGATTCTAAGCAACTCCAACTGAAAATGTTTGCTTTGGCTGGTAACAGCTACCTGTAATAAACAAAGTAAAGAGTATTAGGTGCTGTTGTTTGTGATATCATGCTTCTTGGTCCATATCCACGTAATTTTCATGTCTTGGAGATTGTCATGTTGTATGTTACAAGTGGCTAGAAAAACTAGGGCACTGATTACTGAATGTATGTCTCAGCAATGGAGATATTGAGTGGTCTAACATCTTGCAGCTGTAAAGTATGAGAGCTCTTACCCTGGCCTTACAGCCTTTAGTCACAAGAATACTTCCAAAAGTTATCTGGTGATGCTGTCCCAGCAAAACTGCTCCCTTCTTCGAGTACATCTGTAGTCTTAATTTTATTCTTCTGTAGAATAAATTTAAAAATATATCTTCTATAGTTGCTAACAAGATCATTTTTACCACCTAAATCTCTTTGCTAGCCCTCCTTAACTTGAAAGCCCTGGAATCTGAACTGTGCACTGTGCTATGTGGGTATCTGCTGCTTCTTCAAAAAAGCATAAGGCACCTTCACTGGGGCCTGCTGTTTTGTCTGGAAAATTCCACTGACATTTAATTTACTTCAGTATCCTTTCATTCCTGAACATTTTGACTGCCATGCAAAAGCAAGGGGATTATAAGAGATGTGCCATAACTAGTTGCCTCCATTGTAACATATGGGATTCATGTTGTCCAAACTGTAAGTATACTTGGGCTCAAAAAATAGTCTGTTTACCCTGCATGTATCCACAACAAAAATTAAATGCTGTCTAGTCTGGGCTTGCAGTTACTAGAAGCATTTACTTGTTACTTGAGCAGAAATGTTGTTATGGTTGAATAATGAATAAACACGTCAAGTTCATCAACAAGAGTTTCTCTAGTAGACTTTAATAAAAGAGTGTAAGAAAAAATGCCTCTGTAGAAATACAACAGCAAGATTTTAAAATGTCTGACATATACATGCTGGAAGAAGAGGAAAAGAGAAAGTTTTGCTAAACAAAATTGCCAGCTAGCAACAAAAAGTCTCATTGAAGAGTTTCACAGTACTATAGCATGTGTACACATTTCAGTTAGTTATCAAGCAAGTTCAGTCACAAAAAGAAGAAACCCTAAAAGTCAAGAAAGGTGGTTTTAATCTCTGTTACATAAGATGATATTTGCCTTCAGGAGTTCACATGAAAAGGCAGTTTATTTTTAATATATGGGACTAAGAAACACACAGTAGTACAGTTTTGTAGTCACAACTAAAGACAAGAACAAAGTATGGTTACTTGAACTTTCCCCAAAACAAGAAATCGGACTTTGATGATTTGTTTGAGAAAGCGAAACATCATATGTATTAGCACATATGGAGATTAAAATAATTTTATGAAATAACTTTGGTCACCTTGGCAGAGAACACCAGCTTTAAAAAAAAACCCTGTAACATCCATGCACCCAAAGTACAAGGAAGAGACTCTTTTCACAATGCAACCCCTTCTCTGGCAGTCACAGATCAGCATGGTGTATAGGAATGCCTAAAACACAGACTTCAAATATCACAACAAGCACAGATGAGAATCCAGGGAGAAAGTTACAATTTTCAAGTCCATCCCTCAAGACACAGAGAAACCTAGAATGTAATCCCCAGTTAGGAACTAGAAAAGCCCCTGTATCTTCCATCTCACTATTTTCAAGTGAAGGTTGAAACTTTCTTTTGCAGTCAGATCCTGAAATAGATCTTTTGAACTACCATGTGAGCTTCCCCCACCCTCGGAATGAACTCTTGATTGGAGACAAGAACAAGGAAGAGATGAAGTGGTGACACACATTGACAAGGGACCAAGATACAGGAGAAAAACAGGAAAGAGCAGCAATGAATAAATGTTCATCAGATCTCTTTGTGAATTTTTATTTACTAAAATATTCCTTAAAGGGTTTCAGCATTAAGTTAACACCATAAATTGTAATCAGTAATTGAATCTGAACTAGGACAGTAATTAGACCTCTTTGAGATTATTGCACAAAAACCTGGCAGCAAACAATTTGAAAAAGCACATATAGATCAGTTTCTGAAACTGAGTTACATAATATTTCTAAAGTAAAAAATAGATATATTGTTAAAGAATAGAAACTAAAAACAACTGCTTAATTTTAAATCAAGTCCAGCACGAAAATATTTTAATATGGCAAAAATCCCAGGACTTGCTGCATGCATCCATAATGTAGTTATTTCATCATGAATGTGATCGTATTTCCACCCCCTCCCCAAAATGTATAATCTTGACAAGAAACTAAAAATAGATAAAATATAACGTGAAATATTTTCTTTTAATATAAATTCCCATTTTGGTATTTAATGCTTAATCTATAAATAGATGCTCTCTGACACAAGCATGGTTTATGTGTTTTTGTGCTGTTTTAAGATTAAAATATATCATATGAATAAGTCCAAAGCAGTTCATTTTTTAGTTACACTTCTAGTGAAAAAAATACTCTATTTCATTAAGTATCAAAACTGGAATTTGTTTTTTATTAATAAGTGACTATATGTTGATGACTACTTAAAGACATAATTAGTTCACAAAAATTATTGCGTATCTGAGTGCTAGGTAAATGCTATATGCAGATATTTAAAGAGTAGTTGAGAAATATCATGTAGTGCTACTGCTAAGAAAAGGTTTGGAGTAGTACAAAAGTTTCCAATAATTTATGTCCTGATTTTTTTGTTGTGTGCTACCAGGAAAAAATATTACAGGAGAGTTAAAAAAAAAATCAAAATACATATCCCAACTACTCTCTGCTAAAAGAACAAAAACATCTATTTTTTTAGACAGAAACAAAGTATTGCATTGAATCAAGATTTCTACTAATTACAATTTTAATTTAATAAAGTAACGTGGAGGCAGCATGTGGTAGATTTAAGTTCATACAATCTGTAAAAGTAATACACAATTGAAAATTAATTTTTTGATCTAAAACTTTTAGGTTGCTTCCAGTCTGTAATTTCAGCATAGTGCTACATATTGTTTAGTCTTGAAGGCTAAAATCTAGGATCTTCAATTCTCATTCTATCATAAGCAAAGCTCACCTACACCTCATCTTAAAACTTTTTAGCAGCATAGTCAGCTTTATAAAGAGAAAGGCGAAATATGACTATAATTTACATATTCTAATAATCTTTTCAAGGCATCAAAAGACCCAGCTTAAAATTGTTATAACCGTTGACAAAAATATATTAACATATACTTGCATTTACACTTTCAAAAATTTGTAGTTAGTATTAAGTTGGCCTATGAAGCAGTAGTAAAGTGCAAAATATTTGGTATAGTATCTAGGGATTAGCCTCAGCTTCTGTGGAATACAAAGGATTAAGCCTGGCTCTTCCATTGACAGCTATGGTGTTTGAAGGAGGACCAACCTGGATGCAGGGTGGGGAAAAAAAAAAAGAGAGAAAAAAAATATTAAAGAAATGTTAATCTAAATTTCCAAATTTTTATCTCTCTAATATGTTACACCATGTTACTTCATTTAGTGTTTTTCTCATTGCAATGAAAGATCTCCTATATGATTTCTTAACTATTCTACAGAAGTGGAAACAGAAGACATTGCTTAAAAAAAAAAAAAATATCCTGACTAAAAATTTCATGTATAACAAAGAGGTACTTGAAAAGTATCACTAAACCAAACATTTTTATTAAATATTGAATAGACCTGATTTCTTACTAACACTTCTTCATACTCTGGTAATGTTTCTTTTATCAGAAGCAAACCATAACTTTTAGCACAGATAGCTAAAGCCTGATTTTCAGTGGAACTGCATAATCCAGCCACTCCAGTTGGAGTTAATGGGAGCTGTAGATGCTCCACAGCCATGAGAACCACATACCACAGCACACAGTTTACTAAACACAATGAAAACTTTCTCAAGAGAAAAATCGTTAAAAGAAACCTCACTTGACCCATTTTAGGGTAGTTAGTAATTACTGAGGGCCCTATTGAACACGAAAGACCATCAACACAAAAGGCCACAGATCTCAGCACTGCATTCTCACAACGTATTAAGTAAAACAGAGGGTGAAAAAAATTTAAGAACTTGTCAAGTGTTGCCAGTATTTTATTTTTACATGACTCTCAGAGCTGCAAGAAGAGAGAGTATGGTAAGAAGTGAAAAGAGAAGCAAGCACCTGAGGGACGTCTGTCATTATTCAAATGGATCAGATAATTACTCCTTATCCTGCTCCTGACTGCAGCACGATACTGGAAGCTACGAGGTGTATGCAGTCTACAAGTCCTCTCAATTCTCAAAAGCACTTTTGGGTGCAAATAACTTATTGATACAAAATGCTTAATTTCTCTGTCCTACTACTGCCAGTTCTCCATGTTAAACATAAAATGAGACCATGTTTTTATTAAATTTCTGTAGGCCAAAAAAATCTCTTTCTGCTGTCAGACATACCTGTACCACAGCATATGCACTCTGAGAGTGAAAAGAACAGCATGTACAATTTTATGCTTGGCAAAACTTCAGTGAGTTCTTCACTGCATTTTGTTTGTGTTCCAGGGGTTTTTTTAAGCCTGGTTCAGATTTCTGTGCTGCAAACTGCTCTTCTTTATGGTTACAGCTTCTTCATTATTATAATTCCTTCTTAAAAAGTACAGCCCTTTCATCACCCCAGTCTCAACATGTAATTTACTGACAAAGCACATCTCCCACCCACAGAAATGAAAGGGAGGGGAAAATCAATTTCAGTCATTATCTCTCTCCCCCATGCCATTCTTGTACCTAGACTGATAAAGACTCTATGGGTCAACTCTACACTAAGAATATTTCTATTAAAAAAAATGAATAAATAAATGAAGCGTCATATTATTCAGAAGGTAATTATGCATTAAAAGAAAAAAAATCATAAAAATAAATGCAAATAAAATCCAAACAGTATTTCTGGTAGAACAGATTTTACCTCTAATGGATTCTGAACAATTCACTGTTTTCTTCATCTTATCCTGTTTCTAATATGATTACTGATATGTAGTTAGAAGCAATTCTACAGTGTATTATATACCATTTTTACTGACTAGAGATCAAACTCTACTTGAGCACGCTTGCAACTTTTCCAGGAAACTCAGTCTTCCTATTCACTGTAGAAAGGATAGGAGATTTACAAGCCTCAGAGAGGCTGTTGTCCTACTACACTGAAACAAAAACCTATGAAATGGAATATTCCACTATCTGACCATTCACTGGAAGATTTTGACCGGAGAAAATCAAAGACTTCCACAAAACAAACAAACAAAAATGTCCCTTGTATCCACCTACCACACATAATTAGTTTCTTTCAAGTGGAAAAAGGAAGAAAAACAAAAAACTGAATTTCTTTGACCTTCTGCAATGAAAAATTATTCCTCAAAACAGAATGTAAAATACTTATGTGAGGTTAAGAAAATTTTGTGAATTGTCTGGCTGCAAACTTAAAACAGTACAGATTTTAGAAATGTAGACTGTTTTACCTAATGAGAGATACATGGGTTAATTTTAGGAGAGAAAGTTTTTAACCAGAGCGGGTAGGAAAAATGGTCCTTCCAGGACTGTTGACAAAACATTGAGAAATATCTTAGTTATGAATAGGAAAACAGTTTTCAGAACTGTGTGTTATCTGCCTGCAAAAGGCTGCAGCCAGTTCAGGTCTAGAACAAAGCTGCTCAGCAGGTTTCTAAAGCCATACCATTTCAAACCATGTAAACACAAACAAGTCAGATTTTATGAACGAGATGCTTAAGTGATAACCCAGAGATTTCTATTTCATTTCAGGAAGATTTTGATTACATTTGTACTGTATGAAAATACAGATATTTGAAGTTCTGTGGGTGCATTCACCAGTTTATTCTGCAAAACTGACACTCTTCCCCACCTCCCTTCCCATTGTCAAGAGACCTCCTGGCAGCACTTTGTGCCAAAACTAACTGCTTTTAGAATCAGGCATTAGTATGGTAATTTTGAAGGAAGTACCATGAGCTCTTTGTTTTGGATGCAATGATGAAAACTCACCCTTTTCAATTTGGCAGCAGCTTCTCCAGAGCGGATGGCAGCCAGCAAGCTCTGGTGGATCTGCTCGGGGTCAGCGCGCGGGAGCGTCATCGCCGTTTGTCTCTTGGTGACAGGGCGTGGGTGCTCAGGGGAAGCACCTGACTGCGCCTGACTCTTCTGCTCACTATGCACATGGCTGCCTTTCTATAAAGGGAGGAAGTGGAAGGAAAAGAAGCCAAAAACTTTTAATCTGAATTAGTTATAAATGGAAATCTGAATCAACCTGGCACAATGCTGCATAGCAAACTGCTGCCATTCTAGTGTCTGCTTGGTTCAAGATTTCTGAGATCAGCCACATTTCCAGCATAGCACATAGTTTCTCTCTCAAGTAATTATGCCAGCAAAACTTTATATCCCCACTCAAGTGTGCTTGTGGCATGACCACTTGAAGCCAAATGGATCGCACTACTCAGAATTAAATTTAAGAAACCAACACACAGAACTATAAAGAACAAATCATAAGCACTCCAAACATAAAAATAAGTATTACACAGGATAAATGACTATTTAATTCACAGTTCTTTAAAGTAGGGGATGCTAATGATGTCAGGAAATAATTATTTCCAATCATCTGAATGATGTTGCTCATACTTTTAATATTCCCTGTATTTCTGCACTTCATTACAATGCTGTGCTACTGGTGGACACCACAGGGTGTTTTCCCTTCACAAATACAGCACTTTCTGACCAGGGAGTGGTCCAGAAAAAAGCCTTTACACCAGTTGCACTTGATGGCACTGGATCCACAGACAATTAGTATCAGAAATAAAGTTTACCTTATCCATTAGACTATTTGGTGACGCCGCTGTTACGGTGCGTAAGGAAGGACTTTTCACTTCAGGCATGGAGGTAGCTGAGGAGAATCCAGCTGCCAAAGGGACAGAGGAAAGTTCCACTGGAAATTCCTCTCTTGGTGCCTGGCTAGTGATCGTACGTGTCTTATTGAATGATTGTGATCTTTTGACTGCAGATGAGACAGCAAGAGCAAAAGGGGATGGTCTTGAACTGGAGTATGGCTTTGGAACTGCAAAAGTTCTGAGAGTTTTTAAATTCAAGGGTGCTGGAGGACAGGAGGGAAAACTTAAAGGCTGATTGCTTTTAACAGAGGAAGATTCAATATTTTTTCCATCATCAACTTTTTCTTGATCTGTAGGAGGAGAGGGAGTATTTGTTTTTTGTAAAGACAAAGAAGTCAAATCAGGTGATGAGATTTTTTTACCCATCTCTGTATTCTTAGCTTCATTTTGAATTGAATTAGGAGCACAAACTGTGCTTCTGGCTACTGCAGATGTCACATAGTGACCTGAAGCTCTTCTTTGCATCTGCAGATAAAAAGAACTAGGCTTCATTGTAGGACTTAATGGACTTAATGCATTTGACTTGTCCTGAGTCTCAGAAGAAGTATTTGTATTATCCAAGTTTAGCACCAGTGGGACACGCTGCTTGAAAGACTCTCTTTCCATCTGGTTGCTCTCAGTAGTAATCTCAGCTCCAGAGGTGACAGGATGTTCAGAAATGCTGTTCACTCTCTGCAGCAGACCATTTGCTGCTGCAGCCTCATTTTGTGAACCAACCTGTAAAGGATCCACACTTTTTGACAGATGAGGAATTTCAGTTTGCACTACAAATTCTTTGGGGTCTTCCAAAGTAGAAACCTGTTGATCCTTATGATCTGATAGAACTTCTGATTCCCAGCTCTTCATCATTTCTAAGAATTTTGGAGGCACTATCTTATAAGTAGTCATCCCAATTTTTGGTATGTAATCCCTTGTAATTTCATTAGCAGGTTTGGGTTTAGGTTTGGTATCCTGTCTATAAAAAGGGTGACCTTTTACAGGAGAGTCATCTGGAGTTTCAGCAGTTGTTTCTGGTGAAGCAAAATCACTGCCATTTATACAGATGTGACTCTGGTCTTTTGTTGGAATTACTTTTTTATGAGTAACTTCTCGTGTCTCAAGATTTTGTTCTATTGAAGTGTTTCCACTCTCTTGATGCATTCCATGCACCACTTGAACAAGGGAGCTGTTCTTACCTCCATTGTGTTGAGGGACCACTTCTCTAAATGTGGATGATTCAACACCCTGAGGAACAATAATTTCCTTCAGCGCAGTCCTTCCCAAATTGCTATCCAAAGTCTGGATTCCAACATCCTGAGTTTTTACTGTGTCCAAGCCAGTTTGATTTGTTTTGTCATCTTGCTTTTCTGAAATCAGTTGAGGATAATTCCTATGACTTACAGAGATGTCATTTTTACATGCTTGGCAGTTTGATAGTCTGTCAACTTCAAGCTTGTTATTTTCTCTAAAATCTACTGTTTTAATTTCAGCTGGCTGAAGTTCTTTCCCTTCTTCTGTTGTTGGAAGGAGTTTTGTATCACTGAGATCTTTAAGTTAAAGAAAGATTCCAAAATTAATACAAATTCCAAAAAGATTCAATCTTCCTCATTACATCATGAAGCTCTGCATCCAGCATGTTTAATAACAGTTACTAGCTTCTCACTGATGCTAATATTTTCCCTAACCCTTTTAAAGGCTATTTAAAGATATATTTGTATTTGACTAATATTGCCAAATAATTGTATTCTAACTCAGGTATTCTTCCTTAATAAACAGGCTACAGGTGCCATGCATCGACTTAATAGAAAAAACTATTCTAGAACAATTTAAAAAGTGCTAATGAATTTCAGTTCATTATATAGGCATCAGTGACTCAAGAGCTCAAGGACTATTCAATATCAAGTTAGATGCATTTTTTATTTAGTTCCATACATTTGTGGCTTCTGTTCTGTAGTTTTAACGTTACAAATCTTGTCAACTAGACCTTATGTATTTGTACAAGGAAACAATTGAAAACATATGCACAAGAACAATTAACCAAACCTATTTTTCCTACCCTATACTCAGTCTGATAATTTAATTTTCTATCCCTGGACTAAACATGTGCTCATCTCCCAAATACATGAGTATTTTAGTCAAATTGTTTTAAACACAATATTGGGAAAAATTAAATTCTTCAGGAATAGTCAGATGGAGTATATTTTGTGAGGGGAAAAAAATTCTCATTTCATGTATGCTATAAAATGGCAGCTAAAATTTATATTACATATAAACAGAACTTGTGTTGTTATGATTTATTAACAGAGGTGTAGTGAGTATGAAAGACTATAGAAGGCCTAATACATAAATCTGAAAATCAGTGTCACAAAAGAGTAAAATAAATCAGTCAGGTCGCTAAATCCACAGAGAAATTTATGACCCATGAGATGCACAGAATGTCGTCATTTTGTTCCAGATCAGCGTGTCACTTTCTTTTATTTGTACTTAAAAATATTTGCATTTTCATGCAGAAAACCTACCCTAATTTCATAAGCAAAGAACAACTGATGGCTTCTTCTTCCCCAGTGGGATGTGCAGCCATGTCACCCCACGTGGCAGGATTACCTTTGTGTCCAGCCTTCCCCCTCCTCAGCACTGTCCCACCCACACCATCCTATAAACAGCACGATGCAGCTTTGACTACTGCTAAAACAAAAATATATTAAAAACAAACTAAAAAAACCCCAAAACTGCAGCCAATTCTTGCCACCTCATCTCAAAGAAAATGAGAGAGATGAAGGCAAGATGAAGCAAGAGAGAGATGAAGCAAGGGCTAGAGCAAGCGCAAAGAAAATAATCCGATGATAACAATTCAAGAGTTGACTATATAGCCATTTCTTCAAAGAAATAGAAAAGTTCAAGCTTCAAGTATTAACAGCAAATGGGAACTACTCACCATCAGTTTTATTTTGATCTAAAATTTTAAGCTTCCTGTCTGTTTGAAATCCAGCATCCTCACTGCTTATCTTAGTCTGTAGTCCTCTGCAAAGCACAACAGTACATTAAATATGCTGGTATCATTCATTTCAGTAAACACAAGGAATGATGCAAGAGAACTGGCAATATGCTCCAAACACAGATGGACAAAACAGAACTGCTCTGCCAAACACTGGAATACTCAACAGAATTGATTTAAAAAAAAAAAAAAACACATGAGGAAATGCTGCCATGATATTTTACCAAAATGACATGCAGCTCCACTTGCTTCTGTGTAAGCAGATGATCAGTCTTCCCTTCTCTTCTCCCCCTCCTTTTGTTTACATGTGCAGTTTGAACAAGCCACTTTCCAGTAGCAACTCCATTCCAGGGAAGCCACAATGGTTTCTCACTCAAAGTGTTCTGACGCCCTCAACCTAAGATGTGTCCCTGACTTTGTCCCCACCACGCTGCATGAGACACTGACTGTGTATGAACACATGAACTGAGCAGCACAGCCTTCTCAAAGTCCCTTTCAAGAAATACCTTGAGAACAGCAAAGAAACATGCATGACATGTTACTTGTATATTAAACATCTTGGAAAGGCATACAATATCTATTTCCCTCATTTCGTGGGGGACAACAGAAGTACTGAATAAATGATGAATAAAAAACTCATTTTTGGGGGCTCTGGGAGACATATTAATTTCTTTGCTTCAAAGGGTAAATGGAAAAGGAAAAAATACTTAAAATTTTTAGAAAAAGTTATTAGAACTTCAAACTTTGTTCAAGATATTTTTATACTATTTAGTTAGAAATACTGGCATTATGGAGATTCCAAATTATTTGCCACATTAAATGCATTAGTTATCAGAACCAGTGCCTTCAGCTGACACATCTGCTTTGAATCATTTAAAATAATACATTTCTCAATAACCATCTATGCTCGTGTTGCCTGTATAGTCCAAATATACTGCAAAGTGTTCCATAAACTGCTGAACAGGAGCATATGCCCTCAAAATTATTGTTGGAAGAAAGTTAAAGCTCAGTCCTGCGCTCTGTACTCTTGCTTAGCTCCATTCCTCCTAACACAGCTGGGTGACTGAGCTAAAACTGTTAACAACAGGCTGGAATAGATTTTTAATTTGAATTAAAAAAAAACCAATAAAATCAAAACCCACCAAATCCAAAAGCCACAAAACACCATGGATTATCATTACTGAAATTAGTGGTTTTGACTGGAGTAACCAGATCTTATATGTAAGATCAAAATTATCTAAAAGTTTCCAGAAATATAATGTCAGAGAAACCTCCCTCCTCATTTTGGTATCCCCAAGATATTTTAGTAATTGCCAAACTCTAAAGCCAGAGTGCAGTACCTTCTAGCTGATTGTCACCAGGATTATAAAACATGAAAGGTTACTACCAATTCATAGAGGGGAAGGGAAAGAAATATCCCCAGGACAATAAGGCAAACTGGCCCAATAACTCAGGCCTGATAAATCGCCAGTTCAAGACAATTTATTAGATCCCCAAAGAGGAGAAACACCCAAGCAACTGGGACAATATTCACCAGGACACAGTATCAAAGATTTTTGCAAAGCCACGTTTGGCCTTGGACTGACAAAAACGTCCCTTCAATTACAAGTTAAACCTCTCTTCACTACCTTGAAAGTTCTTGGCTACTAGGGCAGTCACACGTTTTGGCTTCAGTACAATAATCGAAATAGTTCTTTCAATTTAATTTGGGAACAGTAGCCAGCTTAGTTGCCCCAGGGAACAGAGAAATAGTGAATTACATTAACACAATGGGACTTCTCTGGACAATCAACATTTATTTCAAGCAGGCACTAACTCATGTTGGAAACCTGCTGAGTCAGGTAGTTTAACAAACATGCTGAAGGGCAAAGGTACAGCATCACCAGAAGGAAAAAGGAGCGGTTAAGGAAACTAATGTGTTTATTCTTTAAAAAAGCTGAATTAACTTGTTTTCCTGAGAGCAAATGGATTGAGACAGGTCAAGACCACATATAAGGAAAATAAAAGAAAACTAAAAGAAAAACAAATATGCAAACAATAAGAATCATGCCCAAAAGAACAGAAATGGCTGATGTATCCATTTTCCTCCATCTGCAAGAATGAATCTGTATATTTTTATTTAACTAATCAATCAAATTTTTTTTTGCAGCATGCTGCTCTAGTAAATACACTGGGCATTTTAGAGCTGGGTTCAGCTTGTCTGGGCTCCAGCTGTTTGAGTAGTAAGGAAAGGGAAGATTAAACAGAATAGACTGCAGAACACTTCATTGTCATTTTTGTTGAAAAGCTTCATGAATTACTGTGCACAGAAGAGCGCTACAATGAAAGCTAAGCATATTAAAGCTCATTCCTCTCTTACAATTCTCTAGTCTGTGCTTCACAATGAAACAGCACTCTGCATTTTATTTGCCTCCCCCATTGTCCCCCCAGTGCTCCTTTCTTTGTCACAAAACGTACTTACTTGCCATCTGTGCTCATATTTTCTTGTTTTTCTTCCTTGAAGCTTTGCGAGTTGTCTATGGGAACACTGCCAGGAACAGGAGCTGATGAAGCAGGATTGGATTTGTCCTTTTCCAGTGGTACCTCAGCAGAGCTGAGGGCTGCAGTAACCTCTCCTATCTCAGGAGAGGTATTGGTACTTCCACTGTCCTCTCCCTGTTGCACACCTATCTCTTCCCTTTCATCAATTTCTTCCAGGTTGTATTCTGAGCTCCTTACATCTGCACTCACAAAAGAAAGGAAAAGAAACTAAAAATACCCCCAAACCAACAAAACTCAAACCAACCCACAGCTCTCAATGCAGGTTGTAGATTAAAAGGGACTGTTCAAGGCAGTCTAAAGAGTTTGAAGAAGAAAAACTGGCTTCTTTTCATAACTCAAGTAAATTTAAAAATAATAATTTAAAAAAGAGATCCATTCAGACTTCACAGAATTCTCTGGTTCTTTTCAATTCTCTCTTGACAGAAGAATATGCTGATCACCATGCTATTGTCCATCTGGTTCTGTATCTGTACCTACTGTAAAACATTTTCCATATTTAAACCAAGTATTGAATTAAGATTGTTAAATATATTTTTATTTATCTCATAACCCCAAATTTCATGAAGGTGGACAGTTGCTTTTACCCAGACTTCTTGTACTTCCATTAGCTCTACAGTGAGTTTTAAAATGTACAGTTTCTCTATATCAGAGTAGGAATGTTCAAGAACTGAAGAGTAACCCAAATATCAATTTTGTCCATGATTTGAACAAGTTTCATCACCACTATCAAAAATTTCCCATAACCATCCTAAGTGCACTTAAGTGTCTTGTGCAGTGCTTCATGTTACAGTAGAAAAATAAAGTTGATAGAAAAGTGCTAATCCATAAAAATACTGACATTTGCAGCCAGAGCATAGTTAAACTAAAAGGTTGAGTTGCTGTATTAGGACACAGATAAATCAGTGTACTCGAAGCTGAACTAATAAATACACCTGATGGGTACTCCCATCAGTTTTGGGTGCACTGACACCCGTTAGGAACAAGACTTGGACAATTAGGTTTCAGTCTAAGTAGTATCAGTAAATTTCCAAGCATAAGCCAAAGCCAAAAAAGAAAACAAAAAGGAATACTGGAAAGTTGCAGATCCCAGAATACAAAAAAAAAAAAAAAGTTAGACTGACTTTTTTTAGCAGCTGGTATCCTACAATGCTTCCAGTATCTCTAGAGAAGTACAGTGCTATATAAAAGAAATAAGATGATGTATGTATTGGAGAAAGGCTCAGTACAGAACAGAAACTTTGATGTTTACAATAGGGCCATTAGTTAAGAGTTTGGTAATACCAAAGATACTCATTCAGAGTTACAGAGAAACTAAAAAAGACAAACATTTTACTATTTAATTCTAGGTTTTATAGTGCAATCTTGTAATAGCATTTTGTAGTTACACATTAAGCGATGTGATCAACACATGAGTTTATGCAGAATGCAGAGGCCATTTAGATGCCCAAGGAAAGAAAGGCAAGACCACAAAGTGCTGCAGGTGAGCTCCTTCCATGTGGTTTCAGCACAGGTACATACAAATATGTCACACTGGTATCACAGGGACTCCCACAGGTTTACGAGTCATTAGGGCCTGCTCTTCCTCTTTTCCTCCTAGGGAAAACTCATACCCAGCAGCCTCATACTTTGGGGGATCCTTTTAGTGATGGCAGTATAATTTCATGTGACAAATATATATGTGAAAATGAACAAACAAAGCATAATAGAATGTGAGCAAACATTAAACTGGCTAAGATTATCCCACAGCCCATACCTGGCTCTCTAGAACATTGCCTCCTTCACTGGTGAGGCCTATTATGTATGCCATGGGCCTGAGCCTCACCAGCTACAGGAACAAGACTGAGATTATCAGTCTAAATACTCTATGGAAACCTGAATTATACAACAAAGAATAGCCAGAACTTCTGACCAGAGAAATGGAAACATTCTGGAGCTGCTATGGTTTTGTGCCCAGGCACTGCTGTCATTTCTCTGCTGCTTTTCCTCTGGAGCAGAGTAACAAAGCCTGAGCTGTACCTATACTACTGGGATGGAAACTTAGCTTGGGTTGGTAGGGGACATTCCTGACATTCCTGCCATGTGAAAGTCTGTTCTTTGCTGTGCTAGAAACACTTCCAAGCGTTGGGGTGGACTAACCTGACCTACAAATGGGTAATACCAAACAAAAACAGCCCTCACACTCCTTCAAAAATGCTCTACCACATTTGTCAGCATAAGATCAGCCTTGCTTCCTAGTGGATTTTCATCTGTCACTGGGTTTCATTCCAGACCTGGGCTGTCACTGCTGCTGCAGAATAAAATCTGAATACAATTGAACACAAACAACATTTAACAATCATCCTTCACTTATGTCATGCAGGTAACTCCCTAGGGGAGCAGTTCAAATTCTGATTTGTTTCCAAATCCTCAGTCCATAGTTTTTACATGCAACATATTGCTCGGAAGCACCTAGAGCAATACTGGCTATAAACTGCTGCCTTATTGCTTACACACCCTATCCATAGTTCCATATGTAATACAAATTGCATTTCTACCTGCATATAGTTTATTGTCTTAGAACATTCGTCACTGGGTTTTGAGTAGTCCTAAACCAATATAGTTAGAGTTACCGTGTGTCACTGTGAAGGTAGATCTATAGATAATCACACACACACACATACATATACATACACATATACACATATACACACACCCTCCTGATGACTGACATTCCAACTTTGGGTGCTCACAAGCACCAGAGCCGGAAAGCCTGACTACATCACACAANCTCCTCTGAGCAGTAAGAATACCCTCTGCCCAGCAGAGAACAGGCTGGTGCTACTCTGGGAGCTCTTGTGCTCGCAAGCACCAGAGCTGGAAAGCCTGACTACATCACACAAATCTGCTCTTGACTCTACAGCCCCTAACAAGATGCTTAAGAAATACTGTAACCAATAGGATTATATCAAAGCACTTGTTTGATGGAAAGTTACCTAAAAATCTCGAATATCAAAATTTGTTTTGAATATTTTACCATCTTCCCTAGAAGAATAAATATTAAGCATTAAACTTTGGGAAGGTGAACAAAAATCATAATTGATAAAGAGAATTGTTGTTTATAATCCCAAATGTTCACATTACTTCTCTGTCAATGCTTATTCTAGTAAATGCGTGTCTTCAAATGACTTTTGTCAAGGTATACACTGTTTTTACACCCCGGGAAAATTGTCATTTCACAAGAGAAGTGTTGCCTATTCCACACTATATAGTTCCACTTAATGTATATGTGTCTGAGTAGTGCATAGCCAACAGACACCAAATTGAACATTTGCAGCAGTTCATTTTAGGGCAAAAGGTAACACTACATTTGCAGTTTAGGTTTTTTTGCTTATTTGCTGAAGTAGTACTGCATAAGAGAGCCATTCTGGAATGCCAGTCACAGCCAAACAAAAATTCACAATGCTTCCTAGATGCCTGACAATTAAAGTAGTATTGATCAAAATGGAAGGAGCTCCTGGGTTTTTGTAAAGTTAAAATAATGTCCAATTTTGCAATTTAAGTCATACTGAACATTTTGGTCCTTTAAAACAATACCCAAACATAATAATTTTCAGATAGGATAATTTTCAGACTAGGAATAGGACAGGTGTACTGCATCTAATTTTGCTGCAGGTTAATATTGGTTCTCACAGCATGAGGGGCTTTGTTAAAAGGACCCTTTACACACAGGCCTCACGACAGTTTCAGAGATGCCACCAGAGAGCAGCAGTATCCCATGAGAAAAAAAGAGGCGATGAAGCTGTGCTATGAGACTTGTATGTACATGTTTTAAAACTGCACTACAGTGCAAAGGACACTGCATGAAGGCACAAGGAGAACTAGAGACTGAGGATTGTCACTAACTGCAGAGGTAAATCCAAGGGCTCAACATAGACTGCCCTGAGCCCAGTAAAGAAAAAAACCTTTTTTCTATTTCTTTCCATTACAGCTTAAATTAAAATATTTAATTACAGAACTCAAATGCCTCAAGCAGAAGTTTCTAAATCTATGGAAAAATAAACAAGCCATTTCTTTGAAGTTCAGGGTTGTTTATCTACACAGCACTTGGACATTACAATGATGGGAAAGGCAAAAATTCTAGCACAGATCAACAATCTTAAGATAGAATCAGAAGACAGAAAAAAAGTACAAGAAAACAAAACAACTTGATTTGAAATCACAGTATGATAAACTTGCTCATCTTAGACTCATTACATGTAGATAGATAGTTTTCAACACACAAAATTCAGTACTAACAAACAAACCACTCACTCAGAATTTATTATTCTCTTTCATCTGCTACAAGAGCTAGGACAAGGAAAGGTTACAACTTCATTAGATCTTCAACCCCAGACTCCACAGTATAGGTTCACACTCCCATTTATTACGTTACATATTGTTTCTACTTAATGTCTTTTCCAATCATTTACATAAACTGCCCTAAACACAAACCAAGCCCAAGTTTACTGATTACCAATTTTTTATTTTTCCCCCTTTGCCAGAGACCCAACATCCTAGCAGATGACTTTTTCAGCTCATTTTTTTTTTACCACGCCAAACAATTTGACTGTCATCCAGAATAAAACAGCTGGAAAACTATTTAAAAATTCCTGTCAACTAGCACAGTAACTGAGTGCTTAGCCTCATATAATGACAGTGGCACTCCACAGGCTTAGCATTTTTCATTCTTATTAAATGGATTGAAGAGGATTTTTTTCATACTGCACTGGCACTGATTTTCCAAAAGCTTTAGCAAATTTCAGAAGACTTCTAGATGTTGCATTTTGTAACTGAACCCTACAGTCTGGTGCTTACAAACAACAGTATTTCACAGTACAAACTGCATAAATTTTAAAAAGCATTATGTTCAGCAGCTAAATAATTGTATTTTAAACAGCTATACTTTCATATATCACATTTTTCCCATAACACCCAACAAATAATTTAATGTATAAACAACTATTTATGCATTCAGTTTAGATTTACAACTTATGTTTTCAAAGGCTGTTCAGATGCCAACCAAAAGCCAGGCACAGATTTGCTCCTGCCCCTATGTTATGCAGGGCAAGGGCAGCACAAGGCAGGATTCTAAAAACAACACTGGGCTTTAGCTTTTAAAAAGCTTGTTATGACATACAAAAAAATCACAGAAATTCTGAATAGATCTTTTCTGCAACTTGTGAGGAAGGAGAGAAAACAGCAATAATGTTTAGCTTATTAAATGTAAAGCACAGATACCAATACAAAATATATTGTATTTGTTTCTGTACACAACAAAGGTAAAATATCCTTATTTTAGAAAACCGTATTTTTACTTCAAAGGAAAGCTTAAATGATCTAGAGCACTAAAATTAGTTCTATACTTATACTTATACATCTATAGTATATTAATTTACTGCTATGAATTATTATAACTTGCATATCAGTACTTTTGTAGAAAGAACCAACCTGTTTCAGGCTGCATTTCGGGGGCTCCTCCTTCCGCTTTAGTGGAGGCTGATTCTGTTGACTCTGATACTGCAAAAAGTGAAGCAACAACCTTTACCACCTCCCAGTTTTGGCACCAACAGAAGTTCTAGATAAAATGTTAGATTGTGATCATAAAGACTAGTGATTTCTTCAAGAAATTCCTCTGAAGCAACGAGTGCTCATTCTCACATTTCCAGGTATTTTGACCTCAATTCTTTGGTATTTTTGAACCAGGAAACTGAATTTTTGATCAAACGAAAGAATCATGAAAAACAATGAAAAACAAGTGGACTTTCTCTTAGATTATTCTAGTCAGTCCATTTGCTATTATACTCTCTCTGATCCAGAGAAGCTAATCTTTTCTCCCCACATCAAGCAGTCCACCTGAGTAACATAAACACAATTCTATACTTAACCTAACTGTAATTAATTTGGTATTGTCTGGGTTTTTTTCTGATCTGCATGGTCTAAATACCTCTCTTTCTCACACTTGTGGGAAAATAACAGAAGATTGATGAGGAGGATTGCAAACACACTCAAGTGAATTGCAGTAGGGGTGCAAAACCCCACATTAGATGACATTAATTGCTGTTTAATCCAATGTGTTTGACAAGTGCAGCAGCTGTGTTCAGATAACACAGGCCTGTGATAGACCTACAAGACATCTTATGGGACATGCTGGAGATTGCTGCCCTGCTGTGGGAAAGATCAAAGCACTGTGGTAAATACACCTGTGTGAATCCCTGACACAGAGGGAGGGGAGCAGGTTTGGCAATGGTCTGGCACGGACCCAGCTCTGCCGTGCCGGCGTTCCCACTCGGGTGCCTCTGCCCGAGTGCGGCTCGAGGCTTCCCCGGCTGGTGAGGTAACAAAAATAAATGTATTCTTGGCATCTGCCCTTCTGTGGCTGCTCACTTGAGGTTCTTATCTCATAAGGTGGCATTACTTTAATGTTTAGCCAGCTATACTTTTTGTTGCCTTCCAATTAAATGGCATAAAAAGATTACCAGGCTCATTACGGCTCTCGCTTTGATCTCCTGGTGCTCTGGAGGGCGGTGAGGGCGCCTTGCGCTTCATCCTGCGCAGAGAGGAGTTCACGGAAGCAGTGTCACTGAGCGGCAGGGAACCTTTCCGCACCAATCCCAGCGGGGCCTGCCAGGGGACACAGGGCAGGGAGATTATTAGCAATCAGTGGAAAACAGCGAAACAGCTCCAGCAATTATTCTCCACAAGTATTTATAATATATATTTGGGAAAGAGAGAAGGTATTACCAAACGTGTTGTGTTTTTCATCTGAACTCCTCCAAGGAGTTGTTTTTTAAAAAAATAAAGATTTTCTCGAGTAATTGAATACATTCACAGATGTGCAGCTTAGAGCAATACAAGAAAATCAGAATTTGAATTTTTTTATGCCCAAAGGCTATTCTACAAACCCAAACTAAATCTTTTCTAAAAGTAGCTATAATCATTGTGGAAAGAAGTTTCAACTACATCCCACCATAATGACATAACAGTGTTTCCTCCTCCATTCTTTCAACAGCAGTCCTATTTGGCCTGCATACATAATTATTATTAATTTCTTTCCCTCTCTGAAATACCTGAACTTTCATAAAAATTTTTATAAAGCACAACTATCTTATAATAATTTAACCAAGTTGAATTTAGTAAGTTGCAAAAAAAAAAAAAAAAAATTTAGTACCTACTGATGTTACTCATTATTATAGCAAAAGTAAAAAAATCTTCATTCACAAATAATTAAGAAATGGACAAGGGATACCTGCTGAAGACCTCATAGTTTTATGATATAGCAGTCCAATTGTATTTTAAGCTGCTTTAGAAACACATTCTCTATTTCAGAAAGACGGGGGTTGTAAATTTCCCTGCCATTCTTAACTAGAGTTTGCCTTATGCTGAAGAAAATTATATCCACCTTCACTAGATGGACAATGTCCAGGATCCCAGCAATAAAGGAATGCATTTTGGAACTGGACACAGCTGCCTGTTTCTGTAGTAATTCTCATTCCTATCACTTGTCTACACAATATAATAAAATCCTGCAGTGACATTCATTTCTATCTAGAAGGATCCACACAGCAGTTGGGTGTGGGGTCATCTCTGGAGAACTTCTCTGTGCTTCAATTAACGAGCCCACTTCACAAAGCACAATATCAAGGAATAGAGAAGGCATAAAGACACCTACATATTCTTGTTTCACTGACAATCCTTTCAAAAAGTCACACAATAGAATTGTTGACGGTGTCAATTTCTATGGGAAAAGATGCTTATCATTTAGAAAGCTACCACTGAAAAAATATCCAAAGATTCCACAGTAAGTGGGATATTAAAGATCAAAAGCTAGAGTATTTGGTGGTATACAATCAAATCTATAAGGAAAATTACAACAGAAAAGATACTGGCACAAGGTGTCTTTCAGGCAGTGTTTGGCAGCTCCCATGAGATTGCAGAACAATACCTGAATGAATGACCAGGGCTTTGAATGAAAAACTGCCCTCTGAGCCACCCAGGGCACCCTCAGTCATCTGCTTTGTCCCACCGTGACATCAGGTACAACAGATCCACAGACACTGCACTATAAGGACCACCACTGACCAAAAATATGCACACAATTCTACCCACCACTCTAACGCCAAAGCAAGCAACTCACACCTTTGACAGCAAAGCAAGAGTCAGGGTTTAAGAGGGAAAACACAAAGCACAAGGTGAAATGTTCTTTTAAGAACACCAGAGGATAGGAACATAGTACTCCTAATTAAAAATACTTGCATGCTTGAGTAGTTTTTAAACAAGTCAGTTTATAGATTAAAATGTCACACAACAAGAAAAGTCACACTTTACCCTATTATCATTTCTTATTCGCAGTTCCAAAATAGTTCTTAAAAAGCAAAAATAATTAATAGCATTCAGCCCTTGGATTTATTCAGGAGGGGACACCAAATACAGTATCATTTCCCCAAATGAGGCTTTTTTTGCTGTCGCAGTCGGGAGTTGTGCTTTCCTCCCTGGCAGCTGTGCTGAGGCTGCAGCCCCCGTGCTCTGCACACAGCCACGCTCCCGTCCCGGCCTGCCCCTCCTGCGCTGGCTCCGAGCTCCGCGCACGCTCGCTCGGCGGAACAGATGTCACCAGAGTTCCCTTCTGCACACAGCGAGTGTGTGTGGAGGGGGGGAATAATGTTCTCAGCATAAGAGCACAAATGCTACTAGAAGATTTTTATAAGCCTTTCTACTGCCCTTTGCATCCAAAGAAACAAACAATTTGCAAAGAGAGATTTCAAGAAAGTACTAAATGTTCCAGTTAAGGTTCAAGTGTTGAACAGATTTTCTCAGGAATTATTCAACATATGAATATTAAGAGCTTTCAAATCCTAACAAAGGCTGTAATGTGAAAATAGTACTTTAAACAGATGGAAAAAATTAAAATAATGTTATTAAGACATATCTGACAAAGCTTTGGAATATACATCTGGGTGTTCATGTGTCATACCAACTGCCTATGATAACCAGTGCTTTACCAGTTACACTTAAATTAAAATCATTGTTAGGATCCCTAAAGTAATTAACTGTGTTAATGCAGAAACACCATTGAACTCTGTCATAACTTGTAACACATATGCAGAAGTTCTACTTTTAACACCATACACAATCCTCATCCTGCAACAAGAAAGGGTGGATATGAAAACTTTTTAGTCTCAAATTTGCCATCAAATTCCACCCGAAGCAAACACTAGTAGATGTCAGTGCTTCCCAAGTTCCAGCCTCTGTAAGCAGTGGCAGACATAGTACCTTGCCCTTCTTATCATTTCAAAAAAGCAAATAAAGGTAATCAAGGCACAGTAATTTTAAAACTGCAATGGAAGCAAAAACCCAAAAAGCATTTGGGAAAGAATATAGTGGTAGTGGAGCATTTCAATGGAAATGCTATCTGCTGGAAAGCCTAGTCTTTTCAAAGGGTCACTAGATAGATTTTCATGTCACCACATCCTACCTCTTCTGCTCCATACATATCTATGTTTAACAGAGATCTATAGGTGACTGTATTATGTGGGGATAGCAATGCACATTGCTACTCATATTGCTAATATTTCTTTCTTCTCTTTGTGTATGCAGGTAAATGTATATCCAAGGAGTAACAGCAAAAAATACGTATTTGCTCCTACAATAACTCATACACTCAATTTTTATTACATGTCTTAAGCTTCCCAAAATACTAAAACTTATCCTAAGTACACAAATGAAGTAATATACCTCTGATCCACTGGAAAGAAAGACATACAAAATATATTTGGAGAAACTCAGCTGGTGATATTCTGTCCAAACAACCAATATGACTATTTTCTCCAAGGATTTATCTTGCTGTCACAGAAGAAAATACAATGAAGGAGTAAAGTTATGCATTTGATATATAGAAAAGTGGATGCATGCAATATTCGTCACCAATTCTGAAACAACTCAGAATATATCAGATTATCTTCATGCAAACTTCAGATAGTCCTGAGCTCTCTCTTCTCCCTGATAACCCTGACTCTGCCCAGAACTTCCCTGCTGCCCATAGTGCTCAATGCATCATTGCCCAGCTTCTCTTTTAAAGAGCTGACCATCAAGTTGCAGGCAAGCAAGCCTCTGGTGTTATTTCTTCCACAAGGAATTTATCCCTCACAGAAAGCCTAACTAAGCTGTCCTGTGACAATGGCCAAAAAAAGTCTTTTCAGAAGTACTTTATGGTTTAGTTGCTTCCCACCCCTCCCCTATTCTCCCATCTTCTTCTTCCCTTTCTCTTTTAAGAGGTAGCCTGGAGATTTAGTTAGGAGCTAGGTTGTGTAAGTAACAGCAATTCATTTTTCTATAGTTGGGAAGTTCTGTCTATTATTTTACACCGTAAGTGTTTTAACTAAAAATCTTCACTTAGTTGTTCCTACCCAAGCATTGTTTATGCATGCTCCTAACAATAACTGTAAACAGGGTAAGGAGAGAAACATTAATGGGATAAAATGCAGATGTATCAGTCTAGCTTTTATAAATAAAGCAATAGGAATAAAATCAGCTGCGGCATTTTGGGCATAATCAAATTATTTTCTTTTAAAGAAGTGCTATTACTAGAAAATTGCAACCACTTTTATGAAAACTGTGAAGATACACACACTAAATTATACAACACTTTGCAAAAACCCTTGAGAGTCCTCTCTATTTGCAAGTGTATTTTAATTTGCCAGTTCTAAACATACTTCTGACAAGAGTCATCTTGCCCAGAACTAGAACTGACAAGTAAGTGAGGGATTTCAATATTAGAGACTAACATGCTCATTTCCTCCTGATCGAACATAGAAATTTGCTGGACAAACATTAACCATTTAAACTTACTAGGCATCTTCCAAGTTTAATGTAGAAAAACAAACAAATCATGCTCTGTAATAACTTGTAAAAGATACCCTGATCTCCACTGTACTATTTTCTCCCCTAAAAATAGGACCATGTCCCGAAAAACCTTGAAATGTAGACAGAAAAAATTCCAACCTTCATATCAGAATGTAGCTACTCACACAAAGAGAAAGCAGTTTCTTTAATGAAAAAGTAACAGAGGAGCTGTAGGAGGTAAATATTAAAACCCTTTTTCATACTGTGAGAAACTGGACTACAATATGTTGAGAATTTGAAGAAAGACAACAGTGAGAACTCTGTTCCCTTAAAGTTGGCTTATTTCACTGTTGTCTGATGTTACTAATTTGACACATTTCTTTCAAAAATGGGCAGACAGTTCATCCAGGCAAAACTGACATTTCACTTTGTCTTCCTTGTGGATGTTACAAAAGAGATTTGTCCATAATAGGGCCCATGCAGAAGGTCATCCTGGTCCTTAGAAGAAATAAAGTATGTATCCAGCCTGCCAAGTAAACTGAAGGGCAGGCTAAGGAGCTTAGGCACTGCAGTATGATTTGCAATGAAATGCTTCTTGCAAGGCAAAAGGAGACAAAAACTAACCCTTAAGAAGAAAAAAAGGCATATCTTTACTTCTGTAAATTAACTTCATTGGATGCTGAAGTTGCAGAGACATTCCCAGACATACTAACTATTCCAGTGAACACACCAATCCAGCCTGGTGAGCAACCTGAGAGAGACAAAGTCCTACAAGCAGGGGACACATTTTCAATAGCAGAGAAACAGACCAAATTCTTATATTGTTTACAATTAAATACTTGTGATCTGACGTGACCATTGTATTGGCCTCATTTACTGAGAGCTGACCCAGATTAAGCAAGACCTTTTGAGATAATTTGGTCCAACCTTCTGTTGAAAACAAGTTCTTTATTTTATTATTGGTTACTGCTAGAGCCTGTCAAAGAACAGCTCAAACATTTCCAGCAAAGAAGCTTCTGCCATTTCTTATGAGTGACCTATTCCAACAGTCAGTTCTCACTGTGGTGAGTTTTTGTTTTTCTGGAGAAGCTAATGCCCATTGGTTCTCATCCTGCCACATGTACCCTCCTTGTGAAGAATATACCTTGGATTTCCCTGTAACACCGTCCAGATAGCAGAAGAATGTGGTTAGATATTATCTGAGCCTTCTTTCCATGAAAACATTTATTTTCTCCAAACCCTTAAACATCATGGTGGCCTGTTTTCAATCTCTGTCTTGAACTGCAAGAAACAAATCTGGACACAGTAGTGCATGAAATTACTGAGTACACTTGATTCAAGGTAGATGACATGACCAGAGCCTAGCCTGTACTGGTGCTTGGGATTACTTCACTCCAGACAGAGAATTTCATACACATCTTTTGAAAATCTCATTCAGCCTGTCACTGCCTGCCTGAGTGGTGGCTGGAATACCTGCCTCTCTGCCCATTTTGGTGCTGATTGCAAGTTTGTTGAAGGTGTGGATTCAGTTTGACAATGTACATTGTTTATAAAGATATTTAATAGTATTTGCCATGCTACCAGCTTCTTGAGAAGTCCACATTACAACCAGTCTGACTGGAAGCCATTACCCCCACTGTTTGAACTGCAGCCACTTTTTGTCCTATGTTGTGTTACATCTGTCCAGTTTGAATCTCACTTTTTCAACAAAAAAAATTGAGGTGGACTGTGACAAATGCCTCACTAAAATACAAGGTAGATGACCTCATCCTTTATCCTTGGATTTCTGCTTGCCACTCATTTACAAATTTTTTGCTCTCGACATCTTCTGCCACTTGGGACACCAGGCTTGCTTTTGCATTCCTAAGAGAACCTCTGCATGTCCAAGAAGTATCTATGTATTTCTGGGAATTGCTCTGCCCCCTTTTATTTTTGCACTTGAGTTCTTTCAGTAGCACGTTTAAATAAGACTATTTAAAAACATTTAAGTGTTTGTTCTTATGTCTATTCCTATTCCCACTTAGGGGAATGGACTACTCTTGTACTGCAGAAAGACTGTCCCTGAAAATGTCTCAGTAGTCTTCCAAGCAGCAAATTTATTCTCCAAGGAAGTCTCCCAGAGGATCCTAATCAGGAGCTCCTTGATGAAGTTGAGCAATATGTGCTATGCCAGATTCATTCATTAGATGATAGGAAGGTAGATATCAAAAGAGAAAATATTTTACTTGAATTAATAAAATTCAAAGGAAAGAGTAAATATTTGTCCACATTTAAGTCCCAAAGTGTTACATTTTCTGATAAGTCACTGTGCAATCAAATCCCAATGAGAGAGAAGTCATCTTAAAAAAGCATGCCAAAGGCCTCTAAGTTTTTAGTGAGTTGCACAAAGTAGTACAAAATAGAAAATACACACAAAAATATAACTTGATCTGGATATCCTGTCTTTGTAAGCTATTCAACTTCAGTCAGATCACTTTAGATCAGTAAGAAATGTCAGTATAAAATAATAAATCTAAGCAATTGTTTGGGTGACAGCAAAGCAGTCATACATTATTTTTAGACATAATAGGATATTAATCCTTTAAAGCATGCTAACATTAGTATTCTATTTTTTAAAGAATTTAATTCAATTAAAAGAGAAATACAGTGAAGTAAAAATAAAAACATCAAGATATTCTTATTCTCCCCAAAGGTTCCTTTTGCTAAAATTCAGAAAGAAATCTTTGTCTTCTTCAAATGATAAAGCTTTTCAACTGGACACAATACACAAAGGCAGAACTTCTGTTAAACAGTGCTCTCTTGTGGTTCTGTACATCAGTGAAAGACTAAATCATTGTACTAAGATAAAGGTAGTCATAGTCTGAAACTTCTTGTCACCAAGTCTAATTCAAAATTAATCCCTCAGATTTGGACTTCATTTAGTTCTGCATTTAATTTTTCTAGCATGTCAACAACCTCATAGCTAAAGACCACCTTTAGATACCCTATTCAAAGTAAAGTATGAAATAAACTTAAGAATATATATAACAGAAATTTTAACCTTGATCTTTAATTGGAATTCACAATTGACAACATGTGCAGTACTAGGATAGCAGTTAATGCATCAATTCTCACAAATTCTATTGGCAGAATTTCTGCAATTCATGGTGTATATATATACGTATATATATATATATATATGTTACTCAAATATGCAGCCCAGGTCTTGTCGCTTCAATAAAATACAGTCCAATTTTTAAAACAAAACTCCTACTTCAACTTGCTGGGAACAATGTTTAGACTGCTCTCCATATCCACTTTTTTTCTGCAATATAGCATAAAGAATAAATTACTCATTATCCCATGTAACTAAAACATTCAAAATTAACAGGAATAATTAACCCAAATTACTAGTTATAATACAGTAAGACCAACTTTTCATATTTATATATATGAAGTGTTCATCCAAAAGAACAAAAAAGTGCTTACAAGACCAATTTATATAAGAAGTTGGTTTTACCTTTTCAAAATACAGCAGCTACTTTGGTTATAAAGTTTAAAAAGAATGCACCATTCAATTTCTATCGTTATTTTCTAGCTAAAATTCTTTAAAGCAATTACTTCACTTTCATTTTATATTGATTTCAAGCCTCATCATATGTTAACAACAGGGTTATCAGCGTTATTCTGCCTGTACTTTTTAAGAGAAGTGAAGCCAAGGTAACTGACCTGTCCGTTCCTCTCAAAGCTGTTGGATTTCACGATCTCAGCCGTGGCGCTGACCGGGGCTCGCGCCAGCTCCTGGGGCGCGCTCTGCGAGCTCGGCACGGGCGGCAAAGGAGCTCTCCGTTTCTTCGGCATTTCTGCGGGCAGCGTGTTGGAGTCGTACTGCTTGCTGACAGTGTTGGACCTCGCCATAAACGCTGGCCTCGGCTTGCTCATCAGGGGAGTTGCTGGGGCACTGGCAGCCTTGAGGTGTGGGAAACAAAAAGGAACCCAAGTTGCAAATATTTTCTGGAAAATAATCAACAGTACCGACTGCTCAATCTGAATATGTTTCTAGAAGCTTTCCTTATACAAAGTTACACCTTACTTGTTCTCTTTTTTTCTTGTTTCGTTGAAAAAAGCTGAAAAACCCTTTGTTTTCTTTCTCCTTCAGAACATCTAAGTTTTCAGATTGATAGGAGCCTAAAATAGAAAACAATAGTTCCAGATGTTACTTTGTGCAGAGATTATTTCTCCTGCATTCTTACTTTTTCACTATGTCATAAACCTCCTGCAATGATACACAAAATATATCTTAAATCACCAATATTAATAATTTTTCTAGGTGTTGCAAAATGAACAGTTTGCCTATCATCCATGTTCTTCCTCTCCTTCTCAGAACTCAGGGCTGATAAGTTTCAGCTGCTCTGAATACCAGCACTTAATCCAGCCCACCCCATTTGTCATATGCAATGGTTCATATCAAAAAGGTAGTAAAAGGGAAAAGGAGCATCAGAATCTTCAGCTCTCCATTCCTACTGGCTTAACTTTATGGCAAAGTGTGAAGTGGGATAAGCCAGGCCCCAGCCTGCACATGGTGTAACTATGGAGAAAGATCACCCAAACACTCAGTACACACAACTGCGTGGCATTCATAGCAAAGACAGTCAAATCTATTCTGTTATCTTGCAGAATTTATCCTCCTTAAATTGCTTTATTCATGCAAAGGATTTGTAAATCTCATGACTGACTTTTTTATGATTTTACTAGAATGAACTTTCTTAAAGAAATTCTATTGAAAGTACATGTAATGAGCCACAGAAATCAGCAAGTCTGGTAAAAGTATCAATATAAATATGACTCGAAAATGAATAAACTTATCTAGGATAAAACTATACAAAAATACTTTCTATACAGTTGTGTACATCCAATTCTGCACTATTATTTGCATTTAAGATAGGACAGAGATTTACTCATGTCACAGTTAAGCAGATGTTATAATGGCAGCAGGTGCTAATGTCCCGTATGTGCTAAGTTTCACTGCCCATTTCAGTAAATCATACCTTGAAAAGATGGTAAATTTAAATCAACTGGTGATGCGACTACAGAAAGACAAAAAGAAAGACAGAAAATGTGAATCTGAATCAAGGATGTAGTAACAACATACAAACACAGAAAGCCAAGCTGGATCTTCAGCATTAAAAATTAACTGGGTACTTTGCAGAAGTAAAAGGATGTGCATCTTTACCATCGGACACTAATCACTCAAGAACTTGAGCCTGAAGATATGTAACACAGACTGTCAGTGTGTACATAAATAGGGAGGCTCCACTTGCATTTCCAAACCAAAGAGAAAAATCAGCATGTAGAATAGTTTGCTCTGGTTTGGATGGTTAGGCAATCCCAACTTGGAAAACAAAGAGGAATGTAAAATTAAAATATAATATTAATAAAATAAAATTTTAATTTAAGTCCAGTTAAGTAAAAGATACACCTCACCATTTACTTTCATAAAGATAATGGAGAAATTCAGAGCTTCGAACCTGCCAGCAAAATTGAAGTGCTAAACTACTTCACATTCAGAGAACTGAAGAATATCTAAATTCCCTAGCAAGCCACTGCTGTGTAGAAAGCCTATGGGCCCTGGTATGCCCTCCAAAGGATTTTTGGCTGTTGCTTCAAGTGAAACATACATTGTATCGTGCAAAAAGCAGCTTTTCCAGTCTGCAGATGAACGTAGTAAATAACCAGACAAAAAACCAAATAATGCGTTTGGGAGCACACATAGCCAAAGTAACACGTTTAGCTAAAATATGTTGGTTTCCAGTGTGGAAGAGAAGGATATTTCATTTCTGTTTTCTCTATGGAAAAATGAAATATTGTCCAAATCTGGCATTCTGACCTTTAGCAAGTAAACTGAGGGAACTCTTGAAACTGTAACCACCAAACAGTATTAGGTTTAAACATTTAGGAATAAAGAAGGGCAAAGACAAACAAAACCCCAACAAGCCCCACAAGTTTTAAGCAGAAATAAAATCAAGCAAATAAAATGGTGTTCAATACCAGGAGTGAGTCAATCAATATTACTGCTTTCTACACTGAGGTAAAATTTCCTGTGAGAAATGCCTGAAATGGGACAAACCACACGGTACAAAATTTTTAATTACAGTACAGTAAGCATCAGACTCGTCTGTCTAGATGAAGTTAAAATCTGGCCTAGGAATATCTGGACCAATATTAGAAAGTTAGTGCATTGTGTCCATGTTGGACTGGAATTAAAAAGATAATTATTATTCCTTCACGATCTATAAAATAAGCAGGCAGCCCTCAGAAACATACATAAAGACCATCAGAATACTCAAATGTTTTTAAAATTTTAAATTATTTTAAAGAACACTAATTTTCTCTAACATTTCTGGTTTTTCAGGTCATCATGATGTTGTGTAGGAGCTAAGGGAAATAGGGTGTTGTTAGAGGTTTTGGGGAAGGTGTGAGGGAAGGAAAAGAAGGCTTCATGTTTAAGTGAGATTTGCACTCAGCTAACTCTGCTGGTAGTGAACACTTGGTTAGAAAATAAAACTTTTATACAGCACTTCTGAACAAAAGTCCAGGCACACATGAGTCAGTTTCAATTTTGTGGAAGACCAATGAAATAGATATTAAATTTCTAGAAAATATTTTAATACGTAAAAAACCCAATAACACGTACACAATTATTAAGCAATTATCTTTTAAATAACAGCAATTTACAAGTTATCTTACCTTGACTGACATCCATGGCATATAGTTCTCTTAGTCCGAGGTCATTAAGAGATTTTGTCATATCCAGGGGTTCTTGAGACTGGTAACTCTTCAGCAGTAGAGTGTGCGAAGGATCAAACTCACATTTGCTACAGATAATTGGTATGAGCTCTTGAAGGGGTGAATGTGGACTAACTCTTACTACTGTCTTCTGTGTCTTCTTGTAGTTTATCACTACTCTTACTGTTTGCTAAAGAGAAGAAAATTCCAATAAATACAAGCACAAATTCTGAAAGAAATGGTATCTTTACAACAGCCTCACAGTAATCACCAGAATTCCACTTATGGCCAACTTGACCAGTGCTGCAGGTTCAGAAACATTACATAAGAAACTATTTTGTTATTCCCTGTGCAAGAAAAGGACATGTGAAGCAGACTGCTTTCTCCTTCAGCAGTGCCATGTGCCTGTGCAGCAGGGTACGTGCCTGGAGGGTTACACCAGGCAGCTCTGGAAATCAGGTGAGAGCCACGAGGGAGGGCCTGTGAACACGGGCGTAGGAGGAAAGCACAAAGGCAGCAGAAGAGCTCTCCTGGCCCCCTGTAAGTGCTTTAGATACCTTAGAAGTCAGTATTCTTTCACATAGCAGAATGACAAAGGAGGAAAGAAAGATTAAGGCAACATCCAGAAATTGGTTTAGGACTTCTTAAAGCTCCTGCCCTGTTCAGAGGATATAAAAAAAGCCAAAAGAGAACAGTATGTATTGAAGGAATATGAACATACAATCAGAAGGGTACATATATCACAGCATGACAGATGGTACAAGATGTTGATTTTCAGTTTGTTCAAGGCTGTACTCAGCCACACTTCATCTGCAGAATTTTTCAAAAGGCTGATAAAGCATGGTATTTCAAATAATATTGTAATATTTCCTTCTTTCAGCAGCAAAGATGTTTGCTGCAACAAATTGAGATGTATTCTACCTAAGAGGAGCTTATCAAAAACAGACTAAAGCATTCCACAGAGCTTCAAGGTAAGAGGATGAAAGACAACAGGAAACACTCTAACAAAAGGATGAGCTACCAGCTCAATTTGTTGAATATGACAGTAATTCTAATTTCTCAATGCATTTAATTTTAGTTCTCACCTCTGGTATAACTGGAGCAGGTTTCTTCTTATCCATTTGTTTCGCCTTTACAATCACCTTTTCCACATCAAGCATTCCCACTGGTGTGTTGGGTTTGAATTTAATCTGGCTATTTTCTGCTGATACCAACTCTATGGTATAACTTGATGGATTTAAATGATACTGTGCACAAAGAAAGATCAGCAAGTCCATCATGGGCTTCCTGTAAAAGACAAATGGAACTGTCACAACAGATGACAATTAAGCAGACTACAAAATGTGATGCTAAACATTTAATTCTAGTTGTCCTTTCCCTTCCAGGACTAAATAATTACTGCTAGACACCAACTTTAAATATCTTCGAGCTTTAAAAAACATAATTAAAAAAAAGCCAACCCCAAAAAAAGCCACTAAAAAGAAAATGAAACCAGTTTGCACAAATTATGCCAATTATTGAATAGAGTGGGAACTTGTTGTATGAAGCTTTTCCTGAGCCCACCAGGAACACGTGAATCAGTTACCTCATTTGACATTTAGTAGGAACTTTAACAGTGGTGATATATACTCTGTTATTCATTAAAACAGCTCTTTTGCAAAGCTTGGCATTTTTATAACCATTTTGAGTTACAAGAGACTTTATTTTCAGAAAGTCTGTGCATGAGCCACTTGGAAGATGAAGGAGAAATGAAGTTTGAGAAAGTCACATTTTAATCAGGTCTTGCATTAGGGATTCCAGAATTATCTAGGTGCTTAATACCAACAGTGAGAAATAAGCTAAATGACAACATAAGAGGCAAATGCCATTTCTTGAGAAGCTCTGTGTGATGTAAGATGTCCTTCCCACAATGAAGAATGGCCAACAGAATTTGTCAGATGTGGTCAGTACCTGTATGTCCTCGCTCTCTCAGAGCTTAACGAAGAACATGCAGAACAGAGTATTAAGATGGGCCAGTTGCTACTGAAATACATTTAATAAAGTTGTACTAAAAATAGAAATGTCATAGATGTTTAAATAGACCAGAAGTAAGGAGAATGTCCTAACTTTGCATGTTATGGAACAGAATTAGGTTATATAGTACAATCAGATCACTCCTCAATATATTTTTTTTTTTTGAGTTGAGCAAGGACAACTTCATTGTGACACCCTCTGCATCTTTCAGTTACAACTATAACAAGGAAATCCATCATCGGCTCTATCTCACAAGGATATTATGAAAATAAAAGTCTGTGAAGCAATCAAATGGTATGTTGAAAAAAATGCTGAAGTGTCTCTGAGAAAATTAATCCAGGGTTTGGCTGGTATGGCTTTATCAGAAATCTAAAATTCTAGATGTAATCTCATACCAGAGGCAAGTATTCTGGTAGCACAGCCAAATGTGGAAATAGTTTCTACAAAGAACCATCAGATTAAGCAGAATTCTAGATAACAAAGATCATGAATATATTTATTAAGCAGTAAGTTAAAACAGACTTTTCATATTATACAGTTCCATAAAAATAATTAAGAATGACTCAATGTTAGAAGTTATTGTGAACACTGAATTTTTCCCCTTTAATTTACCCCAGAATATCATTCCTATTTCCCTTCACCTTAAAGGACAAATGTTCCGTAAGCAAACTGTTTTCTGATTTCTAGCAGTAGGGCTGGACCCTCTGATACACATGCTGCACTTCCAGAAGATGATAACTGTTTGAAAGCTGACAGAAATTTCCTTTTCAGAGGAAAGTTTCTGTCTGCTTAAGGGGCAGGAGAACACTTGCCTCAGGAGACAAAGGCAGGAGGAACAATAAACAAAAAAAAAAAAAAACACCAAACAACAAACCAGAAATGGTAGTCCAATGTGTGAAAAAGCAGATATCAGATGGTCTGAAGAGGTATAGGAGAATGTAATATACTCCCATGCTTTCATCTGGATGATATATAACAGCCTGAGGAATACCATCTGAAATGCAGAATAATAACTGCTCCTCCCTCTTCACACTGCTAAACCAGAAAATGTATTTCAATCCATCTCCTGTATAGAGCGCAACCTGCTCCAGTAAGAAGACAGAAGGAGGGAATACTCAATTTCTTGTACTTCTAATCCCTAGTTCATCCATCCCACCAGGAGAAGAAAAGGGCTGCAAATGCAAATCTCATCATTCCCCCATCCCACTGCGGGCAGAGCAGGGCAGGGCCAGGGAGGAGGGAGCCAGAGGAGGCTGCAGACATCACTTCTGTAGTGACCTTTCTGGTTACCAGTGTGCCCAGTAAGTTACTCGTTACCTTTTTTCTGGTGACTTTTTATACACTGACTGGCTTTAAAAGCTGCCCTTCAGCTCCTGGAGAGGAGTAAGAATATCCAAGATGACCAGAGCAAGAATTGACAAGCAAGGATCCCAGAAAGCCATCCTATAGAAATGCACCACAGTGACAGGGCACATCCCCACACTAACCAGTCACAGTAAGTGACTGATAACAGGAATGGCAAGTGAGAAACAGCTGCTCACAAACAACAGGTACATGCAAATTAGTACAGGAGAACAGCGATTGAGGGCAAATTTGCTTTCCCATTGTACTTCCAGAAACAACCTGCTTGACTGGAGTATGATGGACTTCTAAGTCCACCCCACTCCACTGGAGCCAAGATATCCTCGACAACTGCTTTGAAAAAGATATTCCTGCAGTGATTAAAAAAAAAACAAAACCAAGTATTCATACTATTTCAGAAAATTTCTTCTGAGAAATCAAATCTCACATTTAAGTTATCCTGAAAATCACAGAATCAGGGGGAAGTGTAAAAAGACCAACTGCAGCTCTGGTGAACAACCTGATATTTGATGTCTAAGGAACAACTTCATGAATTCCAGCAAACAACAGTGTGCAAACAGACTCAAGTCAGATTTCGCCTCTCATTAAGTAGGTATAAGCACACATTTACAATACCTGATTTGAATGAATAAATAAGTCAGCCTGCTTGGTTTCAGTAGGAGAGACATGGGCTGTACACTAACACAAGGACAATATACAAATAGGTTTTCCTATTTCAGCTTAGAATAGCAACAAACTCGCATCCACATTGCTGTGATCCACAAACAGCCTTGCACAGGACCCTTCTTAATAGACCTACATTTTACGTCCCAGGATTTATGATTTCAGCTCACCAGTAAATGCTCAGGTCTTTCTGGACAGAAGGTGACTTGAGAGTTACATGCACAATCTATCCTACCAATTAAGTCTGAATTATGCATTTCAAACTAAAACCAGATTAAGATTATGTAAAACATAATTGTCACCAGAAATCCAAATTTGCAGCTTTTGAAGCATTATAGATCTTGTCTGAAGTGACGACATGTTTTTGATGACTGCTAATAGTCTACAGGTAGCAGTGCTGAGCAAGTGCTGAACACATTTGGATACACGATTTGTACCCAGATAGGATGAACAAACTCATCCTTAAAAAGCAGAACTTACATGGGAAAATTCATTGAATCATACAAATCAATATTTTATATAGATTTTTAGTGACTAGAAAAAACAACAGATGTGGCTACACATACTGACAGGTACCATACAGAATTTCTGAATCTTCAAAAACAGTCTTCTGAAATGGTAGGTAAACGTATAAAAATGTTTCCGTATCTACCCAACAATCATGGTAGAACCACAGCATCACTTAGGTTGAAAAAGACTTTTAAGACCCTCAGGTCACTAACCCAGCACTGCAAAGTCCACCACTAACACATGTCCTCAAGTACCATATCTACACATCTTTTAAATATCTCCAGGGATGGCAACTAAACCACTTCCCTCTTCCAATGTTTCCCTTCCATGAAGAAACTTTTCCCAATATCCAATCTAAAGATTCCTTTAGGCCATTTCCTCGTATCCTATCACTTCTTCCTTGGGAGAAGAGACAAACCCTACCTGGCTACAGCTCCTTTCAGGTAGCTGCAGAGAGTAATAAGGTCCCTCCTGAGCCTTTTTTCCAGGCTACACAGCCACAGCTCTCTCAGTAACCCCAACCCTCCTAAGATTTCTGATCTTGACACTTCACTTTGCTGCTCTTCTTTGGATTTACATTCAGGCTTACACATTTTACCAAATGATTAAAACCTGGATGAAGGTTGAAGTAAACTTGAGCAAAAAAGTAAAATTGAACAAAAATACAATTCTGTGTAACATACCTCCCGTTAACTGTAGTGTACTTGATCACATCTCCTGGCAGGACCACTGATAATTCAATATCTTTATCGATTACATTCTCTTTCTGTTCCATGATGAGGTTGGTTGGCTCTGTGTTATCAAACGGAGAAACAGCAATGGATTTTGTTTCAGATGGAGGGGGTGGTGCTTTAGATTTTCTTCTGAAATAAATAGATAAAAATTAAAAATCAAGTATGCATTTTTACATATGATTCCAAACTGGCAAACTAAGAAGTCTCAAAACAGAAACAAACAACACTTTATTCTTTCCTAAAGTAATGTGTGCAACGAAGGGACAAGAGAATATCTTAAATATACTATCAGTGGGGACAGAAGACAAAACAGGCTAAGGTATCCATCACAAAAAAAAAAAAAAGCACCCAATAAATATCAAGCCAAAAAGAGTTCTTTAATGTACCATAAAAGAGTAAATTAATTGGTTGTTTTTTTCTCCCTTGGGTTATGCAAAGACCCTATTTGTGCATTCTCCAAAGAGATTTACAGGATTAGTATAAACAGAAATATTGTACTATTCAGTATGAAGCCAACTGTACTTCCAGCGTGCTTAATACAGGATAGATACTGGAACAAATGGTTACACTTTTCCTCCTCAAATTTTTCTTTTGGTTATTAAAATTATTCAAAGAAATCCTACTAGTTCTACATTAGTTAACTTCTATACAGTAACAAAATAACAGTATAACCAATTCTACCATGCTATATTTCACTCACACTATGCTTTCACATATTCCCCTCAGCTATGCTGATCTCCTATTTTAATTTCCTCTAGACCCTTTCCCTTGTCAGTGACCAGACAGCTTACTCTTGAATGCAAGGACTGATCACTAAATAAGCTGCACTTATTTCACTAAAATAAATTTTAAAACAGTATAAAACCCTCTATACCCCTTAATATACGTATGTTACAGTAAATTCTGAATGCAGGACTCTCATGTCCTACAACATCTAGCCCAAGATCTCCCTTTATTTAAGTAACTCTCCACAATTAACCAATATATTCAGAAGGAAAAATATACTATTATTAAGAATTCTACCATTAGAAACAAAACCAAAACAAAGTCAAGATGCATTACCTCATGAGAGCTATTGAATTTCTTATAAACATTCTTGAATGGAGCACCATTACCAGAAAGTTAAAACACATTTCAACATAATACACAAATGTTCCAAAAATATGCTCATCGTTTAGATGGAGCTGTACCAAAGTTTGTTTAGTTTAAACCTAAGGAAAGAAATTACCCCTATAATTGTCCTACAGAATTAAAACAAAAAAAAATCTAGCATACAACTAGAAACACACACTCCTTTCTTGAGAAAACAAAGTTTAAAGTCACTCACAATGAAGAACAAACAAGGTCCAGAGCAGCATTGCAAAAAAACAACAGTAACGAGGCTTCACATGACTGATCTGTTGCTGAAAGTGCTTAGAGTTTTGAACTTCAGAACTCTGTGCTGAATAATTAACTATTCACAGCCTCTTGGAGCTAATCGGGAGTACTCACAGGCCTCCAAAAACACTGAATGAGGATCCACATTCAAAATTTACACCTCCTCTCTCAATGTTTCAAATTAGTTTGGTGTGCTCTATATACAATTCATGATGTGCAACATGAGCTAAAAATTTGACTTTGGTCTCTACAGCAGCTTGCCTGGGTTGTTTCAGGGTTACATGAACATTGCAAAATGTATAAATCAAACTTCTTTGTATTTCTCCCCAGCTTCTTCGGGGATTTTCTTGCAAGATTTTTAGCTTTCATATAACTGCCAAATATAAATTATTAGCTAGTACAGAGCATCAATACAACTATTAGAGGTAAATAAAATCCCAAAACCACAAAAACTTACCCTGTGACATTAATATAAAAAAACCCAAAGTGAACTAGCGCTGCTTGTCCTCCCTTCTTTACTCTTTCTTATATCTTTAACTTCAAGTGACTGTTAAAAGAACTTTAGCAAAGAATTAAATCTTCCAAGTGTCACAGAAAGATTCCTATTCAAATGCTAGTGGACTCTATTTTCCATTAAGTAGACAAATGCAATTTTATCACTGGAACTCTACGATCACCACAGTGCTTAATGACACACAGCAATAAATGTGGTTTATCCGTACAGTGTCTAACTTAACCTGTAGAGAGCTAAAACTGACCAAATACTCTCATCCAAACACGTGTAACAGTGGAAGTTCCACGTCTCTACAAAGAACACACACAAGCAGGGTCAGGTGGTCTAACAAGGTCGTGGAAGCCTCGTGTCCCCCACTGCAGAGTCACGTACCCCACCCATCTCTAGAAAATCTGGATGTGCTTCATGGCTAGTTATGCTTACCTGGCCCACCCCACACAAAGGAGGAAAAATCCCAAGTGAACTTTCTCAGTTGTCATGTCAAGCTTTTGGCACCCTCTTATTTCACAACAGGGATCTCAATGCCTTCATTTTCTGTTTCCAGATGCCATGGGGTTTTCTTCTGCAGTTCTCACTAATTCTCTCATTTCTCCTTCTCAGCCCTAAGCATTTGCATTTGGTGTCATTGCTTTTTCATTAATTCAGCTTGTGTTTCTGCCTTATCAGGGAGCAGCTGTGTGACAGGCAAGCTGGGTTGCACTCCCAGGCCCAGAACTGGTACTGGACAGCAAGAACAATTCAGGTGACCATGATCACATAAACAGGGGATAGTGGAAATACAACTTGCAGAGGCAGTTTTTACCTACAAGCCCTCCTCTCCTTACTCTGCAATTCAAGAAGCCAACGAAAGTGATTTTCTCACCAAGGCATCCTCCACACATCATTTTATCTTAACACCAAAAGTAACTCCAAGTCTGTACCATCAACCAACAAAAGCCTGGTTCTCTCTTGCCTCTTAACCTATACCAACTACTCAGTTATTGATTTGTAATGATTTTGCTAAAAAGACAGAGAAATATAATCTAGTTTTTCTGAAAACAAAACCTGTTATTTTTAGTAAGACAGAATACAATCATAACAAAGAGAGTAATTCCCCATCATATAAAAACAACACCTCAGAGGCCAGATAAAAAGGTGCTCAGTAAGTGGTCTTACTCACAGCACCTTTCATGTTCAGACAGCTTCGAGATGTGCTAGAACCTAAGGCAACCTGTTCTAATTTTCTAAATAAACATTAGAAGGAGTTAGAACAACCAAAAACATGCTCTTCATTTTCATGGCTACTATAGAATTAGAGGAAAGCTGCAGGAAGAATCAAACTGCAGCTTATTAAGCTATGAATTAGTTAGTACAGAGGGAATTAAAAGAGAAATTTTAACCAAATGAGGTCACAACTCAGTAACAATAAAAACCCCTCTGGAAATCGTGCTGCAGCATCCTACAGGATATGGGTCCTCACTCATTCCTTGTCCCATCAACTGGCTAACCTTCCCCATATACCAGACACTGAAACTGCCCAAGCCCAACTCTCTGGAAGAGATATACTCCCCACTGTTTATCATCAGATAAACAATTCCAGCAACATATTATCTTCTACACAAATTTTCTGTTTAAACTACTGCTTGAGCCAAAGCAAAAAATAAATAAATATTTCTCCTCTGACTCTTCCTAGCCCTGGACAAGGCTGTCAGAGGGATCCCTGCAATGCTCTCACAAGGATACACAAAGTGGTGCAGCCTGGGCAGTGTTTCTTTTTCCTTTGTTAACAGAGCACCTGGAGCCCACTGCTTGTGCCAAGGCATTCAGCTGCTTCTTATCCAGTGGAGATTATACTGCTCCCCATAGAACTGATTCATATCTCTTGGAAATTTGAATTTCTGCAGTCCCACCCGCAATTCCTGCCAGTCTGTGTGACAATACAATTCCTGTATTAAGGAATTCTTTCAGCCAAATGCAAATAGAAGACCATAATTTTTTAAGAAAAACAGTGCATCTTTAAATCAAATCCAAGACCACAAGGTCAATATTTCATGTGCTTCAGATCCCGCTTCAACACAATAAAATGTCATTGCTGTATCTCAACAACCTTCCTGCTTGCACAGAAAAAAAATACAGTGTCAGTGATCTGGATGCATAGAAGTCTTTTAAAAATAAAGGTCTGACACAGTAAATTAATAACACGTTTATTTATTTGATTTTCAAAAACATCCTGTTAGGAAGTTACAAGCAGTATATTTTTAACTATCAGTAACTAGAGAAAATCACTATAAAATAATGAGAAATGCTTGAACTTACAGTGACCTGCGTATTCCAGTTTTCACCAGCATTTCCTTTCAATAAGAACCTCTTTCCCAAAAAAAAGGACCAAAAAAAAGAGAGGAAATCTATCTGCTACATTAGTGTACAATCAAAGGCTACAGCATCGAGGAATATTGTTGTTTACAGCACTTAACTTCCTACTTGGAACACTGTTACATGAGAGTATACAAAGACAGCTTGACAGCACTCTCACTGAAATTATTTTGAATCTAACCTCCAACATCAAAACCTTTTCTCAAATTTTCTATAGTATTCACCTAGGACAGGAAAGGTCATATGGATCTCACTTGCAATTCAGTCATCTCTCAGGTACTGAAACAGTTCATTAAACAATGCATTTAAAACCTTCTAAGCACAACAGATACACTTCAGTTAGATCATTTGACTTAGGGTACTATGAAGAACACTGGTTTATTCAAAAAGAAACTAGTTTGTTGGGTTTTTTTAATCAAACATTACAAAATTATATTTGACAAAATTACAAGCAGCACTTTTTTTTTTTTTTTCACTCAGAGTCAGAAAAGGATTTAACTCTACTAAGATCATGTCATGAGAGGAGAAGTCCACTGTAACAAAGCTTCTTCTAGAGCTTTTCTTGTCTTTAACCTCTCATCCCAAGCAATTATTATAATACCCTCCTGACCATTATAATAATGCTGTTTCACTGCCATGTAGAAGGAGCAGAGAGCCAAAACCTCAAACATAATCTTCTCAAACAAGGAGCAGTTGAACAAGACTTCAGGTCTATATTAAAAACATTGATTTGTTTTTTTGTTTTTTTTTTTTTTTTTAACAATGATACATCAATTTTGGCCAATAGGAATACAAAATATTTAGGCTCCTGGTTTCACCTATAAGCATCTCCAGCCCAATACTCATCTTTAACACTCACAGAACGAATTTGTCTTCTAGACTTTTATTCTGTTTCCTCTTTGTGGATAATGGTTTCACAGCATCACCACTGCAAGTCTTCAAGATCAAACACCACTTGCTAGGAAAAAGCTTGGAGACAACTGCAGCATTACTATCTGATCTGCTCCTCGTAGTCCAGCAGATGACTGAAGTTATCAAGGCAGGTCACTCAAAAAAATCACTCCTATATATTTCAGGCATAAGTATAGATGAAAAAATACTTTAAAAATAAATTCTATTCATCTTCACTAAATTATTACCAGGCACATATGTTTCTATACAAAATTTGGGGTGTCACTAAGTGCTTCACAAAAGGGTACTTTTAAGTTAAACATATGGTAGTATTCTAATATTCTTCCTTAATGTTAAGCAGCTGAAATATTTGCTGTGCCAGCCCCAGAGCATCTATATAACATGACTATCAGCCTTGATACTGGGCTTTCATCTCAACATCAATATCACTGTTTGATATACAATCTCTCTCTTTATTTCTACTACAAAAGCACCAGTCAGATGTTAGGATCAAGGTATGGATCAATGAGAGTCAAACAATGTCCATTCTTAGGTTATCCTTTCAAGCCAGGCTTATGATACATGTACGACAATGTAAAGGAAAAATATTTGCTGTATCTGCTCCAGAGAGAAATATGATCTTTCAGATTCTAAACACATCCATTTAGTTATCTGGGGAAGAATGTGAGGTCATATTGTACAGATATTGAGTCTAGCAGGTGGCTCAATTGGTACAAGAAAAAAACCAAGTTCAGAAACACACTTTAATTTCAATTTCCAGGCAGAGCAACAAACATGAACAGTTTGTAAATCTTTACTGATAACAGGTTATTTTACAGGGTACTTCTCTATACAGATTCCCAAGACTGAGAGGCTACAAATATTGTAAATAAAACTGGTATTTTTAAAATAATAGAGAAAAATAATATGGCATAAAATAAGGCACTGGGTATATAGCTCTGCCAACACAATAATTTATAGTGCAACTGATTAAATAAGTGACATGGCAGTAGTAATGCTATGGGTGATAATATTACTAATTAAGTGATCTTTGAAGATTATCTCTATGGATTTACTCAGCGAGGTTCCAGCAAACAATAGATCATCTGCAGATGTTCTCTTACTCATGCCTTTATTCTGCTATAAAGAAAGCAAAAAAAAAAAAAAAAAGTAAAAAGCATTTCCCCTCTCTTTCAATAAATAAAGTGGATCAAGAAAAGAAGGCATCCCTGGAATCAGGAAATGTTTTCAAAGATCTTGTGAGAGAAAAAGGTTCCCTAGTCAATGGGATGTGTGGATTTACCCCCTAGCTCATTGCTCTGAAGACTTTTTTTTAAGTCTTATCCTAGAGAGAAATAAATCACAGAACTGGGACGGTAACCATGACAGTAAGGTGAAAGCTTAATGGAATCTCTGGCTGTCTGGTTCACACTAAAAGCAAGAAAGCAGCAAATGAATCCTTCAGTTCCCTCCAGACCATTTGGAACAGACACTTGCCCCCTCTGATTATCTGTCCCCATGGCAGTGACAGTCTTGAAAACAGAAGCGACTGTATTTGAGCCATAATTCATTACATGTTTTCTATCATTACAAGGAAAGAGATGCAATTCTGAGACAACATAAACACAAATCTGTATTATGGGCATGTTTTTAATTGTGCCCCTCTTAGCATTAAAGGATTAAACATATAATTGAATTAAATAAAGTACAAAGTTTAAACTTTTCTAGGAAAAAAAATTTAATTCATTGCCCTTCAAAGCCGAATCATAACTAATATTGCAATCATCTGTTCAAGCTCACTTACAACCTATGAAAGACCCAAATCCTGAGAACAGAAAGCTGCTGACTTAGTGTTGTCTTGTACCATCCAACAAAACACAGCTTCCCTCTAGGCATAAGAATCACTTTGCCCAGAGGAAGAGAGCCAAAAACTCAGAATCCTAGCAGGCAAGTGAGGATTAAAAAAAGAAAAATACTCTCTCCTATAAATTAGCATAAAGTTTATTATTATTATTGAGGGATTCTAGAAATGCATTCTGATACAAAAGTTTTGTTTCAACACACTCTATTGTGCCAAGAGAAGTACTTTTTTTCTGGGGGAAAAAAAAAAACCCTAACCAAAACTAACAAATAAAATGAAGTGGAAAATTAGTTCCAATTATATTCCTTCTAAAGAGGCTGAGAACTTAGACTTCTGAAGTAAGTAGGGCTAACACAAAATACAAAAACATACTTGGTATGTCTATGTGTGACACACCTCAGCAGAAAGCAGATATATCTAGTTTTGCAACCTTTTCTCAAAGTAAAAAAAGTAACCTAGATTTTCTACCAAAAGAAAGGACAAAAAATCTGAATGGCATTCAAAACTATTAAAACCTTGTATGGCTCAGTTAGCCTTTATTATATTTACAGTTACAAAAACAGCCTGACAGAAAAGGAGAGCAGGGAAGAGAAAGCAGTAAATCTGTAACAGTAATTGAGTAATATATAACCGGCTGAATAAACAGGAAAAGAAAACAAAGAGCAGCTTGATCTGAAAGGGGGAGCTTAACCTTTGATACACTAATAAATCTAACAAATACTTAAAACACAAGCAAACATATGCTACCTCCACTAAAAATACTCTCAAGTCTTTATCAAGAACTGCTAAAAAGGTTTCTCATAGAGCTGTTTTTCTTCCATGACTAGTAAGAAAGTTCAATTAAGAGCTCTCAAATAAAACCAAACCTGAATCTGTCCTTCTGGTTGTTACCCCCAGTCATGAAAGCAGGTATAATGCCACTGTCTTTTCAAAGCCTGCAGATGAAGCACCTAGCTCTGCTTGTGGCTTTTCCAGCTGCTATTCTGAACATCAACAGAAGTAAGAATTGTCAATTATCTCAGCTTTGCTGCTGCTGCTTTTTTCTCCTGTTCAAAAACATGTAACAGAAGTAACACTAGAGGCAGGGACTGGATAGATTTAGAGGCTGGGAAAGGTAAGGAAAAGAATCCCAGCAGTATCAGAATCATGCTCAGTATCACAGCAGCCAGGAAAAAGGCTGATACAGACCCTTCCCTTTTCCCTCACAGACATACATGTTTCAAATATAGGTACGTGGGTGTAGATGTAGGTGGGTCACAGATAAAGTGCTGCAGGACACCAACTAAGAAGCCCTACACTAACAGGGAAGACAAAATGCAACCCCTCTCCTTTTACCTGCTGTAGAAGGCTGGGTTCAACTGCAACAGTAGTACTTTTTTTGAAAGTGAAAATTCAGATACAGGAAGAATAATTCAGAAAGCGTAGCAATGCAACTTTAGAAAGCACTGCAATTTATTTTCATTTTTCCTGCAGGTGTTTTGAATAGAACAAGCTTTCTTCCTTTTACAAAGTTCTTCATTCACCAAAAACTTTCTCTTAGTTATATCCTTTATCTCCCTAGAGTTTGATAACACTTAAAATCTTTTACACATTCACAAAACCCAGAAATAGGAGAATTTATTAAACTGAAGAACAGAGATGACATTAAGTGTTGGAAGGGAATGGGATACAGGAAAAGTTTCCTATCCTGAGCAAGATCAAATATAAATATCACTATGTGTATTTTTATATGCATTCATACACGGATGCTATAAGACACATGATGAATGTATAGAGAGTTCCTACACAGACAACCAGCAAATAAGGCATCCTTGCTCAATACAGGAAAGAAAGAGAAAAAAAGAGTTCTGTTTAGGCTAAGAAATTGTACTAAACCAAGCATTTTCTTTACTAGATTTCCTTGGCACTTAGTATCTGGAAAAGTCTGATGTACAAAAGAGGTTTCTTCCAATATATGAGGACTGTAGCTATAGTTCCCCAAACAGAAACACAAAGCATCTTGGGCTAACACTGCACTTGCAAAAACTAAGAAATGCTTTGAATACCCACCTGCCACCAGATTCTCCTGCTCATCCTTTACAACATTCACTCTCCTGCCTGCATCCTCCTCAGAAAGCAAAGTGGAAAAACCTTTTACCTTCAGGAACAGGGTCACATTTACCACCTCCTCAAATGCCAGTGCTCCTTCTGGAGCCCCAGCCTCATCTCAGGCCCTCTGTGAGGGGCATCAGGCAGTAGGAGGCAGAGCCACAAGTCCCACTCCAGCTGTCTGCACAGCACAAACCCGACCAGCAGTTTTCATGGCCACCTCTGCAGCCACTGACAGCAGGAGCTCCCTCCCCTTTGTCCTACTTTAACTTTACCTCCCTCATTGGTTGGCAGCTCAGCGCCCCAAATGAATGCTCTTATTTTGGCTCCAAACTCATCCCCATCTGCACACAAGAGCTGTCATTATCCCCTTTCTCTGCTTGTATCTGCACACTCAAAATCCCCTGGATCCACTCCTTACTCAACATGGGCAAGAGGTAAGGAAAAAAGAAGATATTTCTTTGAAGAAAGAAGATAATTTTTTGAAGAAAGCTGGCTCCCTGCATGATGGTAACACCAAAGCTATTTTGGATGACCAACTACTTCCATTAGAAAGCCTCTGCACTTTCTGTAAAAAGGTACTTCAGCATTAAATATAAAGCAGGAAAAAAAAATCTTATTTATATAACAATGATTATAATCATCAGCAGTCTACTCTGGGGAATGTAATGAAACTTTCCTAATGAATGCTTTGCTCTAACTACTACACTTCTATATTCACCCCTGCATCCTTTTCAACTTTCTCTGCCACAGCCAGTTTACTGCCAGTATACTTCACTGCACAGTTTTCAACATGCTAACAGATGATACAGTGCCAGCAGCATACTGACTTCTACAAGTTCAACTGAACACTGTTCTTTAAATTCCTTCTTTGTTGCTGTAAGCAAAATCCATCTTGGCATTGTGCAGTTATTTAGGAATTTAGTCTATTTAGGTACTACAAAATATTTTAATGCTTTCCATGATAAATGAAACCAGTATACGACACACAAGGAACACACAGAATACACAGCAAGGACTCTACTATGTTAAACGTTAAAAGGATCAACTTTTACAAGAGACTACAAGAAACTAGTGGGGCTTCTTTGCCCAACCAAATTTTAGAAAAAAATCTGATGAATGCAAATCAAAGAAATCAGAAAAGCCTTACAGTCTGCATGAAATAACAGCATTCCTCATTTAAAATAATCTCAAAAACCTAATTTGAGCTTCTAAGCACCAAATATCAACTTAAAATAAAATAGGCAACAGCTTCTAGAAAATAACCCAGAAATGTACCATTGAAATTTCAGCAGTCTGTCCACATGGATAAACATCTTTACACACCCTTATCTCTTAAAGATGTGATTTGAAAAACCTTTTGTAGGATTATTACATACTTTGTCTGAAAAAGGACAACAGACATTAATTTTTCTTTATTCATACAGGCCTATATTTCAGTTCTGGCAATTTATGTACTGCCCTACACCTGAATTCTGTGTTCCCTCCAAGAGCAAGGACTTCTATGCCACTGCAGGTATATAATTATTGGTAAATATTTTTTCCTTACAGCAGGTGTTAGGACAATACAACACAAACATTACTTTGAAGCCATTCTGCTCAGCCTCTAAACAAGGAGAAGGAAGAATAACACCTAAAATTGATTGCACTACTTTTCTGCCTACCTCCAAGATAGCACAGGTGGGACTTCTCCATTAATACCAGGTGAGTTTCCTTCAATAGCACACGGAGGTAGAAGGGAGGGTGTGTGTGTGTGCATGGCAAGCTCACTGTTGTTCCCTTCTGCTGCTGCTGACATCAGTAAGCCTACCTATTTATAATCCCACCACCTGACCAAACAGCCTACAGAGTACATCTAGAGATTTGTACAGCCTGTAATCCTGACATATCTACTTCAGCCAATTCAAGAGAGTATTAAGTAGCTTTGTTATGTCTTCTGTGGCTTTATACCATAAAAAGAATCCAATCCTGTTTTCTGCACCCTTTTTATTTGCACAAAACAAGTTTAATGGGAATTTTTAGAAATAGGCCTAGTCCTTCCATCCATGCTTTTTAGCCTTCCCCATTTCTCTGCCTGTGAGATATCCAATTAAACACCTCAGGTGAGCTTATTCTAGGGATTAATGGAAAATTAGACAATAGAGGCAAATATCCATTTACATCCAGTTAATTTGATCATCAATACTACCTACAAAATTATTGAAATTTAAATTTTCACTAATCAATTTCACAAGCCAAGTACAATTTTCATGCTATCACAAAACCAGAAACAACTCAGAAGTGTTTAAACTAGGACAATTTACAGAAGCTTGACCTCATTGTCAATTAAAACCAGAAGCTGCTTAAAAGCAGCTTAAAAGCAATTCTTGATTCAGTTACCTCTTCCCAAAGTCAGCCCTAATGCATTCAGCCATGGGAGGGCTGCTTGCAGCTGAGTCTGCCCAGGGACCAGGAAGGAATGCAGTCAACAAACTCTTTGGTGCTGTCATCAGTGGCAACATCCTGCAGGTTTCTAACACTGGTAAACATTGCTTCTAGATCTGTATCAGACCACAGTGTGTTTTGAAGTGGCTTGAGTACTGCTTCAGTGAGAGGAAAACATCTGTGTGAGTGCCTGTGTGCTGAGTAAACAACATCACTGATGTTTCCTTACCTAACCTCTCCTACCTGAGTAGTCCTATCACCAGCATCCATCCCACATTAATGCCAGACAAAACAGAAATCTCAGTCAGCTTTGCCTAAACGTGTGTAAGGCTGAATGAAACAATTAGATGAATCAGCTGTGTTCCAAGTTGAATTCACTCTGCAACCAAACTTCAATAGTTAACAATAAAAGAATAAAAATCCTTTCACTTGATTGATAAGCTGGAGAGGGCAATAAAGCAGATGCAGCCAAGCTAGCAGGACAAGACTGCCTGTCAGAAAAGTTTGGAGCATACAGGGTACCAGTGTTGGCTAAAACACCAACATATTGCCTGTGGTTGGTATGTCCCATACAGGACACAATATTTGAGAATTTCACTTGGAGGCATTAATTATTATTGGGGTCTAAGCTAGAAAAATACAATTAATAATCACAGTAATAAAACATCTGATTTTTGTTTTTTAGTCCTGCTGTTATCTTGTGGTTATTTTACATAGAGTTTATCTAGTTAGCAATATCCTCCTTATGGCTTTCACAGATTAAGCAGTAAATTTATCACTGTTGAAAAATCATAGGGCTTTCATTCAGGGAGTGACCAATGGAATTCAATACTACTGACCACAAGCAAGTGTCCAACATTTCAGACAACCTGAAAGAACAGAAAGGTTTTCCATTTCTATAAATTCGTACCTGGTCATTTTCCCTTCATCTGACAGAGGTCACTTTTACTTTTTCCCCAGTATCACTCAGCATAGATTACTTGCTTTTTGAGGGTTTGGGTTTTTGTGGTTTTGTTTTTCTCTTTTAAGTTCCCAGAATACTTGTGAAAGGTAAAATTATCAGAATTTTAAAAGATGAGAAAGGAGGAGAGTTTACACATGGTATTAGGAAAAAAAAAAAGAAAACCACCATAAAAAGGGATGGTATTTAAAAGTTTTGTTAGAATTTGGTTTAGAATTTTTAAGTACTTCTCATTTTTTCATAAAGATCTACATAAATTACAAATCCTGACATTGCTGTGTAGCAACACTTCCTAAACTGAAACATCAACTGAATAGTATCAGCAAGGCAATGTATGTGAATGCACCATAAACTGCAATTTATTTTATAATTTCTAGTGTGTATATTTAAAAGATACAAAAAATAATTCTATTTTGCAAAATAGAATGACATTATAGGGCCAAATACAAAACACTTCCCAAAGAGATCCCTGTACAGGTCACATTTGAGTACAGATCTTTCATGCTCTTTAATCCATAGAATTGTTTCCATGACCAAAAAGTTAAGACCTGTATGCACTAGAGAGGAAAATAAACCAAAATCTTCACAGTATTCATTTTTAGATCTTTAATACTTTCAGATTCGTTTGTCTGTGATTACCCAGAGCATTTAGTACCTTTGCAATGGGGAGGAAAAAAAAAAAACAAAACCCAAACCCCAACTCCAAAAGCCCCATTAAAAGCACTGTTAGAACTCAATGGATGTGTATCAATAATGTCCGTATGGAAAAGCTTCTCAGAATTATCTGGTTTTAAAAATCCCCAATAGGGTGGTATCTGTGAAGCTGGGAACTCTTTGAACCTATTGTCTCTATTGTTAAAAACAGAAAACCATTTTGTAAAACTAACTGATATTTCATCTAACCCTGAAATAGTAATGATTATTTTTTTTTTTAGTAATAACCATGAGAAACTAAAGTCTGAAAGCAGCAAGAATGGCAGGAAACACAGATTACCAGGGTAAGAATGGCATTCTTCCAGATTAAATTCTTGCTTTATTAAATACTCTGTTTCTTCAGTTGCTTTGTACCTACTGAGCTGACATCTCATCCGTGATGGACCAACACAGTCAAGTCTCCATGGAAAGGCAAATAGTTTTGTTAAATCAAAAAGAACTGGAGAAGAGAGCATAGACAAAAGACTTCCAAATGGCTTGGAAGCAGACCAAGGGCTTCTTTTTCCTATGCAAGTCAGACATCAGTGAAGAAAGTTGATTTTAGATTGTATCATCACGCAACAACAAGTGGGACTTAATTATTTTACCAGTAGTTAACATTTGGTTTAAGGATTTCATGCATCATCATTAGATAATTCTGCTGCATGTTCTCTTTTCACTTACTTGGAACACTTAGAACACAACAAATTGGCACATGAACAAAAGGTAAATGTAAGAACACAATGACATGATCTCAGCTCTCATGCCCCTTAAGCCATATCTCACCTTTGACCATCTCGATCATCTCTGAACCTTCTTCTGTTTACTACAGCCCCGTGGATATGGCAGAGACCAGAACAATGCACTGCATTGTCATCAGAGATTTATACACTGGCGTAATCCTGGTTTCCCTTTTGTTGTCTATTCCTTTGCTAATGCACATGGCAAACAGATTTGTACTAAGTCTATCTGAAGTGAATATAATCTCATTTTATTATCCATTTACTTTTGAAAAAACCTTTCTGGAAGTCTTCAGAGTCATATCTCCCCTTATTACAATTAATAACAAGTTTTTACTGTCATCAAAGTGTCACCTCACTATTCAGCTGCTTTCCTAGATTATTAACATGTTGAACTAAGAGCTCCAGCACAAATCCCTATGGAAATCTAAGATGGCATGCCCTGACCTTCATAGCAGAATATTTCCTATATCGCTGGTCTTATTGGGGAAAATTATATAACCATGAAAGGTTTACTGTCTTATGACATGTTTGCTTAGTTTCCTAAAAAGCTTTGGGGTAGAGACCAGGAGAAGCCTTTGGAAGCACAAGCACGACTGTGCCAGTGGGCTTTTCCTCATACATTTGGTCAGCATAGCCCTTGGATTGTTTTTCCACAACCTTAAGTAATTTACATTGTAGATAACACTGCTACATCAAAGAGTTCCTCATTTTATTCTAACTGCACTTGTTGCATGAGTTTGCAGAGAAACATTTTTCTTGTGAAATTCAGCCCCCAAATTTAGTTTGTCCTGAATAAGGTGGTACTTAAGAGCCCTCGACAAAGCTGTCCTAGCTGCTGTGCAAATTCAGAACAGAGAAGAGAGTGCCTACTCAGAAAACATCTGTGGACTAAAGGACAAGTCTATATCTTGGGCTGCCTGTTGACAGTATGACTTTGATAAATTGGTGCCTGACCCTTTCACTTCTCTACCTCAATTAAAACCTTTTTCTCCTCATTTTAACATTATAGATTCAACTAACACAAAAGGTAATATGCAAACACTAGCACATTTTTTGACCTTACTGAGTCATTATTGCATCACAGCTGCAGAGGACCTGCCTCACTATTCCAAAATTGTTTCAGTATTTCCTTCTGTGCCAATTCTCTGTCCCTCCCCTCCAAGAGCAAGTTCTGTAACTTGCATTACACCCACAAACATCTGATAATCAAGAATCCATAATATTTCTTGGTAAGTGCAAGGCAATACATGACAACTTCCCTCATTGTTAAAGTCAAAGAGAACCAGAAATCAAGGGACTTGGGATAGCTTGTGACAATCAAGCTCTACAGAGGAGCACAAGGGTTAAGTCAAAGCAGGAAAACCCCCAGTGTCTGATGAACAAAATGCTTCAATTAATGCCCACTAGGTCAGAGAATAAGAGCATACTAATAGATGTTATCCAAAAGTTTTGTTCACTTAAAACCAAAAAGACAATTGCAAGACAATCCTCAACTTCTGAGTTTTGGTAATTCAGATATACTTGAAAGAACATGACAATAAAATTAAGAGGTCATTAATCAACCAGAAATTATCATTTTGGGAAGTCAGCATCTCCTCCCCTCAGGTACACACGTTACAGTACAGAAATGTCTAAGTGAACCAAATACATCATTTAAGGAGTAAATAACACGTTACTACACGTTGGTAGGTAGTACTGACATGGGATTGATCGCTGCCAGGAATAAAAGATAAGAAATGAGAGACAACCAGGGTTGTAAACTGGGAGATTTTTTTCCAATATTTTTCATGTCAATTTGATATAGCTAGGTTAACAGATGGTATATTATGTTTTTCCTGTCTTGACACAATTTAAAAAACAAGTTACAGATGGCTATAATGAAATCTTCATTAACACACTTATATTTTCACAGTTCAGTATAGCAATAATGAAACTTTCAGGTCTGGAATTTCCTGTTGGTTAATTAGTGGTTAGGTTAATAGCCTGAGGAAGTGCGCAACCCAAAAAGTTTCCTTATTTTTTAATCATATAATTACTCTATGCATATTTCTGAGAAAGCGCTAAAGACAGATTTAATGTCTCAGTAAAGCTACCTTTATAGCTCTCCCTCTTTTTGTGAAACAACTGTATTATTTTATTTAAGAGAGCACGTGGGCAGGAAAGCCATGAACAAGCCTAATTCAGCTGCCTCTGGGGAGTTCCAGCTTGTTTTTATTTTGAAGATACCAACTTAAAGAACAACTCTGCCAATTACACCAAACATTTCAACATTACACCAAACACCCTCTACAGAAAAGCTAGGAGGATCAACAAGTATGGGTCTATTGCTACAATGTTATCATAAGATCATTGATTAATGCTTAAATAATTACTTTTTTAAATTCCAGCTTATAATCATCTACCAAAGCTTGAAGTATGACACATGGTTAACACCATACCGTGATATCCCTAAATCTCTGATCTAGAAAGAGGGGGCAAAAAATAGAACCACCACAAATATTGCACTCAGATTATTTCCTCAAGTTAAGCTGCTGCCAGCTGTAAGTCGTGTTATTAAACAGTATGGTTAAAATACAAAGATGTGGAATTCAGCACTAAAAACCCTCTGGATGTTAGTAACCACGTGCTAGTTACTAACTGATAACACTGTGCCCTCATCATTGTGCCCCTTAGGCTGCAAGGCTAAGGCTGCAGCCAAAGCCATACCCTGGCCCAGGTGGTGCAGCCACACCTACACACGGTGCTACAGAACAAGGAAGATGGTGGGTTGGCAGAACTAAGTCCCAAAATATTATTGAGTGCTGTTGCTGATTTTTTTTTCCTTTTGTAACTGCCATCCCCAAAAAACTAAATTGAGAAATTGTGACACCCTTGTTTCCAAGCACAAATGGAAACAACCATACAGCTCTTTGAAGTGCTAGAGCTTCAAAAGACGATAGCCACTGCCAAACCATCATGAAAGCAACATAATGTAGAAAACCTGACTTGTAACTGAAGTTACATAGTCAAACAGAGGCAGTATCCGAATATTTAAAAGCTGTAATGCTAAAAATATCTTTTAAGCCCAGCAAGTTCACTTATGACAAAAAATGGCAGGAAAAGAGAATTTGGATTCTTTAACAAACACTGACTATTCTGTAAGATTTTGCAGCCCTTCCATTTCTTCACAATCTATTTTGACATTAAGGAGAATTGAAGCAGTATTATCTCCCTTAACAGCAGAAGTGGGAGTCTCTGAGTACCGCAGAGACTTTCTGAACACTAAATGTCACTACTCGGTTCAACAGTCAAGTACACCCAGAAAGCAACTGAAAAAACCCACAGTGTTTTTAGAGCTCTGAGAACTACAGCTCCAAACAGAGTTACAGTGCTTACTTAATTCACTCTCAGAGGCCTAGAAAGCCAATAAAAAAAAATTTAAAAAACAGACAAAATAAAACTCCTGCAATGATTTCCTTCTGGGAAAAATCCCATATTTTAATTCAGAAACTTTCAGATCCAGTTTCACATAAAAGTTTCTATAATCATATCCCTTCCTTGACAGAACAGTCTGTACTGTGACAGATCTTTCTATGGCAGCGTTGCAGTAAGAAATTTAGATGTAGCTTTAGTAAGAAGTTAAACAAGTTTCTTGTTCTGAATATTTACACACAGTATAAGGTGGTTTTTATAAACCTGTACCACTGCTCAAGTTCAGTAACACTCACTTGTCTCCTTGCAAACAAAAAGCTAAAAATAATTGCAATGTTTCAATGCTAAACAGCAGTTTATGAAGCAAGGATACCTTGTGTTTGCTTCACCCAGCACTCCCTTACTTCATTCTTCAGAACTGTGCATCTGGTGCAACAGTTCTCTTAATGTTTTGAGCTTCTGAGCTTATCAGATGACAAAAAGAAGAAAGAAAAGAACTGATTATTATATTAAAGTTATAAACTTTGTCATGCAAGTGTCAGGTACTTCTTCAAAGTGAAGTAAATGCAAGACAATGGAAAAATTATAGTTAATTGTACTAATACTAAAATCTGTATAGAAAGTCCTCTCCTTCTTAATAATGTCATCAAGCAACTGAGATAAGAGTTTTCTTTTACAGAAGCTGAAACTTATTTACAAGAGGATCTTCATTCCAGAAGGGTAAGGAGTTGTCTGGGGAGCTCAAGTCCATGGCTATGAAGATGGCATGTGGGAAGGAACATGCCTCAGGTTCCCTGCTACCCACAAGACAGGAATGAGGAACAACAATACAGTGTTCTTTCTTACTTAATAGATACACACATAACCTCCTTAATTCAGATAAGCATCTATCTTTGGATTTAGTATCACAGACAACTGAACTGGGAGTGTATCACACCAGCTTCTGGAAGGGGCAGCTAGTCATGTTTGGGGACTCTATCATTCTGTAGAAGAAAGCTCAAATCAACAAAGCCAAA
>VYXF01000461.1:1768616-1783558 GCA_013397295.1 Polioptila caerulea
GAAATATGCCTTCCAAAATACAGACTTTATTCTAGATAGAGCAGAGATTATATGGTACCATTACAAAACAGTATAAAATATCTAAAAGAAGGTCACATGTAACAAGTCATGATGAAAATGCTATTTGTACCAAAAAAACTTTTAAAAGACTCATTTGGTTTTCCCTGTTTCAAACTCTTAATTCTAGATATAATATTCAGAAGTGCAAGTGCATTCAGTCTCTATCACATGTGGTTTTGGCCCAGCACAGGGTATGCCCATCCAAGCCATGAGCAGCCACAGACTCTCCAGCTGAATTCTGTGGAAATGGTATTGGCCTTACTCAAGGCTTGGGTAAGCAACACCCACTAGACCTTGCCATAGGAGTACAGTAACCTGGTAAAGCAGAACCTCCCTTTACCAAAAACAATCTGGCTGGGACAGATCCCCTGGCTGTCCTGTACATGCCACATGATATCACTCTAGATAATCTGCTCCATAACCTTCCCTCATTGCATGGGGTGTTCAGCTCATCACATGGTGCCACACTGCCTGTGCAGGCTGCCTGCTCTGTGCAATGGCACAGAAATGCTTAACAAAATTTTGTGTATTAATAAATCCCAAGTTCTTAAAAAGCTCTTCACATAATTGGACCATGCCCTTGATTTTCTACCTACTCAGAAAAGATTAAAAGAGGCGGTGATACAAATATTCAAACACTTCTATTTGTGTGGATCACAAACACTGAAATTCTACAAAATGTAAGGAAAAAAAAAAAAGAAAATGAGAGAAAGAGAGAAAAAGGAATATATTTACTCATGTAGTAATAGGCCTCATACCATAGCAAGCTCACAAAGGTTTCTAAGAGTCTTGTCTTGATGTGCTGCTGGAAAAGCATTACATTATTATGGTTACAGTCACAGAACATTTGGTCTGCTTTATCTGCATTATCTAGTTTTAAATTTAAGAATACAATACACCAAGTTTTTATGACTCAGTGTTTTACTGTAGCCTTGTAAACACAGCAAGCCTTCGCCAGAAAGGCAAACAGTTACAGTAAGTGACTGTTTCTGGCAATATTTTTTCCTATAAAATATCAAACAGTCCAAGTTAGAGACAGCATATCCCAGAACTCAAGGAACAGCATGTATCAAAAATGGGTTTTTTCCCTTGGGTTTTTTTCTGTTTTCCTCTCCCCTTGCAGGCTGTTCGCACAATCCAAAATGTATCTTTCTATAAAGGTTCCTAGAGACAGAAAGTTTCAGAGGTGAGCTCTTGTGACAATTTTGTAAATTTTATTTTGAAGAAAGACATAAACTAAAGCACCTATCAAAAGAATATGGCAGGGCTTACAGAACAGTCAAGCTGTAATTTTATTTTCTTAACAGCAAGCAGTGATTTTTTCTTTCCCAGTTAAGAGACACTAACAGGCTATTATGCAAAATGCTGAAGACTCATGAGAATTTGATACACAATATAAAAGTTTTGGAATACATTTTCTTAAGATACTATTACAGTCCTTTTGTGATCTATGGTATTGAAGGAAACACTCTACCAGTCAAAATTCTAATACAGGAAGGATTCAAGTCAGGACCTGTGACAGAAAAGTACGTACATTTACACGTATATTTCCATCTTCTGTTTTAAGAAGGAGTACTCAGAATTGTCCATGACTTATACTTGAGTCATTTTAAAAACAAAACCCAAAATCTAAAGTACAATTAACTTGTTCCTTCCATTGCAACTTATAGCAGCCTGAAGGACTTCTGCCACAACTAACTTAAACCACAGATATTTAAGTTTACAAACTGCAATACCTCAGAAGCCTGATGTGCAGTAGAAAGACCAGACAAGCTTCCTAAATAAAGACAAGTAACCAGAAACTTCTCTATCCCTGTTCCTCACATCCCCTTCTACCTTTGGTTGTTCCTATGTGGAAATCCAGAGTTACCAAAATATATATTAAACCACAAGTATTATAGCACTCAAAACAATGTGACAAAAATAAAGTACAGTTTTTAACTGTTTCATTGTAAACTTCTTGTTCATCATTTTGCTTAGATACACACTGCATTTATAATAAAAATAATAAATAAAAAGCCTGCTTGACAAAGAATGGAATCATCCTGATAACAAAGGAAGAAGAAAACTGCACTTTTGTCTCTCACTATTTAAGGCTTTCCAACTTTTACTACAAAACTTTCCAACAAGCAGTACAACTACAAACATGGACTGAAACATCAGTTATTTCCACTGCCGGCTTTAAGATTTTGGAAGAACTCAGATACCACATTCATACAGCTCTACTTAAAATTTACCCACAAAATACGTTAATTTGGAAAAAGAAGCCTCCACTTTCCAAAAAAGACCAAGTATAACTTTTAGGAGACAAATGTAAATGTAAGCACCTGCTTATCAGAAAAGCCTAGACACACTAAGTATGCAGCTTGATACTCACCGTGCTCTCACATGTTTCGTTTCTATTACCGAAAAATACAAAGTCCTCCATGAAGACACTGAAGCCCAGAGGTGTCTCAGTAAGGCAGGCTGAGGCTTTGCTAGCCCAGACTTGATTTGTCCCCTTAGTCACTCATCCTGCCCCCGCACAGCGTGAGCGGCTCTGGGGCAGGCGCTGAAACCCAGGCAGCGCTGCCGGCCCACGGCACAGCGCGCGTGGGAAGTGTCTTTGGTTAAAACAAATACTTGTGCAGCAAGGAAACACTGAAAGCGTGTTCAAGGCACTACAACAAAAACTCTTACAACACTAAGAGCACTGACTCAAACACACATCCAAACGCTAGGGCTAGGGAGTGGCAGGCCAGCCTTTGCGGTGTGGGGGAGAGGTGCTGGGCCGTGGCCCTAAGGCCAGGGAATGCTGCTGAGCCCCCTCTGAGCAGGGAAGTTACTGCTCCCACCTGGGCAGAAGGGCTGTCCTGCTGCTCCCTGCCAGAATGAGAGTAAGAAAATACAGACAGGTAAAGCCCTGCCTTTCATTCAGAGATGTCACTAAACCTAAGCTGGCTGTGGGGAAGGAAAGCTTTTCCTCACCAAGATATGCCAAGCAGACGCAGTGCTGAAAAGCTGCTTCCTATATGCTTGCTTCCACATTATATTACTTCCTGTATATGAAAACCAGTCTCAAACATTCAGGTACTCAGCCCACCAAGATTTGAGCAGCTCTGTAAAATGGTGCAAGGCAAAGCACTACTGCTTCAAAGCACAACACTGCTTTTAGAAACAAAGTCTCTCTGACATCCTCCAGTTTTAAGTCAACAAAAATGCAGACGTCTTGAATATAAAATAAGATCAACTACCTCCATAAGCAGTGTTTTCTCCACCTAGACAGTCTAATTTTAAAGTTAAACCATCTGCCTAGAAAACTGACTACCTGGAAATAAAATATTTGCATATGTAACATTGCTGGAACTGATGAGACCAATTATCATAGTCCTTCAAGTTACTGCTGAGAAGTGACACATTTTGCTTTCCTGCTCCAGTGTGATCTTTCCTTTTCAGTGACCAAACCAAGCATTGCTTAGTGATTTGATGCAGCAGGTAAATGAACTGGTATTGCTCAGAAATTCTCCTTCTGGTTCTTCATCTAAAAAGGTTTCAGCAAGGACAAATAATGCTAAAGATAAGCAAAAAAAATGTGCTGTACTATCCTGATTAGAGCAGGCCTGCAGCTAGGAGCACAGACATTTTATAAGTTCACAAGTAACTTTCCTGCTGGGGATGAGAAACTGGTTGCTTTAATAGAAGCCATGAAAAAAGAAAGCCACAGGGTGGCACTGCAAGTAGGCTGTATTTTGAAACTACTTGGCTGTTTATTCTTTTCCAGACAAATCAGAGCATATCTAATCCCATCTCTATAGAACAGGAGAGTGCTTCAGTAGTTTTTCTTCAAACGTGTTTTCCAGCAACAAATACCCCTAGAATATAAATCACATCATAAAAGAGGCACCTACTTCAGACTTGTCAGGGTATTTTATAAATTCATAAAATGGTATTTAAGAGCATCAACACAAGAATGCTATTGTAAAGACAGGCTAGGAATTTATACCTATTTTGGGTTTGTCAGCTCATTCTGAAACAACTCAAGAAAAAATCTTCCCAAAGCATGTGCATTTTCATACAAAAGATGAAGAATTTTCTTCATACCATGACTTTTTATGAATGCTGAGATGGCAAAATCTCAAACAGCTTTCTCTTTCTCTGAAAGGAAGGATAGTATTAACTTTAAAAAAAGTATGTGAAAAAGTCTTAACACAGCATTCAATACTATCATATGCTTTTAAAGCACTTTGCTTCTCATTTATAAAAGAATCATACTTAATTTCATCCAAACTAGATGACTTAGTACAGCAGTATTTCAAAGCTAAACTTAGAAATCTATTTAGTCTGATTTGTTGGCTTCTTCTCTCCCATATTTCAAATCCCTGCCATTTGAGTTAAAGCAGAAACATTTGCCAAAAGAGCTATTCCTGTTCATTTAGTGAACTAACCAACATTCAAAGGAGAGTTGGAGGTCATCCAGGATTGCAAGTTACTTTCTACTTTACAAAACAAAAAGTCCCTTCAAGGTATAAACTTGATATTTCAGTAGATTCTGAACTAACAGACACTATATGACTATACATAACCATTTTAGTAATTTAAGTCCAAAATCATTTTAAATTTTCAGTTTGAAAGTATGATCAGTAACAAACACTTGTATTTTTGTTCAGTTGCACCATAATATAAATTAGAACACCAATATATCTGCTATCATTTTCTTACTCCAGAGAACAAGAACTCTAAAAAATAGAAAGTTTTAATTTTTTCCCTCAGACAGAGGTTCAAGAGTGGATTAGCAATTATTCCAACTGCCAAGTAAATATAAGCCATTCTTTCTGTGACAAGATTGCTCCCTGTATTTTTAAAACTGTTTGTATATGGAGATTATTTTGCTATTAGATACCATAATATTAATATATGGGCAAAGAAATATGCCAAGATAGCTGTGACTTTAACATTAGATAAGGCAGATGATTGCGTAATAGTATTGATTGCCAAAGCTATATTAATTTGATTTGAGCACATATTTGCCTACTTTGCAGACTCATAATAAAGCACTCTGCATGCTAATAAAGGGTTTCTGCCTGACAAAGACTTAATTTAAAAGTTAGTGACCTGGAAAAAATAAATTAATTTTGTAATAACTGCCTGGTGTCAATATTGCTTAAAAATCATGTATTTAATAAAAAAGTAATTAAGGCACTTCCCTCTCAAAAAACCTCCCAAAACCACCAAAAAACCAACTAAAAAACCAAAAACCAAAGAAATCACCAGCCAACCACAAAACTCAATGGAAAATTCTTACTACTATCAAGATCTGTCTGTTATTATTTCCTCTGTGTGGGATGGGAGAGCAAGGGCTTCTATTAAATTGTTGGTGTGTAGACACTGAGTAACTGTATTTCCAACACTTCATACAATAACTTCCCAGTTCATCAGTTCAACATCAACTAATGATACTGTTTATATATAACACTGCAAGGTCATGTGCTGAATGCAACTAATGGAAGTGAACTTCATCAAATCTAAATAAAGCAATTATTTAAGCAAAAAACAGACACACTGGATGCAACCTAGTATGCTTCCAACAGACTACTCTGTGTCCCTCGGCTGACACCTATGCCATTATTAATAGAAAGCTAATAAAAGTGGACAAATTTGGGAAGTAGGTACATTGTTCATCAAGGCCATATCCTTAAAAGTACAGACTTGGAGGAAGCTGTGTCTAAGAAGATATATGGAAGTAACCAGCATGTCTTTTGTTTGAATTATGTTTTCTTCTGCTTTTTAATTTCCTTATTTAGGGCATATTAATGGTCATAGTTAATTTGTACATATTTTTCACAGCTTTGGAATAATGTTTCTGGACAGCAGAAACTAGCCAATGCATTAAGCTTTCCTAGTTGGACATTAGTAACTGGAACAGCACTTGGTCTCTGATATGCCATTACAGAATTTCCAATTCTAGATAAGAGGTTACACACACATACAATCCCACCAAGGGAAAAAATAAAAATCAAATAGCCAAATTCTGACTCATCAAAAATCAAATACCAGAGAAAGGATTCTACCAGTCCTAGTCTTATCTCACCCAATGTGGAACCAAATAAAAAAAAATATAATCTACGTTTTCACATCTTGGGTATCTGAAAACTTCAGAGTTATTTATTTATGCAGATGACTAAATACTTGCCTTCATTTTTCAAATATCCTTGAACAGAAGTATTTGTTCAAGAGCATAAAGGACAGAAAATAAATGGCTGTGTAGCTCTGGTCACTGCAAAACATTTATGTCCAGTTATGCTGCAGTATCACACAATTTAACACTCTTCCTCAACCAATATTTAGTCCAAATTTCTTCACAATCCACATAAATTTAGATACAAGAAATTTTAAAAAGCCAAACAAAACCCTGCACACAACTATTCCAAGCCAGCACTGCGAGGCACATTCTTACATTCCCATGGAAAGTTAACAGCATGAGGAGCAGGGCTGCATGTTCCCTTGAGGCCAGGCACAACTGAACTCCTGGACAAAGAACAAGTTCTGGTCCCCATCACTTGCACTCACACACAGATCATGGGAACTCATTTTCTCTGGGTCACTTGGCTACACAGCTGTGTGTGTGTCATTTGTTTTTAGAACACAAATATTTTCTTTTAAATGAACAACCAAATACTACATGATAAAAAAAATCCAGAACAGACAAAAATATCTGTCTGTATGGCATGCTTTACAGCATAAGTTAAACACACATGTAAAGCCAGTTTTGTCATGTTCAGTGAAACAATCTTATGAGTACAAATTCTGCCAAATTAAAAACTTAAGACAGTTGACTCTTATCATCATAAACCTCCCAGGAGGAGTCCAAAACCTATGATGCAGGAGCCCCACCACACTTAGACAATCTTGTCCCTGTCCTAGTTTCTACTCAGAAGTCATAAAGACTTCTTTTACAATTTCAGTAGGACGGAGGAGTGAAGGTGGATGGAAAATTGATGCAATCATGATACTGCCACTACCATAATTCATAAGTGGCTCTGTGTTGGAAGTTCTGGGACAGCCACAAATTAAGTTTTTTGGACAAAGCTTGTCTAGTATTGATTCAGATTGATAGAGAGCAGAAAATAGGATGCAGCTTTGTCACTTCATTAATATAGTGATTGGTGTGATTGACTGCTAAGAGATACCAGAATTCACCTGTCAAATTAGGAATTACAGTAGGTAAAGACAGAGGATTCTGGATGCCTCTTCATAAGGTCCACCAGCCACTCACCATGTTCTCAATCCAAGGACCAGCCATTGGCTGCACAACCTCACTGGGTCCCACTGCTAATCATGATGCCAATCACGAGCCCACACCTTTTAAATACTCACCAGCAGCCCAGGTGAATCTCTTTGCTAAACAAAAAAACCCTAACCTGGCTAAAAAATGGATGTTCATAAAACACTTCACACCAGTTCACTATTTCTGTGCATAAGGTCACATGGCTTCTCAAGCTCACCATCATTTATATTCTCATAATTCCATTTTCTGCATATTTGCTGATGTGAAACAGGGTTGAATGGGGGATACCTCTGCCATGGTAACATTGCAGACTGTGTGAAACATTTTTTCAGACTGCAAATATGACCCAATAGCCTTTAAAAATATTCCATACCATTAGCTTTCTAGTGTCAAAGGTGGCTAATAAGGCTATCAGGTGACTGTCAAAAGCAAAGAACAGTAACAATGACAAAAACTTCTGAGAAAATTGCATGAAAAATTTTACAGCTAGGGCAAGTTATAATTCCTCTCTATCTTTTCACAATTACATGACTGCATAACTTTATCACAATTGATGTTAAGTGATGAAGCTAAGTGACTGGGTGAAGGAAACAACAGAAGCATAGAATAATTTATCTTGGAGAGGACTCTTGAGATCATGAAGTCCAACCATGAACTTAATACTGCCAGGTCCTTATCTTCTCCACTGGAGGGATGAAACTGCCTTTTCAGGTTGTCCACTCCCATTCATATTCTTTTAATTTCTTTTTAAATAATAAAAAGACAAAAAGCAATCATCTCTTCCATTCTGGCAAAAGTACGTATAAGCTTAGTTGCCGAGGCATCCAGTTGCAGGCCTTGGTAACCCACCTTCTTATATCATGTAGCTCCTTTTGAAAAATCTCAATATTTTATTGGCAAATTCAAATCTGAAATGCCCACTTATGGAAGCTTAAGGGATGTAAATCATCTGCTTCCTTTCTTGGCATCCTGTGTCTCCCAACATGACACTGTTATGTTTAAATTAGACTAAATTAGAAAGCCTAGACATTTAAAGTGACATTAAGCAGACAACATTGTGGTCAACCCTTTCAATTCTTTGATATGACAGCTTTATCTCTCACCAGTCTTGCTTATTTCCAACAGAATTATAATAACATTATACAACTTAAATAAACCAACAAAGGAGAACTCTCACTGTTACTTCACTGGATTTGCTGTGTATCATTAAGCTTAAAAGCAAACTGAATGAACTCTTATACTCACTATTATTTCAGAATTGCACTAACTGCAGCAGGAGTCCTTACATCCGCTGACCAAATTAAAATAGAAGTCGGGGTGCATCAGCTGGGACTGTGCAATGTTATGGTGCAATGCAACTATTCTACCCAAAAGTCAGTTGGTCAAAGCAGCTCAGATCAATAAGAATTGATTCAGGCCAGGTTAGAGTACTTCCAGAAAATACTGACATTTTCTGATGGCAAAACCAACATTTAACAATAGGAACCGATGATATCCCTGACTCCTGTAAAGCCTTAAGGGAAGCATCAGAGGTTCTCTGAAAAACATTCTCCTTATGGGTTTTTTTGACCTTTTTCTTTCTCTTTACTACTGAGTATCTTAGCATGTTGAAAGAGAAGTTTCATCAGTGGAAGGATCCATCAGAATTTATCAGCTCCTTGTACTTAATTTCTTCTTGATATAATTCCCAGAATATCTGTTATTTTTCTGTTAATTGTAAGGTCAAAGAGGACCCCATGGAAGCAATAAGCAGCAGGAACTAAATAAACAGAAGACCGGATCTTTAATGCAAATGTGTTTCCTGGAGGAAAGGAGTAAATCCGTGCAGATAATGTAATACAGAAGCAGGAAAAAAGTTTAAAAAAATAAAAATCACATGTTCTGAAACAATCTGTTCAAAAGTTTCCCCCTGGAACATAAGCAGCTCTTCAAAACCAGTGCCCTGCTGAGGAATTTACGCACTTGCCAAGGTTTAAGTTACTAATCAAAAGCAACAGCTATTTGCTTTGTGGATGAAAAGTCGTAGCACTTGCTCAAAATTAAAATAAACCAAACAAGCAAACAAATCACAATTATTTTAAGGTACAATACAAGTGCAGAGTGAGAGCGGCCTGTGTGAGTGCGTAACTGAGACACGCTCTCCACAATACATCCCCTCCACTACAAGTTTTAAGAAAAGGAATGCTGGCAGTGTAAGTAAGAGGCCTTCAGAGTACTGAACCAGTTCAAATAATGCCTAATGCTCTTCAAATCCATCAGTTACAAGGTCACACCGGGGTAATTCCACAGCACATCTCCTGATAACCATGCTTCTGGCCTGTTAAAGAACCACACATTTATATCAACAGCTAGAATTTAAGGTTTACCTTTAATAATCAGAGGCCTTGACTATTTAAGAGATTATGTGCATTTTCCAAAATCACTGTTCAGTCCTAAAACATTATTCTTATTTAATAAACCACTGCTACAGACACTAGAACATCTGATAACTTACAAGTATGTTTTCAAAAACTAATTTCTGGCCCCAGAAAATGTTCCCCTTCACAGAAGCCTTTTATATCTGCATGTAATAGCATATCCTCCCAAGTACAACCAACAAATTGATCTGTATTACAGAAACTCTTTGTGTTTCAAAACAATACTTCACACCTGATTAACTCCTACAACTGCTTTGTAAAGAAATTAAACACATTTAAGAGTTTGAGACTTCTTCCTTCCCTGTGAAAAAGCAGAAAAAACTAGATTAGAGAGGCCTTATTTCTTCAAAAACATATCCATTACTTGTTACTAGAATACAGTCAAATCCTAGTTTTAAATATAGTTATTTTATCAACATTTTTGATAAAAAATACTGAAAAGTGGGTACCATAAGGAACCAGGAATTATGAAAAGGAGATACCAACAGGCATCTCGAGAGCCTGAACACAGCTGCCTACAAAGTCCCTGCAATATCCTTCCCTCACAGAACTTCAGTGAAATGTAGGTAAGTGATGGTAACTAATGGAATAGTCATTATGAGCATTAAACTCCATGAAAACTATGCATTTTAAAGATGACTTTATATTTCAGTACAAAGCACAATTGATATTAAAACAATATTAAGTTTGTGCTACGTGAATATTCTTTCAGGAGTGAATTATATCTGCTTTCCCTTAGAGTCACACCTGACTCACCATTCCTGCCTTTTCCCTTTGTTTCTCTGTTCCTCTACTTCCATCAACAGCATGGTTTCCCATCTGATTCATGGTCAGGATTCTCACTGCAGGGAGCCTAACTCTGCACTTGAGTACAAATGCTAAGAGGATGACAACACCCTCCTAATCAGTGTAAACTGTTGTGCTAAAATCACTCTACCAAAATAGTTCCAGCTTTATCCAGAACTTATCCAAAAACATTTCTATAAAAACATATGTATATTACAGGAATACCAATTCAACCTTTATCCAGGTACTGACTGTTGTTCCAGATTCAGCTACTTCTGCCTAAGGAAAACTTACTTATATTTTCCAAATAACAATCTAGGCCATCCTACACTGCACTACAGATCTACCGTGGGGGTTGGAATAGATGATCTTCAAAGGCTGCTACCAAGGCAATAATTCTATTATTTCTCTGAAGACAAAAATAAACTGGTGGAAATCAAAAGCAGAAAAGTATTTCAGCATACCTTCTTCCTGAGGAGAGAAAGTATACGTGGATGTAGTGCTTAGAAGCATCAAACCAATTAACTTTAAAAACAAAGGCAACAGCATTCTAGTTGACATTAAGAAACAGTAGAACAATACAAACAGGTCAAAGAAGTCCTTTAAAAGAGAGTATGAGAATGAACCAAAAATGGCTTAGACTATCAAACAAAAATTTAAAGAGGCTATAAGTGAATGCAAAAAAACCCCAGCAAGAACACTGGCACAGGGAGAAAGCCACTGGGCCATTTCCAGATGCCACCACTAACTGGACACAGCTTGAACCAACAGGGTTTAACAAGCACTGGGGAAATATTTCACATCCTCCTCAGTAAAATCACCTTTGACTTAAATACAGCAAAGGGGTTTTCTACTTGTTCTAAGCAATCATAAAGAGATAAAAATAACCCCATTCTGTTTGTCCTGTTGAATAGGGGATTAAAATAACTGGCAAGGCTTTAAGTCGTGAGCTTGAGGTGGATTCACCAGGTCACAATTGGAAAAGGAGAACTGCCAGTCCTTGATAAGCACAGCAATTACCATTCTTTTATATACAGAACCACTCTAAGGGAGTACAGCTTCCTTAAACAGCAATAACAGCATATCCTTTGATTTATACAGCAGTCCTGCAGCACTACAACCAACATCCTGTTTTCATCTTAAAGTACAGCTGGGCACTTTGTCTACAGGCTTTATTTATCAGAGTCCCATAACTGAGTGCCTTGTCATTATAAGAAACAGCACCCTTCAACTTAGCAGCATTTTATCTTCCTGGTTCTTTCCATATGAAAATTCTTACATGGCACCTACCTGACCTGCAGAGCACGTAGATGTTTACTGCAAATGTTGACACAATGTGACTTAAGTTTATAAATCTTAACTAAATACAATAACACACTTCTCCCACCCAGGAAGTCATGTAAAGAACCACCCAGGAAAATTCAGACAAAAAGGGTTTTCTTACTTTATGGATTTCAGAGAAAAGGACAAAAATATCTAAGCTGACAGATCTCCTAAAGCCTGTAAAATACACAAATACCTGATATCTGAAACCATCTCTTTAAGTTCTCCCTGGATTTAGAAGTTTTCCCTGAATATAACAGCAAATCTCTAAAAAATGCCTAAAAGAATATATGTCCAAAACATGTGATCAGACATAACATGGATTATTTAATAATTCTGTATCCTCTGTTATCACAACAGTCAGAATCCTGTCAGAAATGAAGTATTTTCCACATTCTTACCCATGCCAGTAACCAGTCAAATAGCATTTTGAATTATTTACATGCTCATAGTCTGTAACTATGCAGTAACTCATGAACATGCCACTCACATGTTGTCAAGCTTTAGAAATAGAAAAACCAAGAGTGCTTAACTCTTTACCACTTTGTTTGTTTGGAAGTTTTAGAAGAAATTGTTGCTTGTTGAATACATTAAATCACTGAAAACTTATAAAACGAGGAAACTTTTGCTAGGTATAAGACATTCACATTTTTTACCCATTTATCCTCAAGCAAGTGGCAAGCTGCATGTCAGGACAATCTCAGTGAAAATAAAAAGGCAATTACTAATACCAATACAAGACAGACTTCTTATTTAGAAGTTAATGGTCCTGATTCAAGAGCAATAGGGAACTGAGCTGGATTTGTCTGGCCAGAAAATAGCCTGCAGTAGGGGCAAAGAACAGGCAAAATTACTGCCAACACTGTACAGCAGAAGAAGCCAAAGTGACAAGGATGCAGATCAGAACATCACCTTGACCAGAGTGTCTACTCCTGTCCTTTGTGGTCAGAGACAGGTCAGGGACAAGCTGCAGATAGTTCATTTGCTAAAATCTCCAAAATTTTTCATGATTTCTCCAAATTTAACTGCAGCAGATCAGTGCTTCACTTGTTGTCATAAAACTGAAGTTAACAAGTGGAAAACCAGAGCAGTTAATTTGGATTAAAAGTTATCAGCAGCTATATATGCAGTTCATAGAGGCAGAACAAGACATAAACAAGGGATCACTAAAACTCAGCTGCAAATATGTGAACATTTCCAAAGTCCACCCTGACCCTGCTGAGTAAAACTAAGTGTCAGTAACCTAAAGCCCATCAACCTCCCCCAAGTACCACATTTTCTCTCTCCCAGTAAGTATGGGTTGGGTTTTGAACACCTCCCAACAGAGGAAATCCATGAAAAGAACTCTGGCTTCATATCAGAGGAGAGACTGAAACTGCAGCTAATGGCCATCCCAGTGTTCTTTTGACCCACATAAAATGACAATGATCAGAATGTTAGAAATTTTTATTACATGGATATAGTCACTAGCATAATGCTGTTAGCTTAAAGCAGAAAGGCTCTTTGGATACAGAAATTCAAAGCTGACACTTCAAAAACATCACAAACTACAATATCCTAAGGTGAATACAGACAAAGAAACAAAAGCCTTATCTAACATTAATAACTGAATAAGGAACTACCCCAGACTTCCATGATTTGATTACCAGCAACTTATCACTGGCTTCTTCTGACTGAAGAAGATAGGAAGTTGCAACAAACTGAATCCACCAGCTCAACAGCAGCAGCAAACCTATCCAGTTGAGAACAAGACACACAAACTTCCTTCTGTCCTAGGGAGTCCATAAGGCGGGGAGAGATGTATGCAACCTCTGTCAATTATTCAATGACTATCAAAATCCAAACAAAGAAACAAAAAAATGGGGGGAAGAGGAAGAACTCATCTCCACATCCAGTGTCAGATCTCCGAATGAATCAGCCTTTCTCATAGAACAAGTCACTTCTTTCTCGCTATCACTTCAATATTTAAGTGAAAATATTTGTTAATCAAAGTCACTGGTAAACACAATGGTGGTACAGCTACGTCAGTTTGAGAACATGACTCATATTTTCTGATGGATCTCATTTTATCATCAGAAGCCAAAAGTTTTTCAGTGTTAAATGACTGTTTACGATTCCAACCATGTTTAGCTATGCCCTTTGTCTTTGATAAAGATCACACGGTCTTTTACAGATGGACGGGAGATCTTTCAACCATGTTGAGCATTTATTCACATGATACCACAAACTGACTCAAGGAAACAGTCAGTGTATGACTGAGATGTGAAATATGATTTGACAGGATGTGGGAAAGGCCAGTAAGTGCAGATAGTTTTCCAGATCTCATTAGACTTTTAAAATCATTTTTAAATTAATGTTAAAACATTATAAAGTACTTCTAAACTTGGAGCTTTTGTTTTCCTGTAACAGAAGGACTCTTTGAATATTTAACCATTTTTTTCCTTACTGAGAGTATCTTGTTGGCGAATTAATTGCACTTTTCTCAATGAGCTAGGGTAGAATTTTGCAAGGGTGTTTCTACAATAAGTTGTTAAAGCTCTTCCAAGTGGCCCTGACAAACATTTTTACAAAATAAACAATTCACTGGCCACGTCATTTCCTACTGTCTACCTCCACCATTAGCAGGAAGAGGCAGCATCAGCCTGTCAGAGAATACACAGATTTCATCCAGGAAATGTGAAGGAATATCCAGCTGTTCCTCTCTAGTGGAGACAATGCAGGACAGATGCCTCTTATGCAGAAGGGCAGACTAGTGACCAACACTACAGGGATCTTTCCTCAAGACCACTCAGGGTACCAAGGCATTTCAAAGACTCCATCCATAGGACTAGTACAGTAGGAGATGAAATCTCAGCATTTATGTTGTGTGTCATTATTTCCAAACAGTTTCAATTCTAACATAAAATCTTATTCTGGACTAAGTACTGGCAAACTCTCTAACAAAAAAAAAAAAAAAAGTTCCTGTAAACCTGTTAGCTAGCAGGCTTTACATATCATAACTACAAAATCCAGGAAAATTTTGGGGCAAGTAAAAGCAGGAAGAAAACCTAACAACAGAAGCCAATAAGCAGTATCTTAAAGAACACCATCAG
>VYXF01000461.1:1792964-1811485 GCA_013397295.1 Polioptila caerulea
CCCCGGCGCCGCCTCTCCCCCGAGCCCGGGCATTCCCCGCTGTTTACGGCACGGACACTGGGCGCCTGCCCGGGGCGGCGGCCGCGGTCACGGGCTGCGCCAGGCTCCTGCCGCTCACGGAACCACACCTTGGGCGTAGGGGAAAAAACATCGAAGCAAAGGGAAAAAAAAAGAAAAAAATGAGCAAAACCGAACTTCGCGGCGAGAAACTCTAAACGCGTAACCTTCCCCGCTCCGACACGCACAGAGACACAGAGACTCCCTGTTCCCGTCCCAGCGCCTTCCTCCCGCCCGCCCCCGCACAGCCGGCTGTCCCTCCAGCTGCGGCCGGAGTGGGGACCCCGCTCGGCCCCGGCCGCGGGCTGGCAGCGGCCAGCGGGGGCAGGGCCGCTCCTCTCGGCTGGAATTTTCCTCTCCCCAAGCGAAGCGTCCCGGTGGCCGCCTCGGGCTCAGCCCTTTCCCATTCCTGCCGCCAGGGCGCGAGGCGAAATCCCCAGAGGTGGGGAGAGCCAGGCGCGGAGCCCGCGGCCGGGATGCGGCCGGACCCTGCGGTGGGGTCCGGCACCCCCAGGCAAACCGTTCTGCCCGGCCTTCGGGGCTGGGCCGCCCTGTGCCCGCTGCCGAGCGCGCCCGGGACTCGGCCGAGCCCCACCGTGTCACGGCAGACGAGCTCCCGCCGTCAGGAGTGGATTCGGGCTGACCTGAAGTTTGCTCGCTGAGCATGACGGCACCTCCGCTCTTCTATGCAGTAACAACCGAGCAGATCGGGCACTAACGCGCTGCATACCTGTGTCAGCACAGAGTGCCGTTCCTGCTACACACAGCTCTTCATACAGGTAACATTTTGCCCAGTGTTTAACAAAAGTTGAAAAACAGCCAGCGACAAAGCATACATACTTTTCTTTTTTTCTCCGTGGGAAAAAAAGTAAAACGTTGCATTCAAGTATAAAAGTCCTTCTTCTGACTAGTTCTAAGATTATAGACCTGGAAAAAATTAATGTAATTGACCATTAGATATTAACATTCATAATGAATAATAGTTCGACGTTAATATTCTTCACAGCTAGTGTAATATTGTGTATAGCATTGCAGAGATACTGTACTTTAATAATGTTTTGCTTCTCCCTGTATATAGCCTTCTTATCTGCACTGTGCTTCTCCAATAAAGATTTTCTTTCTGCCTTTTTGCTTTTTCACTGAAGACTAACCCTGAAGCCACCTGTTTTGACAGACCCTAGAGATTGTTCACACCCTGAATAACCACATGCCATTATCAGGCACACCCTATTAATCTGTGTACATTTCTTAAACCAAAAAATTAATCACTGGTGAGTCAGATGCATTTTCCATGGTCCAGTTTTCAGAGAGGCAGTTTTCAATGAATTGATCAATTAAGAATCTCAGGAACAATTTCATTGAGGACCTTATGTAAGTTTTGGACCCTTTTCTCTTTTGACAGTCCACTTTCTATTCTCACACTCCTCAAATTGTTTGGCCACTTCCTACGTTAGGATGAAGGTTGATAAATTCTTTTGTGTGTTGACTGTTCCTGCAATCAGGGCACGGTAACTTTCTGCATTCAGTTTGTAGCATTAGTTTAAGTACAAAAGAATTCTTGGGCAAAACCATTATGTGACAGCACCTTCTAAACTCTAATGAAACTCCCATGCTGCAAAGATGTGAGATGGTTCGACATATAGTGATGTTTCATCTGAAGACCCTGTAGCTGATAGTGTATTACTTAGAATAATTACTACAATTGGTGTCATGTGGTCATCCCTTCTAATAAACTTTGCAAGAAACTATTCTTCACCACCAATAGTTAAGGAGCTGTTGTACCACTCCATTTATAATCTCATTTGAAAACCAATATATGCTATAGTCTAATTCTTTTGGCGAGTATTAATGCCACAAAGATTGCAATCTATTGAATAGCTCACACGGGCTCATAATTGAAACTCAGCAATGCCAGGCAGAAAAGTGACATTAGGGAAATAACCTCAAAAAAGGTTATTAGTGGGTCAATTTCCAATAGAGCCTGGGGAACTATCTAAAAAAAGCAGTTCACTGAATAATGCCAATCTTGCTTTTAAGAGGGGAGAGGTTATGCTTATTGTCTTACACTACCACATGTCTTACTCTTATCTCAGTTGTTAACTAAACACATCTGAAATTCTAATCACTAGAAACATTGTAGGCTCTAAACTTGAGTGCCTGCAGGCCATGTTCTGCAGTGGCAGTTTTAATAACTTTAATAACTAGACTTGGAGTTTTGAGGTACTGAAGATACCATTTCTCTTCAGGGTCTCTGTTTTTAGAGACAGATTCTGGACTCCTATGGTACTTTACTTGTTTATGAATAGAAAATCAGTTCTGTGTTCGAGTTTCAAAAGATGTTGACAGAATCAAATGCTCATTTTTAAATTTTTCTATTTTTATAAAGTTTCCAACTTTGTCCTGAGCTCAATACATTGTTCATACAAATCAAACATAACTCTCATACACAATAAACAGAAGGCTGCATCAGAGAATACCAAGTTAACACACTCTTCATTGTCTCTTCTACTGAATAGCCAAAGGAAAAAAAACCACAACAAAACATTTAAAGTTCCCTAGATTTTTCAAGCTGATGCATGAAGATATCATTGTAACAATTAATGAAGTGGTAGGTTATTAATTGCACCATTGCAATAATGTCATCTTTTGTCCACGGTTTGAGGTAAAACAATCCTTTATCTGGAGGCATTAATCCATGTGGCAAGCTGCCACTCGCTGCTCTTGGTGAATGTTCTTGGTGCTATTGTATATTTAGTAAAAATGTTTGCAGATTGATACCCAGTTCTGGTTACTGTTAGCATAACCTTCAAATTATGCAGGTAGTGAGAACTGCTAATTGCAAGTGATATTTGTAAGAGAACTCCTAGGTAGAGACATGAAGTTCCAGGTATCTCACTAACTATGGGATTTTTTTTTTACAAGTTCAGTTACTAAAAACAAAGTCTTGCCTGTTCTAAGAAAGCAGCAATATCCCATGGCATATTTCATAACAGTCAGAAGTTGTTCTAGATGGCTTCAGTACTTCTAGTTGCTCTCCTCTGTTCAAGAGGTTGACAGAAATGCGAATACAAATATTTTTGAATGAAAGAACCTGCAGAAATGTAACAGACAGTACAATTTTCACACAGGTATGCCCATTATTGCATAAGGTGAAAAGCTTTTTGAAGTGTTAAATAGACCAGCGGAGCCTTACAATATTTTTCACTCTTGTAAAGGTCTGCTTAAAAGGTCTTCTTAATTTTCTTAATATAGACCAGGTTATAGTGACATTTTGTGATTTAAGGATGTAACCTGAATGCACTCCTAATGTGGTTTGTGGTTGAAAATCGTACTGTGTCACACTGTAGTTGTTTTGAATATTATCGTGCAAAGTAGGTGTCAATTTATGGAAAAGAAAGGTGTTTTTCTTGTTAAATTACTTTTCTGATGCATAATTAAAATACATTAGAAAGCTGAGCTGTTTATTCAATACATTTTATCATGTATACCAGACATGATAAAAATCAGATTTTTACCCTTATAGTATAAAGAGAAAGCAAGGAAATATGATATGTTTCTTCATTTTGTTTAAATGCAAACTAAATCCATATGTAATTGTTTTTGCACGGAGCAGTCAATCAGGCTATGTTGCATCCTGCTGAGCAGTTGCAGTTTCTGTGTTTGCATTCCAGAGTGCGGGTTAGGTTTTGGGAGCGTGCACACACACGTACACAGCCACCGAGCGCGTTGCTGTAGGCACAGGGACAGCTTGGGGAGCCCATTTCAAGGGTGCACTTAACTGAAGAGCTCTGTCCCCCACACACAGCACTGCTGAGGGCACTCCTCCCATCCCTGTTCTGTTCTGAACTACAAGGAAGACATTGAGGTGCTGCGGTGTATGCAGCTTTGGCCTCATAGAGAAAATAGAAATAAGGCAACAAAAAACCACCCCATATACTTTCAGATATAGGACTAAGTAATTTCTGCCTTCTGTATAAGTCCCAATAGTCAATACTACACATAATACTGCCCCAAATAGTTTTTGCTCCTAAAATGTTTATTACAGGCATTTACTTTTCTAGAGATACATTGTCCTTTTAGGTCATATTTAAGACCTGCCTAAGGATACTATGATGTACTCTCATTACTACTATTGTATTTTCACTCTGATAGTATTTTATTTTTGCCTTTGGGTCATAAAAGCAAATGTTTTACTGCTTACAAGTCATGACTTCTAAGTTATTTTGTTGCTGAGCAGTATTCTTTGGGGATACATTAAGTAACAATTGAGGTATTCATGTGCATTAACATTGCAATTGAGTAATATTAGAAAGTTTCAGATGATGCTGAATAGTGAGTGATATAAGGTATAAAATCATATATGCTGGGAAGTATCCTTGCAAAGTTAATTATTTTTTAAAATAGTTTTGTGTAATTCTTTCAAATCATATTAGCCACAGTAGTTGCAATGAAAGATAGATGAAAATACATTTAAATGTTAATCTTAGCTGAGGTCTAGAAGAAACTACAAGTTCACTAAACTGTTCTCATGCACTAAATTTCCACATTTAAATGCACATATGTGCAAAATCCTCAACGCTAAAGTCTATAATGTAAAGTCTAAATAGTAAACAATATTTCTGAAGAAAATCATCTCTGGAAAGAAATACATTCATAACATCTGTTGAATTGATTAGTAATTCATTAGCTTATGGCTTATTGTATCATATATCATAATACTACAAGAAACATAATCTCCTTTTGCTACTAGAAAAATACACTTACAAAGGGAATTGGGGATTTCTTCGACAGAGATAGAGAAAATGTAGCAATAGCTAAGCTATAAGCAGATGAGTTATCTTAGGTTCCAAAATCTATATTGCTATGGTTGTACTGTGTCATGAAAACAAGACATATTAGCCAAGGAGAAGCCTTATGCTGCACAAATTTGTATCCCTTGATGCTTAGCCAGCTTGCTCAGAACTAGCCTGGGTGACTTTACAACCCTCATGCTTTCTGAACGGCCCCAGAGCTGCTACATACATATCATGGAATCTAATGCCACATGTGAAGATGCTTTGGAAGCATGGAGAGGGAGTTAAATGCTTCACTTGGAGGATATGATCTTGACTAGACAACTGAATAAATGGGGAGGAGAGAGGGAAGAGACGCTCCTCCTCTGGAATGCTAAGTGAAGTTGCTCTGCGTGCACTGTGCTTATTCAGCTGTGCTTCAGGGACCTACAGCTGGAACCAGCCCCACAGCTGAGCTCCAAAGGGACACATCACGTCTGTTTTAAACATGAGATAGTACTGAGATATTCAGCACGGACATATCAAAGATAGGTTTCATCACATACGTGCACACAGTGAATTCTAAGGACCTGGAGAAATGTATTTGTTGGGAAAAAAGCTCATCCCACTTTCATATGTTGGCAATTTCAAGAATACTACACTGCACCAAGTTATATTTAAGTCACATTGTAGGCACATATTCTGCTTTATAGATCCAGAAATAATTAGTGTTCTAAGCTTTCAGAAAACTGGATTTTTTTTTCCCCAATAAACATTTGAATAGAAGTAATGAACATATACCTACACAAAGGTTTCAGAGTACCTGGCAGAGTTCACCAACCTTTTCAAACACACTGGGCAGGAGCCCAAGGCTGTGTATTGCAACTGAATGTGGCTTTAAGTCTAGTATAAGCTTCATCATGGGGAGATGAAACATTAGTTACAGAAATTCTTTGAGGTTTTAATCTGAAAATTATTACTGCTTGGAGTTTGAGAGCTTGCATAAATAATTCCAAGTAATTTCAAAGCCCAGCTTTGACTGCTTCTTTTCTGCAGTTTGCCATTGTCTCCTTGTAGAATCACTTCTTTAGTGAGCATCTATGCATAGCCAACACAGCTTGTGCAGACATGTCAAAGACAATTTTAAATTAGCATATGCGTGAAGCTCAGCTCAGGCTAACAGCTCAGTTTCAGAGCCAGGTTTCTAGAGAATGTAGAAGTGAATTTTTTTCTCTCCTTGGCTATGCTTAGCAGTACACAGGCTAGAACAGCTCAAGGTATATTCTCTGGTAAGAATCCACCAGTATATATATCACTATATCTGCCCTGTAAACAAAAAATGGTAATTAAGCAGCAAAGTAGTCTTGCATATACAATATGCCCCTGGCAACAGAGACTGAGAAAGCTGTCTTGCTTTTGTGAGATGTTGTATAAAAACATAACTTGTATCCATACCAATTTGCTGTTGTTGTACCAAACTGCGGTGTATATATTCAGAATCATTAAATGCTTCTAATTTAAACAGTTAAGTTTTAGCTAAGTTTCATTTTATTTTAAAAATGTTTGGAAAATTTTCTAGCACTAGTTTTCCCATTTGTTTTTGATGGAGGCCTTGTGTTGATACACCATAGGGTGCACTTTTCCTGGCACCAGAGATGCTGTTCTTTCAATTTTCCTTCCTTCCAAATTGCTGTGCAAAAATCACTGCTTATTATCCACTAAGTAAGGCATATATTGGAAAGTTTCATTTGTATCTTGCCACAATCACGAGGGAAGAAAAGGCTTAACAATCTAGTTTGGATTTGTTCTGTTTATTATGTCATTAAACTGAATATAATGATGCTTAGAATTCTCACCTGCTAATTACTACATATACAGGCAGCAATTTACATTGCTTTTTACTATACATTAACATCTATCAATTCGCTACAGTTAAGTCCTGTGTACTAATCAGAAACAAAAGCTGCGTGAAATTGTCCAAATATTTTCATTAAAAATAAAGTAAAAATATAAACAATCTAGGATAGGGCTTTAAATGCTCCATAAGAAATCTTCAAAAGAAATGCCCTTAGTTCACCCAATCTGACTCGGGCATTAGGCCAGATTTAGAAGACTGTGCAAGGTTCTATTCATAGCAGTATGACTGCACAATTAAAACATCTGAAGATTCAGCTTTTAAGTAGCTCATTAAAGGTATTTTTAAGCTTTTCCTTGGAAATAAAAAAACAACTAAATACAGCAAAAAGATTTTGAATGCATCAGTCAGCCCCACTCCATGACCAATGTGTAGCTCCAGTGTCATGCATTTGTGCCAGGAGAAGTGAAATTGCCATTATCATTCCAACAGGAGCTATAGGCCACCGAGCTGCTATAACAGCACTAATAGCTATTTCTGACTTTGTGGAATGGGGCCAATGTTTTTCTCAGAAACAAAGGTTATAAAATAAAAAGAGCACTCATTTTATCTCCCCTGTCTCTTCCTGGAGAAGACTGGGAAACTTAACAGTAAAGAAATTCATCAAGAGTTCTTAAATACAAAGCACCATCTCTGGCTCAGGAAGTTGCTGAACCACAGACTGCTTGATGATAGGAATATTTATGGGAGTATGTACGTTTTCCCTTCGTTTTCTAGTGTCCCTTCAACATCCATTCTTGGACATTGCCTGAGAAAAGATACCAGGTTAGATAAGACATTCAGTCTGACACTGAGAGGCCATTCTCATGTTCTGTGGTTCTTTGGATATATTTGGAAGTCTGACTTTAAAACAGCAAGACCTCTTTTTTTAATAAAGGTAAAGGAGTGCTATAGATTTATGCGGTTTCTTTGAACCTACTGTAATTATTATTTCAAGATTTTGCCTTCAGTCTTATTTTTTTACGTTCTAATGCACCACACCTTTCAAGGACTTAAGCATTCAAAGAGCTGGTGAAGGCAGTTTTGTCGTGTTAGGAGGTAAATTACAGCTCTGCTGAATGACTGACTTGGGTATTGACTCTAGATGCTGTGTAAAGTGGCGATACTGAATGGCCTCATTAACAACTCTGAGGCCAGTGTGCCTGAGAGATGGCACCAGGACAAGGAGATGTTTTATCTCTCTCCAGCAGTGTATGAAATGCTTTTTGACTGGGCTGAACCTTAAAAGTCAGGCCATTATAGGCAAATACAAGTTCATGGGCTTCATTCCAGACTGAGATTCACAAAGATAAACACGTATATGCTAATTAACACGTAAGAGTGTATTTAGGCCAAACAGTTAAAGAGAAAAGACTGAAACGGGATTGAACTGCCCAGATGTAGAATCAGGAGAAAGAAGGGGGAAAGAAAGGGGAAAGAAAGGGGAAATAAAGAGTCACCCTAAGTGGTTTGAAATTTTTTTTTTATTTTACCACTTATGAAACTGCATTTGAGAAATAAGCAATTGTAGACTGATCAAATTTTATCAATTTGAGCTGAGTCACACAACCACGTTTTAAGTGAACTCTTGCCTTCTGGTTTTACAGACAGAACTCTGCTGCATAACCCATTTCAAGTAATTCAAGATGCACCTTAGAAAATCCTTGGCCCAAGGGCAGAAAATTTTTGAAGCATTTAAAGTGAATGAAAAATAATGGGAAGATAAAGCTGCACAGTGGCTCAGAAGCTAGATTTCTGTGAGTGTAGAAGAAAATTGATTATAATCATAGACTGTGCTTATCAAGGTTGAAAGAAAACATGACATTTTTCAGCATAAAATATGAAGACTGAGATGAGAGAGAGAATCAAAAAGTAAAAATGTCTGGCAAAGCAAGATTACATGGATAAGGAACACAAAGGTATAGGAACAAATTCATGGCACAAGTGAAAGTAATGTCCTTGAGCTGGACACATGGTTAACTTTTGCTCACTGAGGCTCTAATCCCCAAGTCACTCTATCTCCCTTAGATCAGAGTGACTCTTAGGATAGATTGTATAACTACCATAACATTTATATAAGAAACAACAACAGCAGCAATAACAACTGTAATAATACTAACACCTGTTCCTTTTCTAAAGTTTTCCAAATCATCTTTTTTTTTTTTCCATTTCATATGCCACTGATGAAAATAACTACTGAGTGCATAAAGAAAATTGTAATTGAATTTTGCTACAGCTTCATCCTTCATCAAGACTGAAAGAGCTTAATGCTAGAACTCATCAAGATCTGTGCTCCAATGACTTTGATCAACAGTCTTCAGCAAATCAGACTTGTTACTGTCTCAATGTATGAAAAAAACAGAAGCAAAGTGATGCAGCTGTATCAAGTAGCTATCATTCCTATGTAAACTTGAAAGGTATTGAATATGAATCTGAATTATGTGAATTATGTATTTCAAAGTGAAATGGCAGAAACATCTAAATTTCTAGTATCTAGACAACTGTAATTTCTGGTTGGAATTACTGGATATAAAATTAATTTTTTTCCTGGTATCTTTCAATACAATAACAGATTTTTACTCCTTCTCAGGATAAAAATTGTATCTGTTACAAAAAAGTATGACAAAAAGTACACTCCAGTTAATGAAGACTTAAATCAGTGATAGTTTACCTGGATACAATTTATAGTTATTATGATGCTTCTGAATTGCAAATCAAACCAAATGTGTTCCGCTGAAAGCAAAGCAAACAACAAAAGTGAATCTGTTCTACTCAAAGTCACATCACAGAAACATGTAATGCTTCTCCAGTTAAAGAATAGAAATTACCCTTGAAAAAAACCAGAACCTCTTCTGCGCTATTCTACTGACTCACCAATTCAGAGCCCTCTTTACTGATGGCTTTTTCAATGTAATTTTTGAACACATTCCACAGTTTAAGTTCAAAGAAGGACTTGAATCACAATGCTGAAGGAGAAAAAAGCCAGGAAGTAGATTTCAGAGCAACAGTTTTGTAATGTATTGAAGTTGTACTGTTACAGATGTCTATTTTTCTATTTTTAACTGTCCCTCTCTTAACTCTAAATTAAGTCATGAGATATATACTGAAAATTACTTCTGTTTGAGAGCCCTAGACATCTGGGGTTTATGCAGGGTTTTATGATATGAAAAGAAGCCCTTTAAAATCTTCAGCAAAATAGAACATGGGGGAGATAGTGAGGGCAGCATTCAGAATTCGTTATCACAGTCACTGTGAAGAGAATCCTCTCTTAAGAGCTGTGGCAATTAAGTGTAGCTAAAAGACTAAAACCTGGAAGCTCACTGTGATGACTGATGACTGTGAAATCAAATATTATCCAAGTAAAAGCCAAGAGTAAGCACAGAAAAGGTATCCAAGTTGAGTATGGTATGACAGAGAACACTAGGAATCTGTAATGCGCTTAGGCCATAAGAACTTTAACCTAATGGTGGAAAGAAGAAAGTGAAATAATGTTTCTTAAATCCTTCTATGCAACACAGCTGATTTCTTGTGTTTATCCAGCAAGCTGGCCTTTCCAGAGATCTCTCTAGGTTGTACCAGATAGCAGTGAGTATCACACATAGCAAAATGCCATAGAGACTGCCATCTGATTAGAACTGTACCACTTCATTTGCAAAGTCTACTTCAGTTACAGATTAACAGAAATGATTTAAATTATTGAAGGAGAAAATTAGTAGCTGGCAAAAGAAAGGCAAGAAAAAAACATGCTGGAAACTATAGGTAAACCACAGGACTTGATTACACTGTATGTTTTAGCTTTTGCATACAGTTTATAATTTTTCTGTGAGAAGTCTCAGCAAGATCAAATATACTTTCCAGAGATTACTAACTTATCCAATGAAAAAAATATAGATATTTAACAGAATTGTAAGTCAGTACAAAGTCTCTGAAGTCAAGTCTCAAATTTACACAGTAGGCATGACAAAAAAATGTGACCTATTTGGAACAGTGGAATTACAATCTAATCTATTTAACTTTTATGGTTGCCACTGTGGAACTGGTTGTAAAGGCAAGGGAACACATAGTAAAGACATGGAGTGGTAATGCCTTTTCCCTTTTTTGCTACAAATCTCATTCCTCATCTGCTTCAAGATCTACTTTACCAGCAGATCCTTCCTGAATAGTATCCGTGTTTAATCCGCAATACATGAAACTGAAAAGATGGGTAGAATCCTTTGCCAAGTTTAGAACCAACAGCAAGTTCCAACAGCTCCTCCAGTCCTTCCTTTCACTACCCAAAGGCCTACAAAAGTCAGGTAATTGTTGCAATTTAATCTCTTTAGCAACATTTGATCCAGCAGGCCTAAGAGTATTTTTTGTATTCCCATACCTAAATACATGCATCAGGCACCATAAACCCAGTATTACAGAGCCCATTGTAAGGATGGGTAGATTCTACAAAAAAAAAGATCTGTGTCAGTCAGCAATAAAAGCTTTCCTGAATTTCTTCCACCTGGCATTCTCTGTAACCCTAGTCACCTCTCAAATAAGGCTCATAAACCCTTTTACTGGAAGTGTGAATAAGCAGAAAGGTTTCACTATTAAAAACATGATTAAGAGCAGCAAGTCTTAGCACACCATCTGCAGTGATCGCACTCAAATATTTATTATGTAAGTTCCACTAAGGAATAGTCAATGAGGTTTGTCAGAGAGCTGAGGAGAGTTCAGAGGAGAAAGCTGTGTCAAGCAGCTTGTGACAGTATAAAGAGACTACAGAAATACATGCATCCAAGGGCAGAGCTTTCAGGCAGTGGAAGTTGAAATATAGCAGTCAGTTACTCTCAGTTTCATGAATACACACTGGATCATTACATGAAAGGAAACTGCAGTTCTGGCAATTCTGTGTACTGCAATCCAGGTGCTGTTTTCTGCCAAGGATGACCTCCTGACAAGCACCTTATCTTCATCTCAATGCCCTGGATTCTCAGTTATATACTTCACAATCACTGACATAATGAATACAGACTTCCTAGAATATTGTCTGATAGTTTGGGCTAAGAGCTAATCCCCAAAAATAGAATGCCTGATCTCAAAAAGAGGCAGAGACTGCCTGTGTTCCTTCTTCTCTGTTTCTTGAAGGTCTCTTCTAGACTGTAAGCCTGCTAACTTTCTAACAGTCATCTTCACTTGCAGAGGCATCCAAGGATCACCAGGTATATTGTGAATAGGTTCTCAAGTGTTCTGTGCTTCAGCTTGTCTCTTGTGCAGACTAATACTGCTCTGCCAGTGTTTATTCAGCAGTTGCCATTGTCTGATACAATAGGCCTGCGTTGCCATTTATCAGACTTGTTCTTCCAGCTAGTTGACATTCCTTGTCCTTGCCACTTCCAGGATCGGGTGATATTTTATGAAGATACTTCCTGAGCCTGCCAAAGGGCCATGCTCCTCTCTTCAAAAACAATAATCACTTTCATAATAAATTTAAAGCTGAAACAAATGCTTTGAAAAATATTTGATGAATAGCCCTGATTTAATTATCTTTTTCTTCTTACACTTCTTGGTTCCAAAAAAATAAAATATCACCTTTCTACATTCTAGCTTGATTTCACTGTCTTTTCCAAAATTTTCACGTTTGTAACTTTTGCCACTCTTTGCAAGTTCAGTACAAGCTTTGTGAAGTAGCTTTATTAAGGAGTTTAAGCATTTTTCACTGTGCACAAACTATGTGTAAAAAGTATTAAAATGCAAAGGGTTAGAAATTAACAACAATAATTTAAAACACATTATGACTAAAATAAAAAAATAGTTCAGCTAGAAAAATATATTTTTGCTTACAAAAATCTCTGACCTGCTTCGACAATTCTTCTCACAACCACATTTTTCATCTGTTTCATATGTACTCAGCTAGAGGTTCTCAGAATCTTCACAGAAGACAGGTATGCTCAATAAACCAATTATCATAAAGCTCCTGATTCATGAACCCTTAACTGAGATAACCATAAATAATCCTTTCACTATCAACTGGAGAGTAATGATGTACTGAACAGTGTGAATGCCCTCTGCAGGTAGAACACAAATCCACTGTAATTCTGGACTTATTTGAGTCTGCCTATTTAAGTGGGAGCTACATAAACAGGTCTACGCCAGTCCTTGTCGGGCTGCTCTGACATTGTCTGACAATTTTAAATGGCACAGTAGCATCTCCAGATACTGCTGATATGCAGTTTTTAATCGATCACACACTTTGCACCAGTCACCAAGGCAGCCTGTGTCTCTACTGCTGAATTAGACAGGAACAGAGACAGATCAAGCCCTGGTGTTTGCCCTGGTTTGACTGCACCAGCTACTGTTCTTTCCCATACCTTCTGTAGAATGCTACCTGTAAGTCCTTTCCAATCACTGGAGGTATTGTGTATCCTTTCCTTAATTCAAAATATTTGCAACATAAATTATGCCTAAAGCCAGAGCAGTGCTCTGTTTTGTCCAGGGGACATCAAGGACCAACTGATGCATATTGTGGATATGACCAATTCTGTGCCATTTGGCCTCTGATCTAGAGACCAGTCCCCCCTCTCTAAAGCCTCAATAACCTACTGCAAGAGCCAGGTTATGAAATAATCAATAATGCATTTTCCTGAAAGGCCAATTTAGTGTGGAGGACAGCATATATTAGGTAGCACACAAGCAACAAGTGAAAAGAGCTTCCTGTAGAAGCTGTTATCAAAACAGATGCTAAACCACCAGGCTTGTATAAGCCTGCTCTGAGCCTACTGCTGTCTTTGTCCATTACATGTTGCCAGAGGTTTCAGAGCCTGTGTCACAGCAATCTCCTATTCTTTACAGAAAAACAGCAGTCAGCAACAATTGCCTGCCTGAACTCCATGACCCTCAGCCCCATGATCTCCATCTCAGCATGTTCATGCTGGTTTTCTGACTGGCCAAGTCTACTGTGGATGAGATCAACAAAAATCTAAATATATGCACTATGTTTAAGAGAAGGACGATCTCATCCCTTAGCCAAAGATGACTGTGAATAAAGCTGTTTGAAGACAATTAGGAAATCAGAGCAGGAAACAAGGTTTTAAATATACTCTTTACTGGAACAAGAAGACTGATGAACATGATGTGGAACACAGTAAATGTCATCTGCAACAAGAGTAACAAAGCAAGAAAAGCACTACCAATCAAAACCAGAAAAAGATGACAGTATGACAGAGAAAGATCTATGGCTATGCTTTACATAATTTCTGTTATTTTCACAGGATTGTCTGACCTCTTTCATAAGAACATGCCCAGAGCATCTTGCCTTGGGGTAGATTGACTCTAATGGATGGCCTTGGCTTCTAGCTGCACATGAGCTGCTGCTCTCACTTCAGGTGCAGTACACAGTATTAGGTGCATTCAAAGATACAACTCTGCCACGGAAGTTCAGGTAATTCATATAGTCCACAAAATCAGTACACACAACTACAATGCCCGTCTGTTTACTAAAAACATGAATAAATTACTTCATGCCTGTATTTGAGAAAGCAAAGAGTGATATTCTACAGACAGGAGCCTCAGCTACCAGTAGAATAAGAACTGAGGAATAGAAAACCATTTCATCAGCTTTGAGTTCAAAGCTATGTCATAGCATATGTAACTTCCAAACTGGATTATTGTGATATGGCAGTTACAGAAATACTTTTCTTTTTCTGTCTATACCTACAGCTTACCAGTCAGGTCCATGAACATTGCTTTGGACTTTCTGGGTAGTCTGATTCATTCTCAGTTTATCAAAGGTCTTGAGTCATATATTTAAGTTCTATGAAAATCACATTGCATGTACATGTACTCAGTTCTGAATTGAATCCCGATTTACATCTCAGCATTTTTTTTTTTTCTGCTGGAAATGCAGCAGTCTCAGCAGCTGACATCAGAGAACCTAACAGAGACATGCTTCTTATGGATGCTGCAGGTGTGCCAAGAACTAACCAAGGCGAGTGCAGATCAACTATTGCCTTGTGCAATTACTGAGCTGTGATTACTTGAAAATGTTTTTCTGAAGGTCTTGTATTACGTGCAACCTAACAGAGAACAGATAAATCCTTACTTTTTCTCCCCTGTCACATTTGTTGAAACACTAATGGAAAGATTATTTTTAAGATTAAGTCTATGACAATAGGCTTAGCAGCAAGAGACAAACACCAAAGACCAGTACTTTGTTTTATTCGCATGTTGTTTTGCAAGTTTTTCTTGTTTCTAAGCTGCATGTTCTGCTTTCCAAAGAATGCACAAGTGGTTTTGATTTTGTGTGTATGCCCATATAAAATTTCTACTTCCCAAACTCCAGTGTAGTGCACACTATTTGCATTTTCCTCAAAATTATGAAGCCCAAACTTCGTTACTTGTCATAGACTTCTTACATTAATTGTGAATTCTGCAGCTGTCTCCACTGATAGGTAAATTAGCACTGTACACAACATGCCTGTCTTGCCAAAGACCAATCTAATTCATTCCTCCTGCACAAAATGCCACCACCACTACACCACTTGTCACTTCACTTTTCACCAAATCTCTCTCTCCACTCCACTACAGCTATCTCCAGGCAGTTACTGCCAATTAAATTAAGCTTTTACTTTTCAAACAAAACATCTTCATTAACTTGCCAATATATTTAATGAAAAACAGACTATATGCCTTGGGTGTGGCTTACACAGCTCCCAAGTTAGGTTCATCTTCACACTGTAACATAAACTGAAGTGGGAATTTATCAAGGTGTCTGCACATGAAATATCCAAGAAAGCAGGGACTGTAAAGCTGCCAAGTTTCAAAGTACCTGGGCACACCATTCACAGAATCTGCAATACAGCTTGTCAACAGGTTGTCATAGCCATAGACTGAGAGTTATCAGGATGGCAGAGTATGTTGAATTTTCTGCATTTTAACACAGGCCAATGCTTATTTTCTGAATACAGCATTAACATTGGATTTTCTGATTTGCAGAAGGTTTTAAGTTTAATGGACCATGTGTAAAATTCCCAAGGCCCTTAAGATTACTGTGTATCATTGCAGCTAAACTTCAGTTCAAACAGAGAATTTTTCTATTTTTTTAAGTTAAGAATCATCATCTTCATTATCCATCACCCCTCCAAATATAATTACATTTCTGCTTAAATCTACAAGACAAAGCATCTCAGTCTGATGAAGAGAAAAGCTAGAGTTTAAAGATAAAGCTTTTAGCATTTGAACTGAAATTAAGTAACATAAGATAAAAATTAAACCCAAAAATTATTGCTAGAAAAAAAGCCAGTAAGGATTCAGAGAGAAAATTCCACAAATTGTTGGGCATTCTGTTCTTCCATCCTTATTCATAGTTTCATTTAAGGAAGAAATGTGTGTAATAGCCGTTCTACAAAAATCAAAACCAAATAAAAACAAATAAAAACAAGCAAAATGGACTGAAAATGCACCACTCAGTTCTGATGCAACTGATTTTCGAGCACCACCTCGTGGCCTGCTTGTAAAACAACAACCAAATTTCCCAATTGCTGGTAGCACCTGGATTATCATCAGGTCTGTATTGACTTATCTGTTACATATTTATTAAAAGCTCCCGCGAGTCATGCATTAGCATTATACTGGAGGAAACAGCAGAATTCATGTAATAATTAACAGAGAGGATGTTCTGGCAAGTTTAAAATGCCTGAAGTTACAAACACATTCTGAATTCCCAGTTTACATCTAACTAAAGAAAAACAAGAACAATGTTGAAGATTTTTTCTGCTCTAGTTTTTAAAGCCTTAACCCTCAGTTGAGAGCACTTGCAAGTTTTCAACGAATTCCCTTACTCAGTTCCAGGAGTCTCCTCTTTTGGTGTCCTACTAAAATTTCAGGATGTTTTTCTTGTTGCATCCTGCTTTAGTTCCAAGATATAAGCCCTTCTGGAAGCATCCTACAAGTTTCACAGTCTTCCAAGGGAAAAAAATTACAATGGTATATCGATCTAAGGAAGAAATGCACTCTAATAAAAGAAGGTGGGAACAGACTACCAGTAATTATTAATATAAATGAACATGCAACAGAACTCAGAAAATATTTTAGAATAAATTCTGCTCGAAGAAGTCCAGACTTCTTTACTTTTACAGATTATGTGTGTATTAGAGGAAATAGTATTCCTATCTATTATTCCTGTCTATTTTCTATTGCATTTTGAATGCTTATATAGATGCTATTTAATAGCAGCAGAACTTTCCAAAGTGGAAGATATGTTTCAAGTTTGCTTGAATCTTTCTGCATTTCCCTGCCCTTTTAGGCAATGTTTGAAGTGGACTTCAGAGTAGACAGAGGTTACTAAATCAATCCCAGATGCTTGAATTTGCTTACAGCAAGCAGAATTATCAGTATCTTTCTGTTGTTATTCTTAGGCAATACAAGCCTGGATATTCACAGAAAGTAGATAAAAATATTCATCCTTTAATTAAAATAACAAGCTGTCTCTGCCATGCTACCTGTATTTTTCACATGCATGAAATTGCATTCCCTTGTTCAGTTTCTTCTTCAGTAACTTCTCCGTAAGTACAATGGCATGGGCCTTCAGAGCACCTGCAGATCCACAGGATCCACAGCTACACCGACAATCCTGTTCAAGCTTCTTACACTCTCTTTTCTACCTACAAAATCACAATACTGATCCAGCTTACTCACCCTTATGGTCTTTTCCTATTGCAATGCCCTGTAAGCCACTTCATGCTATAGACTAGAAACACAGGGCTGAAGGGAGAAAGAAATGTACATTTTGCCAGGGATTTGCACTGCTTTTGTAGCTGAACCTAAGAAAATTGACTGTGCTACATACCACTATGGTCTAGATCCCCTTCCTTTCTCCCCATGGGCTGGTTTAAGATTGCTGCATCCACATGCTTTTCCCAGAGCTGGGACAAGTACCATAGAACCCACCAGCAACAATTTGATATGCCATCAATTCTGTATTTGCATTTTACCATCAATGCCTACTCTTCTTTTATAAAATCTGGATTAAATTACATCTGATTTCTGACAGACTGAAAATGTCAATTATCCTGTAATAACTGGGGAACTGTATACTTGTCCCACCTTTCCAGGAATGCTTCATGGTGGTTATGAAGTCCCTGGAAGGACCAGCACACCACAGATTGTTCTTGGATAATGTGATTTTGGCACAAAATGAGCTGTATCATAACCTTTTTGCATAGTTTAAGAATTATTGTCCTCTTAGACAGTATTCCATTTCACTGCCCAGTCATTAAATGGGAACAAATTTAATATATACTGTTAAATAAATGAATGGGAGTCTGAGAACATCCTTTATCTCACACTGCAGGCCAACTAGCACTGTTAACAGAAGTTTGGGGCCAACATACAGCATGCCACTGATTTAAAATGCTGGAAAACACTGTGTTATGGTATTGTCTTAAATGTGACCTTCTTCAAAATTTAATTTTAGAGATCTGTCTCTTTAGGGTTTTCTCTTTTCTCTGGAAGACAGCTAACTGCATAGTTCAGGAAAGATAATAATCCTTTTGTGAAAACTTCTGTTATTTTAAGATGTCTATTATTCTATAGTAGGCTGATGATAAGAATATTAATGTAAAAAAAATAGAAAATACTTTGCACTTCACACATCAGAACACTGAACTGTGATACAAAAGGACCTGATTCAAAAGACAGACAATCTTTTCTGTGAAAAAATAAACTCAAGAAAAACTAGAAAGAGAAGGAGCAAATAAGTACAAGTGAATTTATGTGACCGTAATATTGTTTGCACGTGATCATGTTTTATAATTTCTTTTCTTTTTTTT
>VYXF01000461.1:1811495-1837421 GCA_013397295.1 Polioptila caerulea
ACTTTACAAATGGTGATTTCTACTGGCTTTTTATTGAATCCGAATGAGAATTTTTAATTTTTTTTTCTTTTTATTTTTTTTTTTAATTTTTTTTTCTTTTTTTTTTTTTTTTTTTTTTTTTTAATCTGAATGCCTAGCCAAGTGCCTTCTTCAGTCAAACAGCATGGGAAGGTATTTGTATGTCACTTCCCAGTAGCGTATCTCTTGCAATATGGTAGAAAATAGAGTGAAACTTACTTGCCAGTTCACCAGAAACATTCCTTTGAGACAGAAAAATGTATGAAAGAAAAAAGTTAGTGCTCAGTAAAAGGGAAAGAGTTTTAAATATACATTCCTGTAATCATGTGATTTTGTTGCCCTGTAGGGTATGTCCCATTTTTTTCCCAAGCAGTCAGTGTAAGCTTTAAAATATTTGCTTTTTGTCCTCAAAGTTTTCTTTCTAAATGGGTGGATATGAAAGATGGCCAAAATTAGGCAGCTGTCATTCCATCAAATGTCACACAACCCCAGCTATGCCTCCCTTCATGAGTTAATCATTGTTTCACCAAGGCCACAACTGTGTTTGAACATTTTCTGTATAATAGACAAGGTACTGCTTTTTCACAAAAGTTTTGAGGCAGCAAACTAGTTTCCATTCTGCAAAAACTAGAATAACTACTAACCAACTGACTAATAAAGCATGTGACATCCACATCCTTTTCTGAAGAGCCACAAAATGCAATGAACCAAATATTCAGAAGGTATCTTCTAAATCTTTTTCCCCAAAATATAACCAAAAATAGAAGCAAAGAGACCCTCTATCACCCAGTGATGCATTTATGTTATCCATTGATGACTGCAACAAGATATGATGATAGAGAAACAGCCAAATATGGCCAGAGTGTAGTAACTACTGCTTATGTTACTGGCACCTAGGAGACCCTGTCATCAATCAGAAGCTGCTGTGCTAAGCAGTGAATGAATGCAAAGAAAAAAATGAGGCAGCTCGTGCCTCTAGAAACAGAAGTCCCAAGAGGTGGTTACAACATCCTGCCATGCAATCTCAGGCAGGGGCTCTTGGAGAGACAGCAAATCACCACTGCCAGCTTTCCTGCCTCCAAGACAAAGGACACTGCTGAAGAGTCTGCCAAGTGTGCTGCTTGTGGCAGACATAAGCTGCTTACTGAAAGATAATTTACATGACCCCATCTCAATGCAGATTTTACAGAATGGTATCTGTAAAATAAACGGTATTCCTACAGTGTCCAAAAGTAATTTTCTAACTTGTTTCTAACTTTGTCTTTGGTTCATTACTTCTGTATTTGTATTAATACAGTGAATCCATGACTCTTGCTGGGAATTTCCAGTGTTTAGTGGATACTGTCTCTTTTAGGAAATCATGTGAAAATTCAGACCTTCATGAACTTTTCTTGAATGCAATTTTGGAATTCCATACAGCAACTACAGCTTTTCCATATGGTATTGCCTTATGAAGCACCTAGAATCAACGTTTAGCTAGGAGAGAACAGAAAGATAAGCAGAAAGAGGAATAACCACATAGTCTACTTTCTCTTCATGAAGAGTTTTGAGTCATGTACTAAGCACATACCTGAATTTCAGCTTCTCCAACAGCTCTGAATCACAGAAACTGGAAAGCTTTTACCTGTTTCCTTCACCGGCCTGAATTAAAATCTTGAATGTTTTAGAATTTCCATCAATTCTTTAAAAAAATATTTAAAAAATTCCAAAACTGAAGAATTGCTTTTAAAATTAGATCTCCATATGACAGAACTACTAAAGAAGTATAACTCTTCTGTGCATTGCTTGAATTGTTAAATCTCATGTTTTGCACTCCCAATACATTTGTTTACTCTGCCACTTTTATTATTTTCCATTTAACCCCATGTTCCCACCAGATTCCAAATAAATCCTCACACTACTTTTTAAGTTTCGTTCTCCAGTGAGTTATAAATACTAAATAGTGCATTTAGTAAATAAATATCATTTGCCTATTGGCTGCAGAAATTGATATGTGATGTATGTATGTTGTATGAGAGATAAAGATTTTGCATGTGAAAAACATATAGAAATACATCCATTTATTAACACTGAGCCATTTTGCTTCCCCCTCCAGAGAGAAACTTGAGGAGGCAGGAAAATTCTCTAGGAAGTCTCAGATAGTAGATTGGGCTTCTGACAAACTTTCAGGAAGAAGTGTTTGGTGAATGCTCAGAATTCTGTGATTGGTAAGAAGCACTCTGCTCTAGAAAGTCATTCACTGTCTGCTTAGCTCCTGTGAGAATGGTAATTACTCATCTGGTATCCTGAAATGCCCTCTCAGCTGGAGAGAGAAACTTGGAGAGATAGTCACACTACCAGTTTTTGATGTGAAAATCAAGCAAGTGCTTCTGGAACATTCCTCTCCCTCCATGCACTCCCTGAGGTTCTGTCACCACTGGGCATTTGGAGCTGGGGATATTGCTACTCCCAGCACACCTCTGCCTCAAGTAGGAAGATTGTGGTGAGATCCTGCACATGCTGAGGCCAGTGAGAGATTCCCAATAGATTTTATAACTTTATTTTGGGGAGTCTTAAGTGTTTGCAAAAAACAAGAGTTATCACAATTTTTCTTATGATGTATTATCTTTCTGCATTTGGACCTCCTAGGTTCTAAGAAAGGATTTACCAGATTGCTATTATTTGTCATTTCAATAAAGGTAATATTGGAAAGGAAGAGACCATAGGTTTTATAAAGCAATTAGGCAAACAGCAGTTAACTTAACATTCTGGCATCCATGACACCCAACCTCAAATTTTTAATATACCTATGGCTGGGAGAGCCCCACCATCACCTGGGAAATTCATGAATGAAAACTACTGAGCATATGATTATATAAATTCAATTGGTTTTGGCAAAAGAAACTTGTAAGAGCAAGAGAAGTTTTAGCAGCAATGAAAACATTCAACTGAACATTATTACTTCAGACTTTATGCTTCAAAAAACTAAAATAAACAGTGAAAAAAAATTCTTTACATTTTCATTTATAAAGTAGAAAAGCATGGAAAGACTCATTCTTCATAAAGGACATGCAAGCATGATTTAATAACAACACAGCCTCAGTAGAATGAGATGGAAATTATCCCACTGACACTCTATAGCAAAGATAGTTTAATACCTGAAACAGGTAACCTATTTCAAAAGTAAAACAAAATACAAACAAACAAACAAAAATCAGAAAAAAGAACAACAAAGCTCATGAAAGAATTATGATTGATCAAAAAGATCTCATTAGCTGTCACAAGGAAATATTATTTGGGTTTTTGCATAGAAGAAAGTGAATCTATTCAGTAACAATTCACCCACAGCGAAGACAAAATCAGCTATTACTGACTCTAAACTGGTGAGAAATATTCTCTGTGAACAGTATCAGGTACCTGGAGAACAAATAAATTATCGCCCTCAAAGTTGACACTACGTAGAGAAATGAAAGCAGAGTAGTACTCACGCTTCCCTCGAATTGCTTTACAACTTAAAAAAAGCCCCAAAAGAAACAATAAAAAACCCCAGTAATATTTAAAGCATTTATTTGGGAAGCACTACTTTTAAAAAGTGTATTATTCTTACAAGTATTATCACCATCTGGTGACCCTTGCTTACCGATCTGTTTAGCTGAAGTCTTGAAGGACATAGCTTTGTCATGCAAAAGAAGATAAAATCCATCCCCATTAAGTAGCATAAAAATGAAGTAACATTATGCATCTAGTTGGCACGAGGAACCACAAAAATCACAATAAAGCAAAGATTAACTCAAGCATACATTTTGATTTGGTAATAAAACATTTTCAAAATGACAGCATTGGTATGACTGAGGATACTCAAATTACTCAACCTCAAATCAGTCCTATTCTATAGGCACGTGAGTCTATTTTTATATATACTTATGTATATATGTATATTTATACACATACAGATGTATACATGAATCCTTGATGTTAAATGAATTTTGGAAAACAACCAACCACCAACATTTGAAAAACCATGACAAAATCATTAATTACATACTGAAAAGAAACAAAGGACTAAAATGATAATCAGGTTTAGAATGTTAGTTTCAATTCAGTTTCAGAAATAATGAATTATATTATAAATGTAAGAATTGAGCTGCAATGTAATTTCCTTCCTTGTCCATCTTGAAATTTTTACAAGAACTGCCTAGTTGAATTTTTTAAAATCCACTCTAGTGGATTTATTTGTGCAATAGTTTTCAATTACAAGACCACATATTGTAACAGTTACAATTAAATTGTAGCAGTTACAGTTCAGTCAGAATACAAAATTTCCTTTGAGTCACGATCCAGTAAAAGGGAAGCTTTCAGCTCTAAAGGAGAGTTACTGCAAAGTCAGAGAGAATTAATAAGGGTCTTTGGATTTGATAGCAGAATTGTAATACACGGAGACCCAGACATACTTTTTCTCAGGACTTCAAAAAACCCCCATACTATAGTGTGCTAATAAATACACATGAAAGATTATAAAATTAATAAAAAGTAAGTTAAATCAATGAAACATGGGAAAGGCTTGTATTCCAAAACATTTAATTTATACTTTTTAAACAGCATTGCAGACTAAGTTAAAAAATGCAAGCTTTTGGTAGGCTTGCAAGTTATTCAAGTAATGTCTACTGAAAGGCACCTCTGAGATTTTGTGTTTCAATAGTTAAAACTGAAGCCTTACCTCAAAAAGGATGGCATAAAATCAAGTATGTAAATACAGTTATACAGTTTAAAATTCTTAGTGCATCTCAAAACATGAAAAACCTTTGTTCCACTCTCCTTTAAACTGGCACCTTTGGCTCACTATGAGACGTGCCCAATCCAGTCTGGAGGTTGGTGTGCCACCTATGGTGGAAGTGTGCTGTTGTGTACAGAAACATTACTAGGGGAGCAGTAGAACATTTCTTTTCCATGGCTACATTCCTGGGGGTGCAGGACAGTCATGACAAACCCAACTGCCATCACTAGCACACCAAGAACAAGAATCAGGCAGGATATGAGGTTATCTGAATGGCTCCACCTCTCCTTGGACAGCCTTAGATAACACGCTGATGGGATGATAAAAACAAGTGGGGTAGCACTCAGAACTCCCTGTGTGTGGGAAAGAGCAACAGAAAAAACTTCATAAGCATGTTTATTTAGATGTGAAGAACAAAAACATACAGTTTTAAACAGTTATGATTAGACTGATGCAACAGAAAAAACAGAGGATAAAGGCCTTTTCCCATGTTGCTATATGGAAACCCTTTTTTTCAAAATCTCAAATAATATACAAAAATATCTGTTAAACTATTTCAAATAATTAAAATTTATTTAAATGCTTTTGCTTTGCTGATACAGAGTAATATTTTAATATTGCAAGAAGCATTAAATTTTATTACCCAAAGTTTCTCAGCTTAAGAGAATTTCCAAAGAGTTCAATACTTGAACTGAATTAATTTAAGATAATTCCATGGAGGAGTTTAGATATAACACTGCCTTTAAAAGGAATACATTTTTTTGGTAAGTGGAAGCATTATGTAGCAGTTCAAAGAATTCTGATCAGTTTTGACATTTATACCCTGATTTAGGTTGACTTCCCTATGAAAGCAAAGCTCCTTTTGACGGAGTAGAACCTTTCCTCTCACTAAAAATTCATCTCCTCTTTAAATGCTGTCTTAGGGACAAACAAAAGCACTTTAAAAAATTCTTTTTATAGTAAAGCCACTGCAGATTAGCATATGAGTTACATGCCAAAAGGGAGCTATTTTATGTAGAAATTTTGAATGTTTATTTTGTTACATACTTAACAAACACTATGTTTCAATTTAATTATGGTAGAATAGTAATCCAGCCTAAGTAATAACTTTACATCATCATTTGTACAAAAGTTCCAATATTTGTATGGTAGAACTTGCTAACAGTGATCAGTATAGATGTCAGAAATAGGTACAAGCACAAAGTATCTTCTCCATGAAAATTAAGATTGGTCTGTGAAGTAACACAAACCAGCATCCCAGTAAAAGAAAAACAAAGCAAATTCTGTGACCTTTTAACTCCCATATGACCCAGTAGTTTCCTTGGGGAATTACCACCAGGCAAACACAATGGCTTGTGTTTTTTTCTAAAACCAGAAAGCAGGGAAAGACTAAGCAAAGTCAGAGAAAGAGTATCAAATGCCATCTGTGGTGAAGAGCCAAAAGACAGCTCTTCTGCTGGACAGAAAGCCAGCTGAAAAGACAGATCACATTTCTTTCAAATGTAAATACTGTCTATTCATTTTTTTCCCACTGCTAGATATCAAGACTGAACAATCTTTCTGAGCACAATTATTACATCCAATAAATACCTGCAGCTGTATTGTCAATTTCTATCTTAAAAAGGAAAAGAACAAACAAAACCCCACGAGAAAGGAGTTACCCATGCAAATTCCTGGCTATCAACTTCTATTTGTAATTGAATAAAACTATCAGCTTGACTACTGACTGACTGCTTAGGAAAAAACACTGCATTAATGGAATGCTTGCTTTTGAGGGAATTGTGTATTTCCAGTGATCATCTCTGTGGTCTAGCTACTACTGGTTCTTTCTTTCTACCTCCTTTGTTTTTTGCCCTTTTGACACAAGGCAGTCACTAGAATCTGCCCCAGTGTTTAGTAATTTGTCAACTTCATCAGAAGTAGGGACTAGAGAAAGAAATGCTAAATTCAGTACCACTATACAGTTTGGATGAGTATTTTAGTGATTTCTGCTGTGGCTTAAACACATTTGGTAAGTCATGGCCACTTGCCTTATCTACAAAACTATTCTAAAACCACCCCCAACCATATGAATTTTACTTCTTGAACTTCCTTTCACCTTCAGTTATCTGGTTTTGAAGCAGTAATTCCTTCTTCTAACACTACTACTGACTATGTTAAATTACGTAAGATTTTCAGTAGAGCTGTGGATTTTTACAACGTTTTATTAATAAATGAATTAATTTATTATCACTGATTTACATTATTAATTTATTATCACTGATTTATTAATAAGTGAATTATTAAATAAAAGAGAACACAGGTTCACTTACATTCAGCTCTAAAACTATTCCAAGGCAATCGTACACTAATGATACACCAGTCGCCACAGCAATGATAACTACTGTCACAACAACATGGAAAACTGTTGAGAGGTTCCCATTGAAAAACACATTGGCAATCACCTGAAACAGAACCACAATTTTAAACCTTGATTTTTCTCCTTATGTTATCAAACAGCTTGCTCCAAACCTTCTAAGCTTAGGAAACTAAAGGAAGAGGTGAGAATACACTGGCTGAATTTTACTTACCTTGCTTAAAGAAAACATCTTCATCTGCTTCCAAAAATAACTCATAACAAACATTACTAAAATTGCAGAACACTTGCCAAATTGACTTAGTTATACCTGCAGGATTTTAGGATTAACTCTTTTCTCATTTGCCCATTAGAGAATAAATCCACTTACATTTATTGAAATGATGGATTTCCTAGATGGAGATACTTCTAGAAAGCGAAACTATTAAGAATGAAAAGTATGTATTTTTGCCTATTCTCAATACAGTAACAACAGTGTCATTTATGCCAAACTTGGAATTTTAAGCAGTCCTGATATAATTGAGTAATTATTAACATAATGTTGACTAATATTATAATAAATGTAAAACATTGTATGGCCAGTGTCTAAACAGTACAACTAGTCCCTCATACTCATTGCAAACAGCAGGATAAAATATGCTGCTATTTATCACAGATCAACTATAGACTTCAGCTACAATATATATTAATAATGTGAGAATATTATTAATAAATAACAACAGTGTTAGAGGGAAAATGTAATAAATTCTTACCTCTCTGGTCACAAAACATTCAAGGGGGAAGGTCAGAATTACAGTAACTCCATAACAAAACCTTCCAAATGTAGCAAGGTTGTCATCTCTACAGTAGTTTTCAAATATATCTCCTGAGATACAGCAAAACACCAATTAGCTTGAACTTCACATCATTTACCTTGATCTGCAACTTAAGTGCAGGTTACTGGAGTTACTGGAGTAACTGAGATGTAACTAGAAACTAGTTACAGTCACAAGTTATGTCCAGGAACAACTTTCAGCTTATCCTGCCAGAAGCACTGTTTTTACCTCAAGTAGCATTTATTTTCAAAAAGTATTTTAAAATATACATATCAGTTTTTCATCTGCTATCTTCCCTGTAACATAGATTTTGTAGGAGATGCCAGTGTTTGATTAAATAAATATGTGACAGATTCAGAAATAAAGCTCATGTGTAAAAGACAAATTTTCCCTAAAAATCTCCTAGAACAACCATTACATAAAAGAAGGTCAGAGTTACCTGTGGAGAACTGCATTTCCCTGATAGCATCTAACCACAGCTAACAAGCTGTAGAGAAGAATTTCAAGTGTTCTGACCCCAAAAGCCCATTGTAAACATATGGATTATTACCTAGAAAATCTTCTGATATCTAAACCCAAAGGCATCACTATAAAATTCAAATCATCTTGCTTGGGGTTTACCACAAAGAATCTGTAATCATGATCTCTGAGGCACAAGAGACAGTGCCAGACAGTGTCCAGATGATCTATCAGTTCTCTTTTATGCATGACTACAATACTGTCTCGTGATTTACCACTTTAGGGATCACAATGGCACTGAAGAAGCAATAAGGTTTACTCTAAACAGCCTGAAGATTTTCACAGGGGAGACAGAAGGTGAGATGGAACCTGCTAACACAAGAGTCATAAGCTGAGGAGGAGCTGCAGGCAGAGCTTTCTGTACCTGAAAGTTCTCAGCCAGCCTGCATTTGGTCTACCTGCATTACATCTAGGACAGTGACTTACTGCTGGAGTAAGCACTGGAGGCAAGAAAAAAGGACAACTAAACCAGAAGCCCTCATCCTACAATTTCTCTGTTCTCATCTAAATGCTGCTGCTCATCAGAAAAGCAAAAAGCTTGGAAGCCTCCTCCTGCAATCTGGAATGTCACTATTAAGCAAGAGAAAATATGCTTGCTTATGAAATGTGTATTTTCCCTGAAGAAAGTAATGCACTGAAACCAATTTATACCTTGTTCTTATGAACATACCTTCTTCAACCAAATGATGTTAAACAGCATGATGCAACATTGATTATATATATTTATTTATCATGTGTATTCATATATCCACAGAGGGGACAGTAGGAATAGTAACACCAGAACAGCTGTTGCAAAGATAGGAAATATCTCTAACTCTAGGATGCTGCATTAGTACAGACAGGAAAAGAATGTAAGAAAATACACACTGATATATACCAGATTCCCTGTAGGAAATTTTTCTTCTTACTGCTCTCTGCTGCTGGACCATGTGGATAAATAATAGCTGTGTAGTCCTCAAGGTGTTTTAATGATGGAAGTATTCAAAAGGGACTTCCACTGGTGAGGCTTATGCTTAAGAATCTGACAGCCATTAACATGTAGCTGACATTTTTGGATGCCATTTTGGTTGTTGGGTAACTATGAGGAATGTCCTATTTCTGCCTAAATATACTATGATTTTTTGCATTTTTACAATCACCAAGATGTTTACAGAAAAAAAAAAAGAAAAAGGAAGGCAGAAATGTAATGATTATAGCAAGCACCAAAATTGAGGGATCAAGCAGTTTACCTTCTGTGTATCCTGTAAACGTCATATATCCACTGGCAGAAAACACTACACTGATGACAAGAGCAAAGGCCACAGACATATGTGTGACTTGAGACCAGTTCTTTAATGTGGGTTCTTCCAGTGACCCATATATTAAAAAGCTGTTATGATGGCAGATGAATGCTGAAACACATACAACAGTTAAAGCAAATGTATGAATTCATGCATAAATGCATAGACACAGAGCAGTTTGAATCCACTCATTATCAAATACAAACATTAATCTTGCAATGAGTGGCAAAAATAAATGTCTTGAACATTTGCTTGTTTAGTTGAGTTGATGAAGGTTTATAGTCATCCCGAGATGATTCTGATTACATTATCCTTAAATCTATGCCATTTCCCACCCTCCACATCTCCATTCCACAGCTATTTCCTCTTCCTGCTCTTCTTTTACTTAAGAAACCAGCAGCAGATTTGAGAAGGTTTTTTTTTAAATCTACAGAGCCATTTGCTACTTTCAAACTTCATATGGCATCCATTTTAGGCAGCAGCAATCATTGGGAGGCCTCAGATTATCACATTAACAAGAAATAATATACTAGGTCCTGATGGCAGAAACAGATTTCAGAATGAGGATTTTTCTGTTAGAGGTTACCCAAGGGAATGCAGAATGATCCCAGCTCCCTCAGTTTATCAGTCAGACAAACCCATTGATGTAGGGGCTTTAGGATGACTTGCACAGGTGAGCTGGACTCGTGCACTGTCTCTGCTACAGTGGCAAGCCTCTAGGGTCAATGGACAATGGATGAGGCTGATGTCTTACATAACAACAATGACATTCACACGGATCATTCAGCCAATTTTTTTTCCTATACCAGCTTAATACAAATATTAAAAAAAAAATTGTTGGCTCAAAATATTAAATAATTTCTTACAATTGATCTTAATATTAAAAAAAAACAAAACAAAACAACAAAAACCCAGCAAAAAACACTTACCAAATGACATCACCCCAATGGCTTGTACTGCATTTGATTTTGCAAATATCCATGCATTTTCTGATTTGGGTCTAAAACAGACATTTAAATAGATTATCCTCTTTGCAATTATCAGTTATTAAAAATGACTCAAATAATATGCTCTAATAAAGAACTGCTGCTAGACAGATCTCCAGAACTCTCTGAAACAGCCCCAGTGTTTATAAACAAGCTGAAACCAGGGAGATACCTTTCTCATCTCCCTTGTTTTGAGTCAAGTATTTCTGTAACCAGTGTTTACAGTCAAAAATGTCAGCCTGTCTCAATTTTGTGAATAAACTCTTCAAGTCAGCATATACCAAGAAACAGCAACACGGAAGGCAAAAGCTGTTACTGATTTTGACTAAGGTTATCTCAACTGAAAATGTCCACTGACTATTAAGAGGCAATTTCTACCTTTGAATTTAAACATGTCATCCATGAAGTCTAGAGAACTACTAGGCTACAAATCAAGTGAGGGAGTTTGCCTTTCTTTACACCTCTTCCAACTGTTCCTCATAGTAAAGAGATTCTGCTGCTTCCCAAAACATAAAAGAAATTGTAAGAGAGTACATGAAGACCTTTACAGTCAAGCAAGAATGTAATATTCTCCACACCTCCTCCTCTAAGATATGCTCACAGATTTGGATCTGAGGTAAGTGCAATGCTTAGAGGAGGACCATCAGTAAACTTTGTTAAAAACCATTTACTGCATGAACTTCACCTTGGAATAAAGAGCCAAAATGAAAAAATAGAGGACACAAAACAGCATTTTCCAGAAATACAATTTGCTAAAAACATCAAATGAAATTCACAAGCTAATTAAATATTGAATCTGTAATATTAAAGTACAGACAATGAAAAACAATCCTTTTTAAGCTTGCTCTTAAAAAGTTGGCTACTGCTAACCTTGATTGCTCTGTTTTTATTTAGAGGGAAAGCTGCTGCCACCTGAGGCCTTAAGATGCTCTTTTCCTACTGCCCTAGGAAGCAGTATGGCACTCAGGCCTGTTCTGTGAAGGTGACATTGGCAACTTTCTCTCTCCCTCTCTTTGGTGATCTCTCCCTCTTGCTGCTTTTGACAGCTGCAGTGGCATATGTTATGCCAGGTTTCATTGCTTTCAAATGTTTAAATTACACCTCCAGCCCCTAAAAATAAACAGATTAAAATAAAAGTAATAATAAAAAAATGTAAAAAAAGTAGCAGTTTCCTCCTTCAGAACTCATAGCTTACTATTTCTTGAGTTCAAATAGTCAATCCTTCCTTTTTCATATAAATAAAACCCAGATTTAAAGTACCTAATGCACATTCAGTTCAGACTTAGAGCAGCTTTTCAGCTCTTAAGTTGTGGTTGCAAAGCTTAACTTTGAAGTTAACAGAACCTGAACATAAAATGAAGTTCCCCTTTTTTGTCCTCAGGTACAGTATATTGTCTTAAACTGCTGTAACATACTGCTTCAAGCCTTAAGCAGCTGAATATGCCCCTCCTAAAATATCGTCAGACTCAGCAAGCAGATGTAAAGTACTATGGATGAAATAGAACTACCTAGTATTTGTCTTGAGAAATAGGAGTTCTGACCCTCTATAGCTGCTGTTGTTCCTTATATGAGCTCCCTTAATATTATAGTGCCACTGATTTCAAATCACTACACCTAGAGATGTGTCTGGAAAATTAATATTAAAAATTTTCAATGTAATATTTTTCAGGAAAACATTCACATCTGATTGGAAAAATTGCAATAATATCTCAAAATAAAAAGAATATAAAGTAAGCTAACACTACATTCGTTCCATTCTCTAACCACTAGAGGTCAGCTTTGATAATAAACATACAAAATGGAAAAAAAAAATTGTTTTGTATTTTCTTTTGTGAGCAGAATTTACCAGTTTTCTTTGATTCTTTCCTAGCAATAATAAAGTCAGATTATCTAATACCTTATAAACCAAAATATTTTTAAATGCAAAGAAATAAAGAATGCTTTTGCCTGAAACACTTTTAATTTCTATGAAAATGGTACATCCTATGCAATCTTATAGTCATAGTATGAGCTCCTACAAATACAGATTTTAAAAGGGCATTTAGAAAGCACGTGAATTTCACTTGAAACATTAATAAAATGGCCAATTAATTAAAAAAAAACAACAACAACAAAACAAATAACAGGAACTGGTTTTCCCTTAGCACAGTGTTAGCTTGTGCACTCTCAATATGCAAAAGACCAAGATACTGCTTTGCTTTACTGATGAACGACAAATCAGATTAGGAGTATTATTTGGGGTAAAAAATCCCAAAGAACAAAATCCTGCTTATTTAGCAGCCTAAGAAGATAAATTCCTTCCATTCTAGTTGCAGAATAGAAGAAGAATTTCAGATCCCTGATTTGAACACTACCAGCAGCTTGTAATGTCCTACCATGTATGTTGGTACAAATGTGCTATTTTCTTCAGAAACTCATATACTGCTGCATGTGTTTTGAAAAACATTTTCATATCATGGGAATAGAGGGATCTCACGTAGTGAAAGCATACAGCCAGAAATTTCATTTCTGAGTGTTTGGAACTGAGAGTCAACAGTTCTAGAACTGTGATCACATCAATTAAGAAATTACCCCCAAGTTCAGTCTGCAGAATGCAGACTTTCAAAAAGCTCCTGGGAAAGAGTGCAAGTGACATGAAAGTGTCTATATAAAAAAAGACTTCATAGAAGACATTTTCTCAGAAAGAGAAAAATGTGTCAGAAAACAGTAGGTGTTAGTTACAGAAGAGCCATATAGTGAACAATCACATAAAATCACTCACAAGTCAAAGGGCAGCTAATGGAAACATCATCTGTCAAAGTAAGCATACAAACATTGATATAAATATATGCATCTCTGTAGGCAGATGCATACACAAACTGAAAGAATATCACAAGAATACAGGATAACTTGTGCTTTTTCAATCCTGCTGCTACCATTTGTTTTCAGTTTTTTTTGAGGGGACCTTTGTTCTGACCTACATTCCTGCTACGACTTATTAGGGGAAGATTTTAACTGCTGCTTATACAAGAATAGCATTAGCTGTGAAAATCCCTGAATGACAAAATCAGCTAGCTCTCTGCTTCTCACTCAGTGTATAAAAGCATAGGCTATGTCTGCATGAACAGGAAGGTTTTTCATGCTGAAGAAGTATTACTTAGATGAAACAATAAAAGGTAAGATAAGAAATAAGTTTTTGAACTAAGTGCACTTGCTGACAGCTGTATTGTCTATCATTTATAGCAGAAGCTGAAACACAAAGTAAAACCTGAGATGTAATTTACCTGTAGTTCTTGAAACAAAAACAGTAAAAGATTGAGTAAAAAGACAGTCTAAGGGAGTCCCCATACAGGAAAAAAATCTTAGCTGAAACTATGAGAAAAGCAAGATAGACTGAAGATAGCGAGGCCTAGCAATGAAGAAGACCTAGAGGGTGAGAAAATAAGACTTTACTCAGTCTTCAGTATATATAAGTGAAAATATACCATAATAAACATATTAATGAGTTCTAAAAAGTTTTGAAGATATTCATGTTTATCTACATACAACTGGGAAATTGAGAAAATCAAATGAACCAGGCAAAGGATAAGACATCTTAACAGGGTAAGCATCCAGATCATGAGTTAGAGTTGGGCAAATTTGTTTGGCAGTCTAAGATGGCCTATATTTTACTTCTTGTAAAACACTTGCAGCATAATAGTCCCCATCTTAAGATTGATGCTATACCAATATTTTTCTGTAATTTATATAGAAATGCTGCTGCAGAATATGGCATGAGAAGCAAAACATGTCTAATGAAGGCAAGAGAAATAAATATCCCTGATCTCAATCAGCTCATGACTATGAAACATTGACTTGAAAAAAGGAAGGTAATTTCTAGAGAGGAATAAAGCCACATTTTTGACAGGGGAGCCACACGTTGGAATGAGCAAAAGACTTCCATTGTTTTGGACTGAAGATCAATGTCAAACTGCCAAATTTAGGTGCAATCCAGCAGTTAACAATACAACCCAGATTCATCTCACAGATTCATTCAGGTTTAATTCAATTATTTAAACATTTAGGAAATTAATTGTAACATTTGAATTTAATTCCATTCTAAGGTAAAATATTTTTCTAGGTCTTTTTGAACTATAAAAGTTTAAAGTGACTGAAAAGTTCATAGATGCTGAATACAACTTTAATCAATATAATGGAAAGAAAATGAGTACAGCTCACATTAGCCTTGGATTTTATAATAATCAAAGTCATCTTGTGAAAGAACACAGACAAGGCAAAGCTATTATGTCAGCCCAACTTAGATACAACTACTTCTACTCTTCTTTCTTCCTTAATGAATTACTTAACAGTTCTGCAAATATAAAATAGCTTCGGTTTTTTTTTTTTAATTTCATCACACATAAAAGTTTACTTTTGCTTACTACTGAATTTTTTTTATAAGAAGAAAAGAATCAACTTCATACTTTCAAGTTTTTTCCTGAGCCCTTGGTGTTTTATTCCAGTGATTAGCTGCCAGTTGAGAAATTCTCACATCCTCTTTATGTGTAGCAGATGCTCTTGAAGTTTTTCATAGACATTTATCTATTATGGAGACACTGACATCATAACATTCTTGCTACAGAACACTAAAATACATTAAAATGATCCCTCATTATAAGCTACATAGAATATTTCTTTTTACGGCAAGGAATGGTAGTTTCAGGTTTGAAGCATGAAGTTATATTCCATGCAGTATTAACATGCTGCACTTTACAGTTTGAGTTAATTCTTAGCTCTTTTTTCTGAACACAGTAAGTAAATACCCAGCCATAAGCAGATAGGAATAAAGATCAGGTCAAAATGTATTTTTATCCAACATCTTAAAATACTGAGAATGAACTCTTAATAATCCAGAACACTGGATTCTATCTGCAGGTTTATTACATCATTCAGTTAACAATAATCATATGGATGATAGTTATCAAAACCAAAACAAAAAAAAGAAGTATCTCAGTTTCATATTTGCTATAAGAGGAAATAAATTTAACCAAGTGATCCTGCACCTTAAATATATTTTGTTTTTCTCATGAGAATGTGACAATAACATTCCTAAAATGTCCTTGGAGAACCTGCCCCAAGCCCAAAGCAAATAAAGAGGAAAACAAAAATATAGAAGCAACATTCAAAACCTTGTAATTCCTGTTCAAAATAGTAATAATCTTCTTGTTTCTCTCATAGCCTAAAACATTGCAGAAAGTTTCAGATTATTGTAGAAAATATCCTTTATTGCTTTGTTGTCCAAATAAGATTTAATTTTCCACTAGAATAAGGATTGCATTTAAGCAAAATAGTTTTACCATTTCCACAAATGATCTTGTACCTCTCAAAGGGAAGAAGTATTCACTTTGAAAAATCTAAAGGTAAATGGAAACTGATTACTTCTCAGAAAATAATTATCAAAGTGGGAAGATATCCAAACAGGATTCCAGTGGAACCTGACCTTAGTCCAGTGCCTTTGAATGTTTCAGCAATGACTTGAATGATGCAACAAAAAGCAAGAAGTATCCTTAATGAAAAGCATGAAATGTGCAATTAACACAATCACACTAGAATATGGGATGAAAAAAGAAAAAGCATAAATATGTTAGTAAATTAAGAAATCATCTGATAAAGCAGCATTCAATTCTGTAATGACAAATCCTACAGTTCTGCAGAGGATTAAAAGGCTTCACAAGAACAAGGCAGAGAGAACAAACAACAAAAAAATCCCAAACTTCACAAGAGTATCAAAGGAAGGAAAATTCACCAGCAAACAGCTCTGCAGAGTACCTCGTGCTTGGTAGTTACACTAGACTGCAACCTCAAGGCACATTCATGATCTCATGCTATTTTTCAAAGAGGCTAACCTCAAACTAGGTTACATAAACAGAGGCACAGCAATCCCCACGGGATACAGTTGAAAGGAACCTTACAACACTTTGCATTTAAGATACATCAATCTTTCTTCTCTGCTCCTCAGAGCCAATATCCCAGGCAGGTGGGGCACCAAGATTCCACTTTAATTTGCAGAAAACTTAAGGTAGCCATTGAGCATAATTAGAAGCACAGGAAAGAATAAAAAGGAACTGTGCTACTTGAGTCTATAGAAAGGATCCCCAGAGGGATAAATTACAGCTCTTTTACAGGTGTTTTTCAAGCACTTGAGAAAGCATAAACAGTTTGCTGTCCATATGCACGGTGCTTGGGCCAAGAAGCAACCAATATGAAATGGAGTCATACACATTTAGGAAGAATTCATAAGAAAAGGCTAGTTAAGGATTGGAATGGGAATCCATGGAATTGTCTAGTCTGTTCTTGGCAATCACCTGTCATAAATGGCAAGCACATTTTTCAGTTCTGCCATATAATAACTGCAGGAATTAAATATTCTTGTCCCCATCAAGCCTTTATTCAGGATTGTACAAATTCTTTTCCTGTATGATAGATATAAGGACTGTGCTTTTATAATAATAATTTTTAAAAATCTCTTTGGGAACTCTGACTTCTATTGTATTTTAATAAGGATTCACAGTAAATGTTAATTCACCTGTTTCACTTGTAATATGATGAGACCCATATTAAAATATAACAGTATTCTTTCTTTTCATTGCAAAAAATAAAGTCATACCATTATACAACTAAAAAAATAGAAGAGAGTTTTAACAATTAAAGTATATGTCTATGTCTAACTGTAAAATAAAAATATCAAAGATAGTAAAAATAGACATTAACAGAATGCTGGTGAGTAAAGAAAATTACTGTTTATCAACTTGCTAGATGCATTTTTGAAAACAAGAAGTGTAAAGGCAGAAATGTAAGTCTCTAAAGAATTAAGAAGCAAAACTTCAATAATCACTCAAAATTGAACACCATTTACTGTAAGAAAAAATAAAACCATGCATTCCATATTTTTCAGTGCGATGAAATGTTACCATAGTAACAAGGTTATCTGTAACTATTACATATAGCTTCTTCCTTTTTTAAGAGGGAGTTTTGAGATTAACCTTTTAAGTACCCCTTTGACACACAGTGTGAAAAACATGCTGCTCCAGAAATATGGTGGGGAGGGAAGTTCCACACTATTCTGAGAGAGAGATTTAGTGGATGATAGACAACACTATCTAGTACAACTTAAGAAACTGCTATTCTAGGCATCTTCCTACCATTAAACCTGAATACCCTGCAATTAACCCATGCACCAAAGCAGTAATACATAAGAACAATTGTGCCTAACACTGATGAAACAATCCTGATGGAAGAATCTACTTAGGAAAATATAAGAAGTACCATATAAACCAGTTCCAATAAATAAAAAAGCACATTCAGAATTAGAATTTTTCATCTTTATTAATATTTCTATACATTTCAAAGATCAGAAAAAAGACAGCCCCTCTAAGCCTTTAAGGAAAAATAACAGATTCATAACAATTTCTTGCAATATAATCATAAAAATATTGTCAAAAAACATACTTATATGTACTGAATTGTCTAGAACCCTTCCATGTCCAATGTTAAATACTACTTTCGGAGTATGAGTGCTGTAAGAGTTTTTCATACAATATAGTTCTTTTCTCAAATGACAAAGATTTAATTATTCTATAATTAAAAAAAATCTCAGTATTTGTATTTGATTTTTATTATGAAATTATTATATTTATCTTATCAGAAAAAGAAATATTCCTAAGATAGTAGCTATTTTAAGATTGCAAATATAGGCAGGCTGACTAAAATGGAAAAAATAAAATCTCAAATGACAGATAATCTCACATGTCGATTCAGGACTCACCTGCTATCAGTCATCCATAATTTCCCATTTATATCTAGGGGTTTTGAGACTTTCTCTATATTTGCTTATACCCAATAGAAGAAAAAATTAAAAAGAATGAAGTATATTTAGGTGTTCATTTTGAATTCATGTTAGAGATTTTTCAATTATCTGTCTGTTCCAAAGCAGGCACGTTCCACAACTATGCAGGTAAATGCAATAGTGAAATAACAGATTATATATGAACAAAAGTTCACTTTGTAACAAGTGTAAGAATACTCACACTTGTGGACTGAAGGTTACTGTTCTCACCATCACAATAATCAGGATGACAATGGTTAGAATCAGAGAAAGAAGAGATATCTGTAAAGGTAAAAACATGACTTCAGTTAGTAAGCTGCTGAAAAGCTGTCCTTCGAGCAGCATAATGCATTTGTTAATTATTTACACAAGGTTATTACTGGCACTTATTTTCAATGGCATACAGAATAAACCAAAAATCAACTGCTGTTATGATTTACCTTTCCCAATTTTGCTATGTCTCGATATAAAGATATAGGTAAGGTAAAGATGATGGTGGTAAGAAGAATTATGAAGTGACGGTCGGTAAGGACGTTATCCAGCCCAACTAAAGCAAAAGAGAAAATAATTTATTTCTTTAAGAGACTAACCTGAGGAAAAGATTAGCTACATTTGAAAGGTTAGAAGTAACAAACTGCTGGTGATCAAGCTTTTTTCCCTACACTGAAAACTAGGCATTAACAAACACTGAGAAAACCATGAACAGCATGGGCATAAACACAAGAATTCTGCAAATTCAAACCAAATGCATAACATATGGGATACATTAAATCAAAATTGCAAAGTCTGGATTCCTACATATAGATTGGTATTAATGTCTTTCATCATGTCTGGGCCAATGCTGAGAGACCACAAGTAAAAAATTCTACTACTTCTTTCTGCCATTTAGTCTTGAGAATTTTTTGATACTCTTGGGTTGACAACAATTACTGCGCTGTTTAGGATATCATTGTTCTATAAGAAATGGCCTAAAAAAAGTTCATTTTGAGGTTTCTTTTGAGTAACTCCTTTCTTGACAACAGCTGGCATCTACTTGCAAAGCAGATTACCATGTGAAGGCAACAATGCTGTTATAATATTCCATGAAGTCAGTAGGATTTTTTTGCATAACTGGTGGGGTTTTTCAAGCCACTGAAACTTAAAATAAAACATCTCCAAGTTTCAGTTAGGCCACCATAAATCATTGGCTTGAATGAATACTTGATGAATAATTATGGCTGGAAAGTGACTGGCAATTGACATGGAAAACTCAGTGTTCTGTTCCCTCTTTTCTTTGGGAGATTATAATGCTTTCCCACATCTTTCCGGGAAGGTATTCTACTAGACAGGTAATAAGATTTGCCATGCTGGGGATACCCCCTATTATAGAAATCATATTGTATATAAATTATTAGATATTCAGGGTCACTATCAATTTGATCAGGTATTCACAGAACAACAGAGTGTGACAATTAAAACTACATCCACACCTTTCAGGTTTCACATGCTGAAAATTACAGCTCTCCAGTGGAAATGAAACAGTTCATACAAATACACATTTCCACTTCATTACAGACACATTTTCTCTCAGTTTAATTTCCCAGTGAAGAATGTTTTAACTTTGCTTTTGTGCTAAAGTAGATATCAAACACATACACAAATTGCTCCACTGATGTTGCTGTGAAAACTTAGAGCACAGGAAGGGAGACAAGAGGGCATGAGTTAAAAAGCATTAAATTTATTATATTATTTGCAACTTATCCAGAATTATTCACTAGATGAAGTACAGTTTCGCTATTTAAATTATTATTATTATAGGAAATATCTAAAAGAAATACAAAACCCAATAACCTTGTAAATACACAACTGTAGAAGACTCACTCCTATTTGCCTGGTATTTCACTGAAGCATTTGTTCTCTTCACTGACATTGAGTCCACTGATAGTCAAGGACTAGAATTCATAGTTTTTATTTGGGAAAGGCTTAATAAAGAAAAAAAAATAATCTCAAAAAACCCCACTCATAGACATATAGTTCTTAATTGGAACTAAACTTAAGAGTAATTTAGAAGCTAAATTACAGGTAATTCCAAAATACATATGCTACGCTTCTATCCAATACATAATCCTTCATTCTTAAAAATTTTAAATGTATCTTACCTCCAGGAATTCTCTGAAAAACTTTAGTTAAAGTGTCTCCTGTTATTATGTTGTAACTGATCATAGCTTAAAGAAAATAAGTTTTTTGTTAGTACAAGTCATATACAAAATATTTGATTAACAGTGAATATGTAATTTTATGCCACTATCCCTCTGATATGAATTCTGGCTAGCAGCAACAACTTGTAAGTTTCACATTTGAAAAAATAATTATTTAACAGGTTTTTGTTTTTGTTTTTTTAACAGCTACAACCTAAGCAAAAAAGCAGCCTGACAAGCAAGTAAGCAAGGCCATTATGCTGAGTGGCCATACAAACTTACTTCAGAAGAGGATAAAAAAGGCTTTCTAAAACCATTTACTTCAAATAGCAATTCTTTGTCAGTTTATTTTCAAATGCTTGTTTCTATTTAGTAAATCTCCTGTGTTAGTCTAATAATCAGTTCTGCAATGAAATGCAGAGGACTCATGCAAAAAGCCAGGAAATTCTTTAAACCAGAAAAAAGAAGGAGAAAACAGATTAAGATATCAATCAGATATGGACTTCAATTCCTCGCTCTCGTTAAAAAGTGCTGAGACCTTAACACTCATATTTCCTTCTTATCTAACTCTACACTAAGAGTGCATAAATTTGTGCACATATGTATATGTACACACAAAATATATTTATACACTTTCGTGGTCTTCAGCATTTAGACACCATATACTTAGGTATTGACCTTAACTATGCATAAATATTCAGGGTTGTGAAACTGTAAGTCATTAACACTACTTATATAAATTAATTCAAACACATACAAGAGCATAACCATAGATCTATGGCAAGGACGGAGACCTTTACAATTCTTTCTTTGTATTATAAATGAGGTAGTTGATTTACAAGGGTGTATAATTAAATGTGTAACACTGCTACCTGCAGTAACAGTAACCTGATGCCCTTAAAAATCTGAGGTACCTGTAGCCAGACCCAAAATAGGAATTTTGATTTGTGATTCTGTGATCACCAAGTCCAGACTCTTGATATCTCAAGTCATCACATTTTGCAGCCCCATGTGTGAAAATATCAAGATTATTTAAGATTTGATTATGTCGCTACAGCAGGGGACAGATTCAGAATATAACTTCATTTCAAACTTCTGGTCTAATAAATTCCTTATTAGACTAGGAATCTGGTCTAATAAATTCCTATATAACACCTTTTTGTTCATTTACTATTTCTTCTTCAAAGGGGTCTTGACTGCCCAATTTCCTAGTACCCTGTTGGGTATGAGGCTGAACTAATGCTTTTGAAGAGCAATGACAGCACATAATATTCTATCAAGACCTAAACAGTGGCTTCCCATTGACATTAACATTGCATCTCTGAAAAAACACTAATTCAGTAAATTTGTATTTCTCCTAAATTTGTATTTTCCTTTTGTTTCAGACACATCAACTTTGTGCTCTGCTACTCAGCCTAGAACAGAATCTCCTTTGCTATTTTTCTAGCTACTTTTGTCATTAGTTTTTATATGTGTGATCACGGATTTCTCTGCTATTACATTTCAGTTCATTTCTATTATTCTGATCCGTCAATTAATTGAATTACTCCTCAGTCATTCTTCAGAACCCATAACGTTTGTTTTTTTTTTAATAGCAAAGAAGCATACACAGTACATTCTATATAGTTCTTAATATTCAATCAGTGAAACAATGAACTAGTGTGAAAAAGCTTTTTAGTTATAAAACTTAAACATTTATATTTTATGTGATCTTACCAATAAACGGATATAAAAACTGGAGAGTTGAAAGTATTAGATAACCTACAAGACCATACGTTTTTCTGACCAGTTCTTGATAGGTTTTGGTACTGGACAGATTTCCTCCTTTGATCAGTAATATAATGGAAAAATCTGTTAAAATATAAAATTGCTGTTAAAGACAATATGAGCAAACTTGTAGGTTGATTAATTTTCACCTTCTTACACTCCTCTTAAAAAAAGTCTGTAAGAAGAAAAGCAGTGGCACTAGGAAGAGCAGGGATGAGAAATCTCACACAGTCTTTCAACCCACCAAACTCAGAAGCTGTAAGCTCATAACGGAAAAAATACTTAAAATCATAGTTCAATCAAAGGTTTTCATTCTGCGGTCTATTTTTAAAAAGTCATATACAACCCACTCAAGATTCAGTCTCTTAATTAGGATAAAAACAGTGAAATAAAACAGGTGATTATGAGAGCACAAATAAGAACATTCTTTCAAATGTTAGCTCAACTAGGAAACTAAGGCTTTATGAAAATAAATGCAGTCAAAAAGCAGCTTCCCACGTTGTACAGTGTAATTCTCTACTTTTACTAATATGCTCAAGGGATTAGTGAGGTAAGGAAAAAAATTAGTCATTTTTATTGTCATAGATATACTTGTTCAAGGTATCATAGCTCAAGATTAGCTAAAATATTGCAGGACAAATTTTATCTTTACGACAGAAACTGCCTTTAGAGTACCTGTGATATAGGCAACCACAAACAAAAGCAGTACTCCAAGAGGAAAACCAGCTTCCTTCATTGAATATGGCAATCCTGCAGAAAAGCAGAAAAGCAGAGATTCTACAAGACTCTTTCAAAATATTTATTTGTGAGAATCAAAATAAAGAAAAATTCAGATTTTACAAAATGCTAGTAATCTCCCAAATGGGACCAGCATGCTTAATAACCTCAAAATGATAATTCTCAGTGGGCCAAGTGTTGCTTGAGTATGAAGTTCAGATCAAGAGACCCTGGGGTATTTATCATTAAGGCGTGGTCTCAACTGACACCTCTTCATTTTTGCAAAGTAAGCAAATAAATAAAGAGAAAAATCTTTTAAAACAGCAGCAGAAAGTAAGGAGTCAGTGTTATTCTCCAAGGTGGATAGTCACGCATGAATAAACAAGGCTGAATACAGGATAGTGAAGAAAAGTAGACTTACCTATAATGCCTGATCCTATGATTGAATTTATAATGTTAAACCCAGCTGATGCCAGATCACTGTTTCCTCCTTTATTCCTGGGCTTACTAAGGAGGGCTATTTGGTCATCTGTTTCTACCTATTTCAGGAAGACAAGGAAAACATTATACATGAGAAAAATAGGTGAGAGCAAGGATTTTGCACATAGTCTATTAAAGATTTTTAAAAATCGTCATAGACTCAGATTTGTAGAGGTATTTTGATAAATAAATCCCTTTTTTTTTCAGTGAGAAATCAAAGGGGTATTAAGCAGCTAATTCCTGTATAAGTCTGACCCATAATCTTCTGTAATTCTCTGAAAAATAATAAGTGGAAGGACAGAAATACATATAAATTCAGGGGTAGGCCGCTAAACAAAGACATTCTTAGTCATGCTTCAAAGGCAGAAATGTGAATCAAGTATTTTTGAAAATATTTTGGCTAATACAATTGGTCAGTAAAAAAGTTCCTGAATCAGGGAAATGAAATTAATTTCAAGACTTACTAGTAAAGCATGCCAACATCTCAACATACTCTAATCCAAGGTTTTATCCAGTATTTCAAATATTTCCGTGCCATTCAATGGCTTACTTAATTATGAATAGTTAATGACACTATAAAATCAGCTAGTCCCAGAAAGTTTCTGTGGGAAAGAACCAAAGTTCAAAGCACAAAATGCCAGTAGATTCAAAACTTAACATTTGTATATTCATAAAATAACTTTTTAATAAAAATGCAGTAATCCTCTCCTTAGATCAGCACTGTGCTGCCAGAGAACATTTTAGACTTATTCATTAGAAAGACCGCATTTTACCTGAAGTTGTGAAATTCAAGAGAGGAACAAGCATTTAATGAATAAAATGCTTGGCTGTGTTCTGTGTACTAAGTACGAAGGTAAAACCACTATTTCATGGATTCAGAAGCCTGTTTAACACACATAGCAGGTAGTACAAACCTGTATGCTTGTCACTAATATTCCTGAAAAAAATTAAATTACTGAAACATCTAAGACATCTGTAGATAGACACATAAACTGACAAGCATAAGATTGCCTGCCTCTAGTAGGGCTACACATTCAAGTGGAACCTTTAATCCTAAAGCAGCACTAACTAAGAAGGGTAATCTGTCGCAGACCAAAGGCCAGTACAGCAAGATATCCCATTTCTGAGTGATGACCATGGAAGGTGCCTAGGGAAGAGCATAAGAACACTTATAATAACAGCTAGGTAGCAAATAAATTTCCTGTCGCAGCTTTCCTCAGTTTGTGAATTTTGGACTTCCCAAAGTGGTTGTGTTGGTGCATCACACTTCTTAATGGACTGCTGCTTGATTTTTCCCTTTTTTGAAATTGTGTATAAGTTTTAGCATCTACAATATCGTGTGCCAGTGAATGCCACATTTTAATTATGCATCATAAGAAGATGCATCATAATTTGTTCTGAATCTATCATTCAGTATTTTCACTTGGTGTCCCCAAGTCTTTGTGTCATCACAGGCAAACTAACCACTATTTCCTATCTTCTTCATATCACATCGTTTCATAAGTAACATTCTTCCTCAGCTGTTTCTTATCTAGACTTGTGCTACATTTTTATTTCACTAGTGATTTCAGCAACAGAAGCATCACTGTCATTCTCTCCTGAAATTTTAATGCTCTCTGCTAACAGCACAGTACAGGTGAAATTGCACCAAACAGAATAGACCAGTCCCTCCTCCTCAGTTGTTACAAGAAATTAACACAAGGTTCACTGCTAAGCCCTGGTCCCTTTCCACAGTTGGAAGGGACATATTTAAATGGGCAAAAAGAAAAGGCAACAAAAAGTTGTGACCCAGGTGAAACGGCTGCTGTGTGAAGAGCAGCGCTCCCGAGGGTGCCCCTGGCCCGCAGACAGGGAGGGATGCCAGCTGGGAGCCCGGCCAGAGAGCTGTGCAACGCGGGATGCTGCGGGAGAGGTGAACGGGAGCTGCCTGTCCTCTCCTCGCCCCCAGGCGAGCCACGGACCAGCCAAGGCCACCCGCTGTGGCAGCGACAGCAGCGGGCACGGCAGGAGATGATGGGACACGGCGGAGACGGGGCGCTCACCCTCCGGTCCTCACGCGACACCGAATTTCAGCCGTGCCGAGCGGCCGCGCTTCCCCGGCCTCACAAGGGCGAGGCCCCCGACACCGCATTTCTCCCCCTGCGTGGTACCTATGACTCTTTCTTCCTCCTACGACTTCGGGGGCAACTGAACAGAGATGAAAAGACCATCGCTG
>VYXF01000461.1:1837431-1964623 GCA_013397295.1 Polioptila caerulea
CGGGCCGCTGGGCTGGGGGGGCGCCGGTGCCGCCCGGCCCGCGCGCCCGGCACGGGCTCCCCTCAGGCGGGCTCGGAGCGGTCCCGCGGCGCCTCCGCCGAGTGGGAAAAGCGGGCGTGCGCCTGTCCGGCCCCGCCCGGCCCGGCCCGCGGCTGCAGGGACCTGTGGCACCGCGGTCAGGTGCGGGAGGAGCGCCCAGGGTTCGTAAGGGCGGGCGGGGGCTGTGAGGCGGCCGCCCCTCCTCCGGGCGGCCCCTTCACTGGAAACATGCCAGAAAGTAAGCGCTTCTCTGCCTTGAATTTGTAAGACTTCGAGGTTACCCGATCCTTGTTTAGCCCGAGGGCACCAGGAAAGCTTTCTCGGTGGGATGTGTAACAAAAACCAGGTCCGATGTCATAGCTGCTAATTTGTGGTAGCTTTTTAATATCGGTGTTGTTGGCAAGGCCTCACTATTCTCCTCAGGGAGGGTAATCTGCTGAAAGGAATGATGAATCAGATAAAGAACATTCCGAGGTTCTAGTGAAAGTATGGGAAGAGGCCAAACTAATTAAAAGATGCAAAATGACAGTGCTGAAAGTTTAGTCGCTAGATAGTAAGCTGAGACCCAGCAGTGTCCAGCAGAAATTTGCTTTAGAAGTGTGGAACGAGCCACACAAAGAAACATACATCTTAAACCAAAACCCGTAGGAAGTAGTAGGCATTGAGAAAAATTGGAGGCAGTCCTTAATTTTGTGAAGTATTGCCTGACAAAAAATGTAGGGCCTACAAGAGTAAAAAAATCCACCTAGCTTTGGAAACTTGCGCCGGTTACTGGAGGGCATCATCACGATGTGGACCCAAAATTTTCAACACGATTAAATCATTATGGGGAAAAAATGCCTGAGAGATGACAACTAAATAGCAGAGAAAATAGAGCGTGCTAATTTCCTTTCTATAGTCTTAAGAACTCCTATATTTGATAATACTTTGCTAGGGTAAATTGTGGTGGTTAAAGGAGCACATGTGTTGTGCATCAGTAATTTTGTCCTTAAAGATCTATGATGCATATGATTTAATATGGAGAACAAAGTGCACATAAAGAGCATATATGACATTTTTGTTCAATAGCTTAAGCACATTAGCTTCAGCTCCTTCAAAAAAAGTCTCTAATCATCTCCATGACAAGCTACAAGCTGACATGTATTCTTGTGTGACTAGTCAGATGACGTGACTCAGCAAAGCAACTTTGAGAGGCCTAAGATGCAATTCTCGTGATTTGTAGCAATGTCATTTTCTTTCTTGGACTGTACAGAGAATTCTGTGTAAAACCAGAGAATTAAGCTGTTTTAAAGCAGAGTGTAATAAACCATACAGTAGGTTTTCAAGATAGTCTTCTACCAGACTCTATATGTTTAAAACTGTAGCAAGTTCCTCACTTTATCTAACACCCACATGCTCTACAATAGTGCCCTGAATAATGTGATTTTGTTTTAATTCTTGTTTGGAGTGTGCATTAGTTACCTTAGAAAATAATTTCTCTTTTGTGCAATTCTTCCTCATGTATAAACTTATAATTAATCAGACACATCCTTCAGGCTTTTTTTGACAAATTAAGTCAAGCTCCCACTATGCAGCTCTTGGTACATAAAGGGGCTGATGCCTGAAAGTGGCACCCACTTATTTAATAGTCCTAGAATTTTACTTCTGTTGGTCACACTGGCAGGATTCCGAGTACTGTTTATAAACGTAATAGTTTTAATTCAGTATAGTCACAGTGAATTAGGGAAAGGAATAGGCACTTCCCAAAAGATTGTGCAGTGGTGCTTTTCCTGTACTATGAGAGTAGTTTTCGATTACTTGGATTGCTCTGTGCTTCTTGTTGTGCTTTGGAATGTGGCTATTGTATAGAATGCTTAATACTGGTTTTAGTCTTAGCATTAAGACTTGCAGTACATTGTGAATAAAATTACAGGGTGATCTGCAAGTCTATAATCCACTGTTCACATTATGTTCTTTGGGAGTTTGCTGTAGGACAGTTTGTACAATTTTTTACCCCTCTGGTTGTGGTGTAGGATCAAGCTCTGAAGGATGCCAACACAATTAAACCACAGGAGAAAATAATAAAAAAAGCCAAACAAACAGGTGGCACCTTTAAAAAAGATAGGCACAAAGGAATATGTGTGTAAAAAAGGCAGCAGAAAGAACCATAAATTTTTGTGAAATGCAGAAACATACTAAGGAGGCAAAAATGAGTTAGAGCAACAACCACCAAAAAGGAATCTTTATTAGTACCTTTAATATTTATGAGCAGGAATTCTGCAAGAGAATCATGAAGATCCACCAAAATTAAAGGCTGGGTGGGAAGAGCAATCATAATAAAACCAGAACAGACAAAGTAAAGAGGAGGGGTGTTTGGTTTACCGGAGACTATCTTGGGAAATTTTCCATGGCAAAACACTTTCCACGAGGAAGACTAGACAGAGAATATGCCTTAAATTGAGTTATCAATAGAGTGACTGGAAAATATAAGCAATAATGATTTTGGGATGATCAGATGTATTCATCTTGGAATCACGAATTAATTTGTGGCTGGGGAAGGCAGTGCTAAGTTTTTGCTTAAAGTCAGTGGTACTAGTGGTGTTGGAAAATTGCAGATGTGATGTGAATATGGCTGCCTGAAAGAACTCCAAGAATGATCCAGGAAACTATGTTCAAACAAGCCTGACATCCCCACCGGGCAAGGTGTACAAACTGTAATAAATAATAGGATGAGATGCACTGAATTGTGTTGGCAGAACTTTGTGGAGAAGCCTACACTGTTGCAGCTTCTGCTTTGCCAGTGTTACTGCTTGAGAACTAGATTTCTAAATGCCAATGAAACCATTGTCATCTTTCACAAGCATTAAACATATTAAAGCAAACAAGGCATTAAAAAAAGCCAAAGAAGAGTCAATACTATAAGCCCTTTGTGTACTCCAAGAATGTCAGAATCATCTGAAACCATTTAAGATTAAAGATATAAGATTAGACACAAAGCAGACCAAGAAAAATAAGTCATGTGATGCAAATTGACATATAAAGAAGACTACATTTCCTTTTATCTCTAGATGAAGGAGTAAAATGAAAAAAATGAGCATTTTTTTTGTAAGGAATGATTGTTACAATCACATGACACTTTAATGTCAGATTCTTTAGTCCTTTGTAAAAAGGTCAGTAACCTTTTACTTTTTAATGGTGTCTTTGAGGCAAACATATTCAAAAAGAACCAATGTTTTCAACAGCAAATTAATTTGGCTGTGACATACATAACAGTCTGCCAGGAAGAGATTATGGACCATTTTTTAAAAGATTTTGTCGAGAAATGAGCTTTGGTGATGCATTTGAGTGCTGAGTGGAAACTGTCCAGCTATATTGTGCCTCCTGCAAGGATGACCAGGACTACAGGGGAGTGCAGCCTCCTAACATGACAGCTGTGGGCAGTCTGCCTGTGTTGCTCAGCTGATGAACTTAATAAATAAGGTCTCCTGTAAGGGTGTATAGAGCTTTACAGAAACTACTCAAAAGAATTATGGTTTGAGGAAAATGTTTGTTTATATCCTAAAACTTCTAAGCTGGCCTTCATAAGATCCTGAAGTATTTGTAAAGTTAGTGGACAAAAGCTTAGTAACTGACCTGGAAGTTATCAGTACGGCTTTTCCTCTTCTGCAAGTTTAAGGTACCCCAATCTGTTTGGGAGAAACAGAGTCTGTGAGCTTATCATTGATAAGTCTTGTGTAGGCAGTGTTGGTAACCTTTTGTTGAGGGTCTAATTGTGGATCCTGGGGCTTCAGCCTTACATAATCACATTTTCTGCCTCTTGTCCTGCACTGGTATGGTCAAAGGACACATATGGAGGGAAAACAAAATCTTAAACTGCAACTATGCTATGCTTTACTAGTTGGTTGTGACAAACAATATACTGTTTATTTAATTTAAATCTCACATAAAACTATAGGCGATATTGAAGCTTTACATATTATTTTTTCTTATGGCAAATTTGAAATGTAAACTCATTGTTTGTCTCTCTGACTCATTAACTCATGAGATCTATTGCTGGGAAAATCAAAGCTGAATTTCTTCTAGTTCAAAATAGCCACAACAAAACCCAGAGAGCAGGCACACTGCTGTTGGAGAGCTATACTAAGAAGTCATGACTTAATTGGGAAATACCTTGCTGTGTTACACTCTGTAACTCTTCAGCTAAAGTGTATGAGTCCAAAAAGAACTGGTTATTTGTTTTCCTAGAAGTTTCTTTCATGTTTCTGGAAGCTTGGAAGTTTTTTTCCTTGTGTACTTATGAATCACAGCAGCTCTACTGTTGTTTCTTTACTATAATTGAGAAAGTAATTAAGAGAGTAAATGGTTGCTTAATATTCCAATTACTCAAAGATGAGTGCTGTGACAGCATGTGGGTTAGCTAACTGTGTTTGTGTGTAACTGAGGTCCAGGATTAAAGGGGATACCACATTTCCACCTGCTGGACTACCCTTGTTGGGGGGGAAGGAGAAGTTGAACAGAGGAGTAAATTGTGTCTCCTTGATTGTTTACTGGGTATGAGCTAGAATTTGAGTGAGGAGGAAGTTACAAAAATTGGGATTTGCTTTTTACTGGGTATGAGCTAGAATTTGAGTGAGGAGGAAGTTACAAAAATTGGGATTTGCTTTTTACTGGGTATGAGCTAGAATTTGAGTGAGGAGGAAGTTACAAAAATTGGGATTTGCTTTTTACTGGGTATGAGCTAGAATTTGAGTGAGGAGGAAGTTACAAAAATTGGGATTTGCTTGAAGTATTACTGTAACAGATTTTCAATGAAAGGATCTAAAGAGAAGTAGGAGAACTAGAGGCAAGAAAGTAAGGCACAAGTGACTGATAATTTACTAGCCATCAGCTCACTTGAAGGCATTCAGTGTTCAGAGAACAAAAGGTAAGGCCACAGGGGCATATTTGGCAGGCTTATATTTATATTTTTTTTATATTTAGAGGTGTTTTTGTGAAGTATTCTTAGTTTCTTTGCCTCATGCATGATATTGATTTATGCTGAGTGCAATGGCACTGTGTTACATTTGTTAGCTTAATTGAGTCAGCTCTGTTTCGGAGCTGTAGCAGAAGATACTAATAATGCATGTGCTGGTATTCTGCTGGTTTCATTACTGATTCAAGCTATGTGCAATCCTAGAGCTTTTACTATAGTATTTTTCCAGGGCTTTAACAGATCCTGTTCAGAAATAAACCAAGTTTCTTTGATTACTGCTTTATGTGCTTTTAGTTTAAAAGGTTTGAAATAGGTGTTACAGTAATAGTTTCTGTTATTAGTGCTTTTTGTTTCAGCTGTGCTTTTTGTTCTTTCATCCTTGAATGTCTTCAGAACAAATCCTAGTCAATGGCATGATCCCCTTCCTTTTTAGGGAATATATCTTCTGTGTTCTCTGAAGTGGATGGTGGACTGATTATTGTAATAACATAAAAATGCTGCCCTTAATATGGTAAGCTCCTGGGTTATTTGAAAAACTAAGATCAATTTACTCAACATTTTTTTTCTAATTAAGAACACAATATATATATTCTGTTGAGTATAAACAGACCCCTTTCCTCATCTTTTGACATGCAAACCCCTTGTATTCTTAATACACAATAAGGATTCTTTCCTGAAGTTCTTTGCTTTGTTTTTAACTCCTCTGTGCAGGACGGAGCGGTTCTTGCTCAGGTATATCCGCATACCGTTCATTTCTAAACTACACCGCGGGGCGCCTGCCCAGCAAGGGTTAAGGAGCGCGGCTGCTTTGCCGGCCCTCGGCATTGCGCGTTCCCGCGGAGCTCCCCCCGCGCTGCCGCCCGCGCCCCGCCGGGGGGCGCTGTGGCGCCGGGCGGGCCGGGCCGNGTGCTCAAAAAGATGGATCGGGGATGGGAAATAAAGATAAGATCAAGGGACAGAGTGTCGTGTTAGAAAAACGTGACAAAACTTATATAGGGTAATTGAGATGATTGTGTCAGAGATTAGTCAAACTCCTGTCTTTTGTTGACTCGTTCAGGACCATTTTTCTAGGTTGGCGGTCCTAACACCTAACTGCCTGTCCAGTTTTGAGTCTTGACCACTTTCAACCTCATGTTTCTCTCTGTTTCTATGCAGAGCGATGAGCTAAGATATTGCAAATCTGATCGAGGAAGTTGGTGTTTGAATGATGCTATGTAAGTATTTAACTTATTTATGGTGTAAAGTGTAACAAGCAATAAACTGTTTATAGTTTATTTCTTATGTAGCAAGGGGCAGAACATTTTTGGTCTCCTTTTGGAAACTATGAACTCCCCATACGGTTTTGTTTGTTATTTTAAAATAAGATTTATAGATTCAATATTAATGGTGAAATCTCGGGCAGAGAGCACTCGGTGGTCAAACTCCTAAATGCTCTCTGGTATTGTATGAATATAGCAGAAGAGCTCATCAATTCCATACACCTGTAGGATGTAATGGATTACTTTGTTATGCTTCTTGTTTGTTTTTGTTATTTGTAGATATGACACATTTGTTTGTATGTATCCTGTAGTTGGTTCTACAGTAATGCAGGTTTGGCATCCATTAGTAAGTGAAAGACTGATTTCTTTTGAGGAGTAGAAGAACAGGTAGGTTTTGTTCTGCAAAAGGACTAGCCAGGGGAGGGAAAGACGGAGAAAACTATAAAGGACTGTGGGAAGGAAAAATTTTTAAATGGTTGGGCAAAAATAAGTAGGAGGCAATCAGGCTTATCAAGTATTATTTTGCTAATGACTTCCCTGCCATTTAGCTTCCCTTTTGACTGCATTTGCAACCTCTTCTATTTTTCTTTCAGAAGCATATTCTGATTTGCCAATCCTAATGTTTTATCTTAGTTAGGTGATTAAGTGCTTCCCAATCACTATTTACTTCGTAATCATATCTGATTGCTAATTTTAATCCTAAATGAAAACATTACATTGTGAAATGCAGCCAAGAAGTATCTGGCAAGAGCTGTTGATTTTATTTTTGAGGCTGAAGAGCTACATGCAAATATAGTTTCCACTGAAGTTCAGTAAAAGTGTAGATCTCCTTCAAGTATCTGCTTGATATAAACCAAGAGATTTGGTAAACATATAGAGAGCAATATTTGGTCCAACATACTCCTACTGGTATGTAGGGGCTCCATATAACATACAGAGATTTTCCATTAGCAGTAGGATGTGGCTGTACCTTATAAATCTCTCCTATTTGTCAAAGCATATATGACAGATGGTTACAGTGACACCTTAGTTCTGTCTCCTGCCTCAAAATAGACTTGCTGTCAATTAATTCAGACTAGGAGTGAATTAAATTTGGTTATCTATTTTTTATTGATTACTTAATGCATATTATTATTAGCTTTTCCAACTTGTTTGTTTGTTAACATTTGGAAGACCCATAACTGAGCTTCTATCCATTAACATAGTGTGGTGAATTAGATCAAATAAAAAAGTTGCATTCAACACTCCATTTAATTAACATTGGGGAACAACAGTAAAAACATATAGCAATATTTTCCAAAACACTGACAAGGATTAGGAATTAAGAGGATTGTATTTTCAGACAGGTATTCCTGATTTCAGCATATTCTTCTCTTATGATGTTGCACAGGCAGTTCACTATCTGTGCTTGAGTTCCCTACTTCTAAAATGAGGGCAACAAAATTTTCCATTTTATCGAACTACTGTGAAGAAAAATCCAACAATATTTTATCTCAGATCTTAATGTGGTATATGCTATAGAAAATGCTTCAAGTAAACAACAAGCAACCACCCTCCCCCCGAAATCTACTACCTTTATTTGAATTTGGAAAAAAAAAAGAAGTATTTTCAGTAAGAAGTTAAAGGATAATATTCCTTTGAGCATTGAGCTGAATTTTTTCATCCATTTGTAGAATGACTTATGTAGGAAGAAATCTAAGAGAAGTTAGAAGTTGCTAATGTGGAGCCTGCATGAAGCTGCTAAAAAGGAAAGCTATGTAGGAAGAGCCTATAATTTTCATTCCTATCTTTGGACTTGGATTAATGCCCGGAATAGTGACAAATAGAGTGTCACTGGGGAAAGACTGAGAATAATCTCCAGTGGCAATAACAACTAACTAAAGGAATGGATAACTATGATGATAACAATAAAGTATTTGCTAATAAAAACAATCCTTTTCTAGTCTCAGTGAAGATAACTGATGAGAAACTCTTGTAGCAGTTTCAATGGGAGGAAGAAATGGCCATGTTGATAACTGTATGTGCAACTGTGTGAATATATGCATGATATATATACACATAGCTATGTTCAACAGACAAATTCAGCTGGAGGTATTACCAAATATCCTCCACCTCTCAAGGCCAAAAATATACTTTTTCTAGGAGAATTACTAAAGAGGCACTGTTTTGAAGATCTTGGCATAGCAGGTGCATATATACCTGAGAATACCATTTTCATAGATGTAAGGGTGGCATGTAATGTGGTAGTGGTATTTATTTAATTTGTCCTCTCTGTAACTTAATCTTCTTAGTTAGAAAAAAATATAGACAGACATACTCTAGTTTAAGTGTTAAGTACTTTGCCACACATCTTAGTCCCATTTTGCTATTAATGGTATCCCTTCAGAACCCTGACTTTACCCTGTGCTCCTCAAGAAACAGTACCTCACCTGCTGCCCTATTTCTGCCTTCCTTCAGGAGACCTAGGCCTACAGAAAACCACCACGAGCTGTCTGAGTTGATAATACCCTTTGAGAAAAGGGTAGTGGACTTTTCTGGTTGTCTTTGAAGCCTGAAGGAACTACAGTGGCTTCTGTAGTTCTCATATCCCTAACTCAAAAGTCATCCTGTCTCTTTGTTTTGCAGGTAAAGTATTTATGACTGTAAGATGCAGTGGCTCTAACTTTGTTTATTTAAGGTTTAAGAAAGCGAGGCTCTGGCAAGAGAACAAAAAGAGGGACAAATGGATCAAAATTGTAGTATTTTGTAATAAATGACTCCATATATGATTTTTAAAACTTTGTTTGGCTTGGTTTTGTTTTTTGGTTTGTTTTTTTTTCTTTAACATGGTTGTATTTGCATATATGGAAATGGAAAGCAGACCATACCAGCTAGATTTGTGTATGGAACACAATGTTACTCTAGCACTGCATGTAGTCATTGTATTAAGTTTGTGGGTTTTAGATTCCTTTTGGTGCTTTTGAAGCATGGTTGACCTAAAAGGAATGTAGAATTGCAAGAAATCCAAAATGCATCCAGAAACAAAACATGGGATTTGAACAGTGGTCATATTTTCCTTATCTAAAGGAGAATTTACTTATAGCTTTTAAGTATTCATGCCACTGTAGAATTCTCTGACCTTATGACTTGGCTTATTTATGAACTCTGTTACTGTCTTAGAAAAGGGTTAAAATATATATGAGAGAGGGTCTGTCCAGGTTGGGTCTATGTTGAAAGACCAGCTGACCACTGAATTCCCTTCATGTTTGTTATAACAGATGGAAGTCTTCCAAACCATCTTCCTTTATTATAGAAAAGTATATTAATGCAAACATGTATGTAAAATTAGATATGTTATTTTTTAAAGTTCTTGCATATCCTGCACGTTCTTTCCTAGTACATATAAAATCTAATTATGACTATTTAAACATTTACATTTTCTTTAAAGAATGTCATAGTCTTATTTCTTCTCTTTGGGATATTCCTTATTGTGCATATGGAGTAAAATGAAGGAATATATAGTAATAATTAAAGTGAAATATAGTAAATATAAAATTTTAAAACAGGCATCTATATTTACAGGAGTAATTATCACTATGCAATCAAATATTTTAACGTATCTGCCTTGCTTCTACATATAAGGAGGCAGACTTATTTAAGACAAACCCATGTATGTATTTATATATATGTACTTATGTATACTTTTATAGTAGAACCAAGGGTTAATAGGTACTAGCTGGTAGAGAAATCTACTTTTGGGCTGAAAGACTGCAGTCACTCAAACTAGTGACATTGCTGGGGAGGTAAAGACATGCTGTACATATTAACTGGTATGAAATACCCTTTTGAAGCCTGTTGTTGACACCCGTTCTTTAACAAGAGTCTGTTTGCAAGCAGAAATAGGAACATGTGATGATATGGCTGAGCAAAATACAGTCCTCCATATTATGTGCAGTTGCTAAGGATATAAACCGATCAGTGATATCTCATTTTTGGAGTTCAGAGAATGCAGAATAGCTCTGTGACTAACTATTAATGATATGGATTGAAAAAGAACTGTTGGGTAACAGAAGGTAGAGTCATTTTACTATATGCAGTGATGAACATTACCTTGCACAAACAGTACAGCCTTGAAGTAGGGTGGGTGGAGGTGCAGCTGAGTGGGAGGCAGAAAAGGATTAAGAGAATATGATTTATGGGTGAGAAATTGTTACATTAGAAATTTAACACTAGAGATGCTGCAGACTGAGCTGTGAGTTTCCAGATGCTCCCTGCTTTCAGTTTAGGCTTAATGACAGTTATTTCCACAGCAACCATTAGTGACATTGCAGAAAGGACTGCAGCTAGAGTTTTTCTGTTGTTAGACATTGCTGTGGATTACAGCTATTTTGTTGCTTTTAAAGATGATCTCCTATCAATCTCTTTCCTCTTTTCCTCAATACATGTTTTTTACTAACATAATATACGCAAATAAGCATCACAACTGCATAATCAAAAAATAGCTAAACAATTTTGCCCAGGGTTTCTAAATGTTGATTTTGTAGCATAGCAGTAGAGATAGCACATTATTAAAATGTTTTAAAATTATTTTAATATTCCTGGTGCTGCCTTAAAAGCACAAGTACAGCTGATTATAAAGTTGGAAACACCTGCAGGATTGAGGTGATGGCAGGATTGAGATGATGACAGTAGATTACTGGTGCAGTTAGAATCATAGAATCCTTAAGGCTGGAAAAGACACCCAAGATTAATTGAGTCCAACCCTTCACCAATCACCACCCTGTCAATAGCTCACTAGATTTGGTCCGCAAGTGCACCAGTGTGGTCACAGTCATTATAGGTAGGTTAACCATAGGCCTGATAAAGCCAAGAAACACACTTCATTTGTTATGAAGGAATTGAGTATCTCAATTCCTGTTACAGCCAAGAGATGGAATTGCATGAGGAGTTATAGGAGTTATATTTATTCTTTCCACTCAAGTGTTTCGTTATTCTTCTGTGAATAATTATTGTTGAACCATAATGTGATAGTATCAGCTTGTCTGACCACTTTCTCTTCAGTCAGTTTTATTTACAAAATAAATATTTAGTAGTCCTGATCTATAGTGCCAGTTCAGAAACGAACACTTGCAGGTGCGTTAATAATGTTTTTCTTACTGAATCCTCTGGCAGCAAAAAATGAGGTCCAAGGAGTTCTCTCTCCTGCTGGTAACTGCTATGTCACTCTTTTCCCATGGTGTATCTCTGAATAGAAGAGACTGCACACTGTTGAAACAAGTAGTTGTGAGCTGTTGCATTACCACAGCAGCACACGAGAGTGCAGTGTAGGGGCTGCAGAGCCAAGGATGTCGCAGCCAAGAACACGTAACTGATAAAGTCTAATTTTAGGTGCAGGAGTCTCAACAGTTTCTTTACAAGTAACAAGAAAGACTTAAAACTATCTTAGTAGATATTATAAGTGAGCAATGTTCTTTTTGGTGTTATTTTTTATCTGTCTCGAATTTGTATTTTGTGTATGTGTGTACAATTTGTTAAAAGAGTTATTTAATTCATTTTTTCTTCTCATAAAATAAAATACTTCAGTCACTTTCCATCTTTATTTGGCAGCTGTGTGTTTTAATAAATCTCACTGTATTACATTTTCTAAATTGATGTTTAATAATATAAGCAAATATTTATTTCACTGAAGATTAACACAGTCTACAAAGCAAGTATCTAGTATGACATGTTTTAAAAGCATTTCCTTGTGGACTTTCTTTTAAATAGCTCTTTCTGCAAACTTTATTTCTTTTAAACTAACAGCAGCTTTTTGAAGTGTTAAGACATATAGTTTAATCCTGTAACACACAGGTTGCAGTACTTGTATAGGCATTAATACTCTGAATGAGCACAGAATGACACCCAGCCAGGCACATGTGTAAAATGCCTGCTACAGTACTTGTCAAATCACTTATAAATAGCAAGGGACCTGTTTATACAGTATGAATCTAGTTATTGGTTAGCCTTGGCTCCAGAAGTATAGCACACCTTTTACTCTGCTAATTGCATACACTGGATTTAACGAAATGAAAATCTCTGTGCCTTGAGCTAAATGGAGAAGGACCTTTTGAGTAATACATCCTCGACAGCAGAACTCTGCTTAGTATTGCAAAAGTTGGCTTGGTCCTTCCTGAGCTGCTTGAAAGCGCTTAAGGCATGGGAGATTAAAAAATACATTTTCACAAGGGTATTTCTTGGGTTGTTACTTAATTTCTCCCTTTTCATCACCAATCTGAATGGACCAGGGAGTGAGTTTTTTTTCTTCATTTTATTTGTTTTTTTTAGTTGCACTCACTTTTAGATCTGTTTGGTCTAAAGGTCACTAAATGGAGTTAAAACATCAGTGACACAGACCTTGATGGTGTTGGAGCACCTAAACTTACACGCAGAAAATCCTGATGCCAGAAATGTGACATCACTAACTTCAACAATTTCTCTGGATAATGCTCTTAGAAATAGACATGTAATTGTATGTGGCCTAAATTAACTAAGAAGTGGGATTATGAATAGTAAGATTCTTTGGTCTCATAACAAGGGTCTGTAGCCTGTAGAGTCAGAATTTGAGCGTGTCCCCTACATGCTTTATTAGCAGTTCAAAGCAGAAAAAGTGGTTCATGACAGAATTTTATTTGCTTTCAGAAGGAGTCTTAAAATTTTGGCTTCTTGTTGCAATACTAGTATCAGAAAGAAAATCCAGCAAAACCTCCTTATGTAATACGAGGTCAGTAATGGTAAAACCAATTGTAGTGTTTTAGATTTATATTTGAGATGTTTGCTTTAAAACACACTCTGCTCCCAGATTTCTGTATTTGTGGAGACCTAGTTCTGTCAAAAGGGAAATGGTGATAAAATATGCATGGTATTGTTAATAGTACAAAGATAACACAGTACAAAAACCGCTTTGGAAATTTGTGCCACAGATTGAGGACACAGTAACATAAACCTGTCTTTAGAAAGTTCCTCTTTTAAATGTGTGCTCTTAGTAAGATAAGATTTTACAGTAGGAGAATATTTTTTGTCTAAAACTTGATTTTTATTGTTATATATATTAAAAATGCTTATGTTCCTTTTGGTAGGCTTTTTCTGCTCAGTTATAGGCATGTATAAAGTGTCAGTTTTCTGCTGTAGTAGGTAGAAATTTTCTGCACTTGTAGTCTACTGCCAGTGGTGCAGCTACTGGCGGTAGATAATGTTTTAAGCATTTGCATCAGTGAGCACATTTTACAGGCACTTTGAGCTATCCTCTCATGCATTTGAAGGAAACATTGTGTCTCTTTTGGCCACAAATTGAATTTACTTGCAGGTCTCCATTTTATAAAATATAAAAAGATTTCTGCCAAATTCAGTTTTGTATTTTAAAGTCTCTATTCCTAAGATGAACTGAAAGGCATTTTGAATCAGGAAAACCCTTGCTTTCAAGCAAAGGGAGGTTCATGGGGAGCAAGGATTGACCTGTAGAATTGTTTTGTAAGTTTTCAAAATTACATAAAGTTCAAACCAAGAAGTTGGTAGGAATTTTTTTTTTTTTAATTTCACAAGATAAATTTGTCNTTATTCAAATTCTCTTCTGCATGTGTCAGGAATTGTAAAGTTCTGGCAGATCCAGTGCTGAGTGCTGTTTTTCACCTTCTCCCATTAAAACTGACAGGAAACAAATATATTGAGAAAGGAGTTTATGGACATGGGAAATTTAATTTTGTTTTAATTTTGGAGGCTATCATTAACTGCTTCTTTTTTTTTACAGGGACTCTTTTAGCTGTGGGAAAGTAGCACTCACCAGGTCTAAGAAACTGCACAAATGGGAATGGTAGCCTAGAGCAAAGGGAGTGGGCACACTGGAATTTTTTCAGTTTCTGGAGTATATTAAAATAGGCATATTAAAGGCATAGTATATTAAAAATTGCTGGTTTGTATAGGATGGTGTAAAATGTTTTGAGGTTTTAACTATCCTTGTAAGACAAACCTCTATGCAAAGTGCTGTATGTTTTTTGCCCATGATGATTTATTCTCTGGGAAAAAAGCCCAATGTATTGTCACAAATTAGTGAGATTTCAGTGAACAATGAATAAACAAATAGCTTTCCATGTTTTTTTGTGCCCTGCAATTTCTTATCTAGTGGTGTCAGAAGTTTATGGGTCCACTGCTTTTTCTGCATCTTGGATCACTAGTGGTCTTTTTAAATTCTGCCAATCCTGTGTCTAGGTCTGTCCTCTCTCTCTGTGTCCTGTAGGGGTTTTGAAGTTCCATTCCTAGGAAGATTTATTTATGTAATCCTATATATATTTAAGAGTTTTATGTTTTTGCAGTTGAGTAATGTCAAGCTTAACTTGCTTAAAGTTAATGGATCTGGAAAGCAGCACAAAAATTTTAATATACCATTATTTTATAGGTAGAGAAACTTTTAAGTCAGACTCTTCCACTCCTGAAGCTATTTAAGTTACTTGTTTGCTGTAAAAACATGCATTTTGCCAGTTCCAAATTTGAAATTCTTTAGCTCATAGAATTAAAACTACTTCTCATTTAAGTTAAAAAAGAGGCGTGATCTAATTTTGTTATGAATCAAGATCTGTTCATAAGTGGTTTTGCAGTACCTTCTGAAATCTTTGCAAAACCTTTTGTGCACTTTAACAAATAACATCTGTATGTGACATTCATATGCATGATGACTTGTGATACTTTTTTCTCAAACTGAGTTTTGTAATATGTATTTTTAACATGAGTGCTTAACTTTTGTACTCTAAAAATGAAACTACTTGTGAAGTGGACTCCACATGGTGTTTCCATTCTGTAGCAGAGAGTAGGTGTTCACCCGCTAGAGTTCCTGTCGCTAATGTAAGGAGAATAAGGAGAAAACAAAGGGATCATGTCAGCAATCTGTCAGCTAACCCAGTGAACAGAGATGGAAATGTCAGCAGCCTGTGTGCCAGGAGGGATGAATCACTTGTGTCCCTGTCTGGGGAGAATCAGGATGCAGCGAGCTGATTTGCCTGATTTGCCTGACCATGTGCCCAGAGGTGCTGTCCTGGAAGGGAACAGGCTGTTGGCAAATAGCCGCCAGGTTAAGCTGTAATCTTTTCTCTGATGGTGCCACAAGCAAGTGAACTGTCTAAGAGAAGGAGAGGATGGTGGAATGACAAAATCCAAACATAAGTTACACTAATGCAGAATTCTTCAATAATGAGATGTATATGATTTAAAGAATTATCTGTTAATATGTAAAGCTGTTCTACTGGTGAAAAAGTCCTGGAGCCAGGCAATTTGAACTCCAAAGCATGTTATCTTATGTGCATGATAATACCATTGAATCCAAAGAGATGTTTCTATGTATGGGGTTTTTTTTAAACTTCTAATTCTTGCTATTTTATGTTTCTTGAAAGGATTAATTTTTTTTTCTTTTAGGATTCTAGTAGTAATTCTAGTAACTCCCCCTTGTGAGACTAAAATAACTTGTATAAATCATAGCAAATAGAATGATTTTACAGGGCTGTAGCTCTTATGCATTTCTTCTGAGATTGGGCATTAGACTTTGCATCTATTACAAGATTATGATACTGAAGAGAACAGTATGCAAGCCATATTATCTCACTGCATTTTAAGAATGTAAAAGGAATGTCTTCTGCATTTAATAGGTAGATGATTATCACATTGCTTTAGTATTCAGTTGGATAGTTGGTATGTGAAGCACAGTTTTCGTTTGTCATTATTTAAGGTCTAAAATTGTTCTTTGAATCTTCTTTTTTTTCAGTCTTTTTGTCTTATAACTTCAACTTTTTCAACTTCTCTTTTCTTCTTGAGTGAGTATGCCAGAATGTGATGCAGGACCATGCTCCAAGCTATGATAAATAAGTCTGTGTTACTGTTGGCCAAAACCAGCCATATAGGATCTGCATGGAAACCCTCCATTGTATTAGGAACATCTCATTTACATTTACCTTTGGATACCTGTATTTTATATATTACTGATTTTTGTTTTCTGTATCTCAGAATGTCATATAAGCCCATTAGAAAACTCTGCAATGCATTTGATGTCCACACCGTTACTTTGATCAAATAAACTGTATTTAGAAGAAAGTGATGTTTGGCAAGACTTAGTTCTCCTTAAGTTGTTTCAATGCTGATCAGTTATTTTAGCATCTCCAATTCTAAACTGCAGTTTTTATTTTCTATTCTCTGATTTTACCCAGTATCATTGTCAAAGTAAAAGCATATGTTTATATGTCTGGTGTCTTTCATGCTATGAAAATACTTCATATTATTAAGAGCAAAAGGTCTGAGTAGGTGGTAATTAAAACAATAAAGAAATTGCAACAATATGAAGACTGAATTTAAGATAAATATAAGAAACAGAAAGTACATAAAAGTATAGTAAGGAAATAATATTTCTGTGTTAATGGCAACCTATTCTTCTACATTCCTTTAATACACCAAGATCAGATATTTATGTAATTAGATAATGTATTTTTATTTTTGAATAAGATTTGCATTTTAAATGTACGTTCACAAAGAATAGCATTACATACTTAATTTTAAAAGTGAGTCAGTGTCCTGTGACTACTGTATTTCCCATCCTTCATCTTATCAGTTATTCCTTTTATGAATGATATGGTCTGTGGAAGCAGAAATCTTGTGTTTATAGTATTGAGGGCTTATCTGTAGAATGCCACATTTTGTCATGAAAATAATTTATATGCCTTACAAAGAACAAATAGACTACTTAGGGAAAGTATAGAACACATCATGTAGACGTTACTTATATTTGTGTAACACATACATTTGGTCTCTGAACACAGGTGGAGGTAGAGAAAATAAGTAACAGTCTCAGCCAAAAGTCTGAAGTCCTGCTGAGGAGTTGGTAAGTGGATACAATCCTGTTTAGTTCAGCATCTGTGCTTTAACTAGAAAGCCATCCTTTGGAGCAGTGACAGGGATGGAGATAAATTTACTCAGTATAGTTTTTTTAATATAATATATATTAAGTTCTTGCACCTTTGTCTTCCAGAACATTTTTCAGGACATGAAGAACTATAAATTACTTGGATTCTTTAGCTTCCTTTTAATATGGGTGCTGTAATGCCCTTCAGTCCTTTGGCTGTTTTTCCTGTGTTTTCCTGTGTTTGGTTTACAAGCTCTTTGGAACAGAAATTATTTTGATCTGTATCACCTTTCTTCTTGTAATAAGCATCATATTCAATAACTAACAGCAAATCTTTCCGAGTTAGATAGTAAAAGATGCAAATACAATGAAAAAATATTGCTATCAGAGGAAAACAGTAATGAGTTTGTCTCTGTAAATACTGGTGTTTGAAAGTCACCTTTTATGTGGAGCATTTGTCTGCTGCAAGATAAATGTCTGGATTTTTAATGAATTCCATACCATAATACACAGGTCGCTTAGTTCATCAACTCACAACTTATCTCTTACTTGAAGAATGTCATGTGAAATTACACTTTCTGTACATGGTTTATAATTTGAAAAGAATTGCCCAGCCTGATCTCCTGAATTGTTTACCCCTACTATTCTTGTATATTTTTGTGTATGTTTTAGTATCTGTGGTTTGTTTTATTCTAAAAAATAGGAATACTAACTATCTACTGTTATTTTGAGTTCTGATGTAGCTTTGTATTAAATATTAGTTAATGTGTAACTGGGGTTTTTTTGCAGAAATTCAAGGAAAATAATAGTTTTTTCTTTCACACTTGTTTAAATTTTAATTGCCTTTTCAAGTAACAAACAAGCTTCAAGCTAAGACTTGCAGATGTTGAAAACTAGGTCATCTTGTTTATGCACAAACTCTGCTTGTTGTACTGCAGAGTTATGGTCTATAAAAACACATTAGAAGGATTTTACTGGGGTTAGGCAAGTCAGTAAGAATTTTAGAGTATCCTTATTGCAAGTTGCCATGAAATAACCTTTATTTTTTATTAGCTATTGACCTACTCTAATTCAGGTTTTTGCTTAATTGGATTTACTTAATTCATCCAGAATATGATAGTTAATTTTTAAGGAAACTCTTCACTAAAAAATGTGAGCCACGGAATCAAAGACTGGTATTTAACCAGAATTGATCCTGTGGTTTCCATGATTTGAAATCGTTTGTAGGGTACCTTTACACAGGTCACCACAAAGAGAACAGGGTTGTACAAGACCACATAATCATACATGACGATTACACAGCCATCTTTCTAGCCATGAAATTAATTTAGAATGTGGTGATTTAAATATCCTTCCTTCTGTCACCTCGTTAGTCAGACCATGTGCCATCAGTCATTCAGTTTGCTAAAGTGGTGCATAAACAGGCCAACAGTTTTTCCTCTTCACTGCAAAATCTTTTATTTGACCATTAATTGGAAGTAGAGGATAAGTGGTAAAATGGTGACATCGCAACTACCCATGAAAAAGATCTTTAGTGTCACAGCAGCAGTTTGTACGTAGTTTATAATGATTTTTAGATTTAAGCTGTCACTTATTGAGAGAGAGTAAAAAAAAAATTCAGGATCACATACAGTAAACTAGAGTAATCACAAAGGCATGGTGAAATTTTTGAAAATTTTGTTTTTCCTTGTCTTTACTGCCTGGTCACAGCCAGCATCATCAGTGAATTGCTCCTAGTGAGTTAAAGTGCAGCCTGGTTTCCTAATGAAGACCTACATGTAGTTGGGTTTTGTTTTCTGAGAATCTCTTACCATTTTATGGCAGTAATATCAAAGATAGTAAGAAAATTTTATTGGATTTCTGGGATTTTTATGTCATCTTAGTAAATAGCACAAGATTAGATGTTCATTTACCCCTACTAATATCTAGCCTTGTTCAGAAAAAGTAACACAAAGCTATGTGAGAACTGAGAGAAAATTGTTAATGTTTTATTAGTCTTAACTCTTCTGTATTATTTATCTCAGATTCTGTAAATGAGCAGAGTGCTCATGCTACTATTCATATTAGTACAAATTCAGGAGTCTCAGTGTTTGCGTCCAAGGCTTATCTTCCTTTTGTAATTTTTGCATTTTGCATTTGTCATCTTTTTATTGCTCAGAAATAGTATAAGAATAGTTACCCTGGAAACTTACTGCAATGCTTGGTAGGTTGAGTATATTGTCTACGTGAAAGGCTCTCTCCATTTCCCTGCTTCCTTCTGTTCTGCTTGATACCTTCCTGTCTGCTTCTGCTTTACAGACATGAATGTATGTGAATAGATGACCTTGTGCTATTTGTGTTTATTTTTTATTCCTTCACTTTCAGATAGTTTCTGGATGTACTCAAAACAGTAGAATTTTAAACTCAGTGGGGTGATAGAAGAGAAATTGAGAAAGTTGACTTTGTTATTTATGACATTGTTCACTTAGAAAGTTTGTTTTATTACTTGAGATGAAATTTGCAAAAAAACCTAGGCTGGGTTGGTAGAGTTCTGTTTTCCACCAGATTACTGAGTTTTTAAAAAACCCTTATTTTAATGACAAATAGCTATCTCCTTTAAAGCTAAATAACTGAAAACTGGAAAGGATCCTGTTTTCATCTGTAATTTGCTGTGTTTCAATGTGAATAACACTGTAGTTAGTAAATAATTATCAGTTTTGATGTCACTGCTTTCACTTTTCTTTGTACACTGAGTTCTTTGACTTCACTGCATGGTCTACTATGAATTCTGAATCTTTCTCTCCCTTCTTTCCCCCACTTCATCGTAAGGGAAGAAATAACATTTCTTAGCTATTTTATTCATCAATCCTTCACAGATCAAGATGTATTATAAAGAAAAGCTTGAGGCACATTTAAGAGCACATTAATAGCAGCGACATAACTGTCCAAGGATTAAAGCAAAGTTTAACCCCAGCTAGAATTTAATTGAAGTGTAACCCATGATTGTTTTTATTCATTTATGCACAGATCTCAGTTGCAATACTTAGGTAGTTATGCAATGCAGTCTGTACTAATGCCATAAAGTGATCGTGTCTTTCGGAATTACTAAAACAACTATACAGATATTGTTGATATCTAGCTCCTGTGTCTTGTCAGATGCTAGATTGGAATTGCAGGTATAGGTGATATGTTTTCTTGGAAAAATTAGCACAGTTCAAAAAGTAGCATTTAGTCACAGAAGCCCCTTTTATGGATCTGAAGGAGAGCAACAAACTTGAAAATTAAATATCATTAAGAATGGTTGGTCTCAGATCATATGAGAAAGGAAATAGGTGATAACTATGGAGAGCAGTATAGAGAGGATATAAACAGGGAATAGAGGTGCCAAGATTATAATTTACTTGGGGAGAGCAATAGGTAAATTGTAGCCTGTGGAACAAAAGCATGTTTCATTCAGCACCAGTAGAAAAAACAGAAATAACTTACCTTGATCTTCAAATTCTGTTTCTGGAATTTGAATTTGGTAGAGAAGGGAAATAAACCAAACCACACAATTTTGTGAGCGATTTAGTTAAATTTACCAATTTACAATCCAAGCAAATGTAATTTGCATGAGCAGCACTGAAGCAACACTATTATTTTAGTGCAATTTTTAAGGCATTTTCTTCAGAGGAGGCTTATAGTTGTTAAGTTCCTTTGAAACTACTTTTTATGTATTGTATATTAATGTATTGCAAAGAAAATACAAGACTGTTGAATAAACTGAGATTTTTTTGTTTGCTGTGAGGTTTTGTTTCAGATTTTTTTTCTTCTTTACTGTTCTGGGAGGGATATCTGGATGGTATTTGTCCTCCTATAACAGTTGACTGGCTTTAGAGACTGTTTAGATAAGCAGGTTCTGTGCCACTGATCACAACCCTTTGAGACCTGCCATTCAGCCAGTTCTTAATCCACCTCACCATCCTCTTGTCCAGCCTGCAGTTTCTGAGCTTGTCTCAGAGGATGTCACAGGGGGCAGTGTCAAAAGCCTCACTGAAGGTAGACAACATCCACTGCTCTCTCCTTGTCTATCCAGTCAGTTGTCATTGTATAAGGCAATCAAGTTAGTGAAACACCATTTCTTTTGTTTGTTGTCACCTTTGTGTAACACTGCTGAATCTAGGAAATTTCCTGAACTGCATTTTGTGTATGTATATATAATACATGCACATAATGAGAAAAGGCAAAGTTATCTATAACTATAGAAATTTATTTCATTTGATACTGTCACTGTGTGAAGCATTTTTAGAATATAATTCTATTCAGATATCACACCAACACCTGTTAGGAGGCTATGACTGGTACAGAATTATAGTAAGAATTGTAATTCAAAATCATGTCCCATATGTGGAATTTGGATTTGCAAACAATACTTAATTTTAAACTGAACTGAACAAAAAAACCTGGCAGTAATTCCCATGAAGGATTAGTAGAGCAAAATCTATGTCTTAATTTCCTGGCAGGCTTCCATTTCTGGTGATAAATTTCACTGAGATTAATCGATACCCCATAATGTAACTGAGACAACACCCAAAGGAACAGAAATAATTCAGGTGAATGGTATAAATAAATATAATATACAGATATAAATTTAGATTTTTCTTAGCTACATCTGTGTCAAATTTGAATTTGTATATTAGTTACAGTACTTTATAAAAGTGGAAGAAGGCATTCTCATCTTTGACCTGGTAGGTATAATAATTTTTTTGCATGGGGAAAGGCAAAACTTTGACTCAACAGTCCACCAAGCTAGTCTTCTGTCGCTGTGGGACACGTAAGGATACACACGGACACACTTTCTTGTGAGAAGGTTAAAAACTCTTTATTAAAATATTTGACTCTAAATTTATAGTATTTTTACACAGACCAGGGATTGGAGGAGAAGTTGGACACCTCTCCCATCCCATTGGTCCAGACAACTGCCCATCAGTTGTTTTTTCACACTAAGAGAAAGTTTGTGAACAACCTCATCTTAACATAAACATGTTCTAATTATAACACCCATGTGTGAGAAAGAATTAAGAACTATGAAAACATTAAGTTATAAAGTGTATCAGAAAAGTTTGAAAAATTAGGGCAACAGTCTTCCATGAAAATATTTAATATCAGCATTAAACCAAGAATATTATTATATTTACCAATTACCCCCCCACATCCTGTTCTCCAAATCAGCCACACTGCAGGTAAAAGGTGACCCAAAAGAGGTCTTCTGCCGATCTTGTTCTCCCTGTGACATAGCTTTGCACCTAGGCAGATTCATTCAAGGACTCAAACCAGAAGTATATCTGCAATGCTTTCATGTCTATTTACTGCTAAGATTATCTTTATCTGGGTAAACAGCCAAAAGTTCTGTAGACTTTTTTCTCAGTCTGAAAATACATCCCAGGTTTTCATTTAAAAATTATTTTTGGTTTTTTTTTCCTCTTGAAAAGCATTTTGGAGGGACATCATAAGCTATTGAGACATACTCTCTCTTGCTGTTTCTTCAGATTTTTCTCATTTTCTTATGGGAAGATGGCTATTTTACTTTAGCTAGCCCATAAAGATTCCAGATTTTCTTTCCAGGAATGAAGCTAAATCCTCAATCCTGCTGAAGAAAAATGTGAATCTTATCACAATGCTTACACGAGTGACACACAACATGGCTCTAACAATGATGGTTTAAAATGCTATTTGCTCCTCCTGTGGTTCCATTTAATTGTTTTTATTAAAACATCCTAAATACCTTTTGCTAAGACATAACAGGAGTTTTGATTTCCAGTTATTCAAAAGCAATATGTTTTAGACACATGATGTCTCCACACTCGTGTATTACTTCTATCTAGTAAGAATATTCCTATGAAAACTCCTCCGAGTCTTACAGTTGTGAATAGTCATTATCATCAGAGATGAGGAAAAGTGTCTTGATGGATTACACTGAAATTATCTGCATGTGAAATAGAATCAATGTTTTACTGTTAATTTTATAGAGAGTTTCCACAATTTACGACTAGAGAGAGATTTTTATTAGAGTAAGAACAAATAAAGGACATGAAGTGTGATAGAAGTTTGGGAGTTTCTGCCGGGGACCAACATTTCATGACACTGCTGCAGTTAATCACCAACTAAACAAATATAATTTCATTAAATTGTCGTGAATTATTGTAACAATATTCCACGCAGAACAGAAAGAGCTGTTTGCATTTTAGACCCTTATTTAAGCACATTTAGGAATTTTTTTTCTTTGATGGTCATAATTTGCTGACGAGTTTTATTTATCTATGAGGAAACACTTTTGATGTTTGTAACATTGCAGATGCCATTTGGATTTTACCTTTAGATTGGCACTTGCTTTGTGCCATGTACAATTTAATTGGGAGCCAGAGCAGTAATGAAGTTACTCAGCACCTCATGACTGATCTTTCTTCCTGTGTTTGAAAAAGAGTATTTTTCTTTTTTTTTCTTTTAAAAAAAATTTACACTGGATTATTGTACAGTTAACTCGTAATTTATACCTATATTGTTATTTGTTTCAGAGACCAAGTTTCCAGCCTAGAGTGTCTGTCCAACTAGAATTACTACTGTATCTTGGGTAACATTCCTTTGTGGTTTTGTCTTTAGGAATTGCAATACTCTTTGTGTATATCTTATCTACCAGGTGGTAGGTTGTATTTGTGCCTCCCATTTTTCGTTCAGAAACATTTAGGTAGCTTATATACAAATACAAGATTTTCATTTGTCTGTAATAAATTGTATGGTTGATAATAAAAAAAGTGTATTGTCCTATATACCCACAAGATGGCAGATTAGCACATGTGACCTTTCACATTTGTTGAATATTGGGTGTGGACATGAAGATTTTATGTTTATTGATGCCTGAAAGCCTCTGCCTGCCTGTTAAATGGGTATATATTGGAAGGAGAGTGACTATGGGCAGAGTGCATATGCACCTTGCCTTTGTGCAGTTGTAAGGATTAGTCAAAATTTAGTCAATTAGTACATGAGAGCACTGAAGGACTCCTAATTTCTCCTGACTTTATCAAAACTATGCCTTTTCTGCTAACCACTTGAAAGATAAAATGTTTGCTGTTTACAAATGATGTAGTAATTGATGGAAGAACATCTGATGTAATCTATGACACCTATGACAAAGTGTCTCAGTGGAGGAGAGAAAAGCTGAGGATGTCACCTCCCTAGGCATTACTGAAGCCTTTGACACTGTTTTCCGCAGTATTCTCCTGGAGAAACTGGCTGCTCCTGATTTGGATGTGTGTACTCTTCTCTGGGTAAAAAACTGGCTGGATGACTGGGTCCAGAGAGTGGTGGGGAATGGAGTTAAATCCAGTTGGCTATGGTGTTCCCCAGGGCTCAGGGCTGGGGCCAATACTGATTGATAGCTGTTTTGATGATCTAGGCAAAGGGATTGAGTGCATCCTCAGTCAGCTTGCAGGTGACACCAAGTTGAATGGGAGGGTTGATCTACTTCAGAGCCTGAAGGATCTGCAGAGGGATCTGGGCAGGCTGGATTGATGGGCCAAGGTCAATTGCATGAGTTTCAGCATGGCAAAGAGCCAGGTCTTGCACCTGGGGCAGAACAAGCCCAGGCAGTGCCACAGGCTTGGGACAGAGTGACTAGAAATATTTTCAGGCAGAAAAGGACCTGAGGTGTATTGATTGACAGCAGCTGGCCGTGAGCTAGCTGTGCCCAGGTGGCTAAGAAGGACAATGGCATCCTGGCCTGTATCAGCAGTAGCATGGCCAGCAGGACCAGAGCACTGACTGCCATTCTGTACAGGGCACTGGTGAGGCCACACCTTGAATCCTGTGTTCCATTTTGGGCTTCTCTCTCCCAGAAAGACACTGAAATGCTGGAGCATGTGCAGGTAAGAGCCAGCCCACATAAGTGGATCCATAAGAGATCTAGTGTCTAGTAGCTCTTGCCCATATAGGCAAATAGAGGTCCATCCCAATTCAACAGTGTAGCCTCAGAAAACTTATGTACCATCTCTGATGGTAAATGTAATCCACAAAACAAAGAATTCTGCCGCTTGCTTTTTATTCCTCACCCTCCAGTTCACCCATTTCAGAGAACTTGCTGAACACTGAAAATCCTTACCGGTCTTCATTTCTTTCCTGGGGAAACCCAGTGTGCTGTGAAGATAAGAGAAAGGAGATACTCCCACTGTGTCTTGCCTAGTGCAAGCTCAGCCTGAGGTAGGGGCGTGCAGCCGCATCCGAGAGCTGTGAGGTGCTGCCTAATGTATGCATAACCTGAGGTATAGGCTAGATATCTGGGATAAGGAGGAAATACCCTGCTCCCGTTCCATTTAGGCCATCCCCTTTCTTTTCTGGGATGCATTTCACTTGCTTCTTTCATTATTTATAATGTTTACTGCTTCCCTTCACTGAGTTGTGGTGTGCTAGTACTTTAGCCAGTTTCTTTGTGATTTTTGGTCAGCTGATCTTTGGAGTCAGTACCAAAACCAGCAAAATGCTGCAAGCTGGATATTGTTAAGAGTGGGCAAGCAGTATGTAATAGTCTGTGTGCTGTGTTTTCGCTGGAATAAAAGCGATGTGTGTTAACAGTTGCAGCCTATTTTAAATTCTGTTTCTGTAATGTCGGCATTTTCAGCTTTTGGCCATAAAGCATCCTTTTTCATGATTTTATGACTAAAACTGCATTTTGAAGAGTGTGAAGCATATTAATTCATTTAGATTTTCAAGCCACTTTGTTTTATTGATTAATTTCCATAAGCCATTATTAATAAATCTGGAACTTTCTTCAGATTTTATGTTTTGAAAAGTGTTGTCATTTTCTTTGGTTTCTGTTTGAATCAGGCTGTTTGGAAATGTGCTGTATGCATTCAGCAGCAGCAAAACAAAGCTTTGCATTCTGGCTCATTGCCTCCATTGCAGGGGCAGACAGGTGGTGATGTCTTGTCACCATGACTACATACAGCCCTTAGGGAGGGCTCTTGTAAGATGATAGTAATTCCTGAATGGGGGAAGGGCATGAAGATAGTCTCCTTCTAGCTGTGGGTTCTTTTGTATGGGTTACACATGATTACATGCCTATGCTGTCTACCCCCTTATGTGCTTGCATGCTCCCTAAAATGCAGGGAAAGAATCGATCACTGCAGACAGTGTGATAGATGCTGACTGCATTTGCCATTTAAAATCTTTACATGGATTAGAAAGGCAAGAGGACAATTGCAAGTGGACTGCCTGAGCTTTTGCATTGTATTGACTGAAGGTTTTCCCTGAGTCAAGCACTTCAGAAAGAAAGGTATGAGGTTATATACCTATATCTATATATATATAGAAATATGCTGAGGTTAAAACACAGTAACAGAGCAGTGGTTTAGGGCACTGATCTGAATAAGAAGGGAGAACTCTGTGGCTGTGACTGCTTCTAGCAGCAGAAAGTAGACACACATGGTGGAAAATATTAATGAGAATAAATGGGAAAAGTCCTGCATCTCAGTCTTCCCTCAGTATATGCCAGCAATTTAGGTAAATAGAAATACAATGTTGGGCTTTGCTCAGGACACACAGACTTTTGCTTGTGAAAGAGGTCTTTTAGCATTTTCAGTGATGAAATATGGTTTGACCTTGCCAATGTCATAGCAGAAAAATGCGATTGCATCTTCTTTGGCTTCAGATTCAAGTGGGTCATAAAAATGCCACCTAGTGAATTGCCAATATTTTCTTTACACATGCTTTGTGTGGCCTGACCTGGAGTGGCCTCATTTAAACTTCTGCAATCTGCTGAAACCACAGCTGGAGTTGGAGTTGCTGCAGGATACATGTCCTTTCACTTCCACTCCTCCTTTGCAGAAGCGCAAGTAAACACCTCTGCTACAGAAGGAAGTGAAGTGCTTGAGAAAGGAGTGGGAAACTTGAGAGATATGTAAGAGAGTTACCATAACCTCAAAAAAGGTAAAGGACTGTCAGACCTGAAGGGTACAGAAAAAGCTCAATGAAAGCTGGGAATTTTTGTGGTTTACATGAATGAAATTTTATATTAAGGACCATACAGTTGTCACTCTGTATGTCTACACATAATACCTGGTGCAGATGGGTTGTGGAAAAGAGTTTGTTATCTGTGATATTATCAGTGTTATTCAGTGTTGGAATTTTCAGCCTAAAGTTCAGCCAGGAATGTTGTGGACAGAAAACAGGAAGATGTTGCTGTTTCAAATTAATGTAGGCTGACATAAAGAAGGAGAGTACAGAGCTCTGGGAGAGTAAAAATGGACAGAAATCCTACCTTTTTAATGGGGAATCAATTAGAGTGATTTGGCTAAATGGAAGAAAAGACTCCAGCTAGTACTTCCTTGAAGTGTCTAAGTCCCCATGGGGGTTACTACCTGGATCTTAGTTTCCCAATGGAAGCAACTCTGTGTATGTTTTCAGTGCTGTGGAGCAGTGGTGAGCTGCAGAGAACAATTGGTCTCCTTTGTACTCCATCTTCAGATGAAGCATTTCCTTCACTCTGCCATTTGTTCCTAATGATTCAGGAACAGAAAAAAGCAGTGACCTAGAAAATATAGGAATATCGTTTTACTGTAAAATATTTACAATCTCCAGCTTCAGTGAGACAAATCCTAGCCAAGCCAGTAAACAGCATTGTCAGTTATATATTTTAATCTGAAGCAAAACAAAGAGCTTGTATATTCTTATATATAAGAGACTCACAAAATCACTTTGAGAATTTACTACCCAGCCATCAAATTGCTCTGCCTGTTTCATTAACAGCATAAATCACCTAACTAAAAAACATTGGGTGCTATGGTCAACTATTCTGGGCTTAACAAAACTATGTGGGGCTTTGTATTTTAGTTACCTACTAAATTTTATGACTTGTTTTTCATTACAATCATGAAGACATACAAAGTGCCAATGTCAGAATTATGGTGAACTCAGATCACGGTATGAATATAGCTAATCATGCTGGATCTAGGAACTGAAAGTTCCCCTATAGGGCTGCCCAATGGTGGCCAAGTACTCCTTAAGCTGTTTGCACCCAGTATATATTTCCATGTATATGGGTAGCCAGCAGGATGCTGCTTCATGTCCCCATGTGGAACTCTTGAAATTCCACGCTGTGTGAGGAACCCAGAAGGCATGGTAGGAGGTGCAGATAATTTAAATACTACTGCTACCTATTGCACAACCTGGATCCACCAGGTAATTTATTCTCATTCTTTGGTAAAAAAAGAAAAAAAAATATTATGCTAAATGGAGCAGTTATAGATTTTAAGGCTAAAATATATAATTGAAAATACACATGTAAATTAGATTCTAGGTTAAAATGCTGCATTATGAAGTGAAGATAACAGTAAAATAAAAATCATTGCTTGCCCTAATTTCCGAACCAAGTCTGCAATACATGAATTAAGGATGTGCCTGGTGCAGATGGGAGATGTTAGTAACATCCTTGCTACACAGCACACATTCATGGGAGTAGCATATGCTCTGCCACTTTTGTCTCGTCACTTTCAGAGTTTGAAAAGAATGTGCTGTTCCCTGGACTTGCAGTAGCAAAATCCCATCCAAAGAATAAATGATACCTGTGATACGTGTCCTACATGTTGGCATCTGACTATATCAATTAAAACTACTATCCCTTTGACCTGCTGTATATTTTTGTGTTTATGTGTTTCCTTTAATGTTTCTTAGTTGAGAGAGAATTTATACAACTTCAGCATTGCATGCTTTCACATGCTTCTCAGATCTTTCTCAGCATATTTGCATGAAGAGGTAAGATAAGGCTTTTGATATTCCACAGAGATAAAATCTGTTCTTTTTTTCTGGGTCAATCAATTTCCTTCTTAGATCAGAGCTGGGATTTCTGAAGTGTATACCAGGACTGAGCTTCCTGCAGTAATAAAATTAGACCCATCACTGTCACCCCCCTAACAGCAACAAGAGGAAAAATTGAAGATGTGTAAATTTTTGTGGCTGTTCAATTCAGTCAGTCAGGTCCAAATCTCTGGGAAAAAAATTCATAATACAACTCACAGTGTTTGTGTGGCATAATTAAAAAACCTGTGCATGTTATCTTTGAATATAGCTGCTGTAATATGATAAGTTGTTAAACTGCTTCTTTTGGTTTGCTGGATGTGGTATCACTGCATTAGGCTGAGGGAAAAAATGGCATGACCTACTTCAATTTAGGATGACCGATTTCACTCATTAAGACTGTACTTTGCTTTGATTTCACTGTAAGCACGTACCTGGGGCTATGCCTTCTGAAAGCAACCAAACACTTCTGTATCAGGAAAATGGTGAGGCAGAGTGTTGGTGATCCATGCACAGACTACTAAGCTTTTTAGAATAAAGAGTAAATATCCCTGTGATACTGAAATTCCTGTTATAGAAAAAAACAATAATGCTATGTAAGGTCTGGTAAGTGTCTTTTATCTTTTTTATGTGTGTTTCCTATAAAAACAGCGAATACTTTTTGGGGGTGGTAGTGTTTTCCTGGTTACCCCTTAATGTAGGTTATGAGAAAGTGGCTTTTATTATACAGGAAATGTACTTGAAGTGTGGAATGCTTGGGAACGAGTGCCTATTTTACTGCCATAAATTGTTCATGATATGTCTTTTCATATATGCATCAAACATAGCACTTGCTGCAGAGATGCATGTGATTTGTCTTCTCTCCTGAGAGATGGTAATTGGCTTCAGTTTACTTAGGCTACTGCAGTACAATTTATTCTCCTAGCTTAGCCAAGCCTTGTGTTGCAGTATGTTTACTTCCATGAAGGTGAGGGATTTAATTTGTAAAGTGGTGCAGAGTATGTGTTACATTGCAAAGATGAAACACATATCTGCTCTGTGGTGTTTAGTTGAAACAGATCACAGCACTTCACCATCCTTCTTTACCTTACCTTGTCTGATTATTAAATTATATGTGAATTAATCGTGATATTTTAGAAAACATTCATTGTAACAAGCTCAGTAATTTGAACACACGACTAATGAACTCTGCTTGCTGTTTGCTTTGGTTTTTTATAATTATTTCTGTGGTTTTGAGCTTCACTCTCATGGTGTTATTTGTCTTTTCCAAGCCTTACTTTTTTCTAGATAGCCAAATATTCTTCAAAATGGCAAAAAATGGAAAATGATACAAATTTATTTTAAGACTTTGTTGTTAGCCCAGTAATCTTTCTTGCTTAGATTTCTTTAAGTTTTTTTCTATTTTATCTATCTAGATGAAGAACTAACGAGATGAAGACAAAAATCACAAGAAATATCACTTCAAGAGAGTTAAACTCTGAAATGTAAGAATCTTACCACAATTGTGACATTTAATGTAGCAATAATAATTATGTATAATCAGTCATATACTAGTGGTGAACCGTCTGGGCAAGGACTTTCCCAATTTTTTAATCATCCTGATTTCACCATCCAAAGGATTTAATTTTTTTTTTCAACAAGTACAGTATGTAATTTATAATGGACTAAAAAGTGCTGAGTACTCACCATTTCCTTTAATGCGTTAATGAATTTCACAGTAAACATGTTTGACTACTCAGCATCCTAACTTCCTATATTGGCAGTCCTGCTAGTCTTTATTGTGGCCAGTCTGCTTCTTGGAGGAAACAGTTGGGGTTTTTTTCCACCACACACTGGTCTTTCCTCCTTTGTTAAAATTACTTCAGCGCTGAATTAGCTCCAGTTAATTCTGCAAGCTCGTTACTCTTTTATGACTGTGCACATGGTAGTGCTGCTGCATGAACTCATGTGAGGCACTGGGACTTCTGGGAACACTTGCTGGGGAACAGCATTAAGCTGTGCTGCCCTATGAATTAATTTGTAATGTGCTGAACAGGAATATGTCTCCTTTCTGGGCATTCATGTGGAAATTTTTTCATCTGAAAACTCATTAAGGAAAAGTACCAAGTAATGAACTTGTACTAGGAGAGTGACTTAGCACTACTGTCAGCATTACTAATGCTCTCTTTTTGGCAATATGTGACAGATAAGAACTTTAACACAGAGTGGAGGGCATTTTGTCTGTGGTTGGACATGTTGAAAATTCACCTGGACGTAGATCAGTATAGACACACGGTGAGGATTTTAGGATCTAACAAAATAAGGAATCCTCCTTTGCTGACTGGAAACAAAGGGGGATTAACAGTGGGCAAGGACTTCAAGCACAATATGGTAGTACGATAATGCTCGATGGGAATAGCCATCACTACTGGCTTCCCTTGTAGCAAGTGGAGAGTTCTTTCAAGTGGCATTTCCATTCAAGTGCATTGGAAGCATAGGAGTGATGTGAGGTTTAAATTATACAAATTCACCTGATTTCTGTGTGAAAAAGTAAAGGAAGGAGAGAAGAAGTTGATCACACTAGCAGCAAAGGGCAATTCGGGGGACATACATGCCCTCAAAGTGAGTCTGTTTATAGACCAGATTCAACCAAGACCCTCAGCCATTTCTGCCAGTCCACACCAAAAGCACTGTCAGTGTTTTTGCACATACAGTGGTTGGTAGTGAAGATGCAATAACCTCACTTTTACAGAGTACTGTGAGAGACTCCAGGTTCCTGAAAATGAATGATGAACTTTCATTCCTCATCAGAACACTTGCCATCCTGTTCACTTGTTCATCCTGAGCAAAAATTCTGCAGATTTTAGGTGCTAGTTTGAACAGGTAATACAAAAAGATAAGAGTAAAATGAAACTGTTAGATTGAAGTCAGGAACCAAAGATGCAGAAGAGCTTCAAAAGTCTCTGAAAGTAAATTGAATCATTTATAAGGTTAGATGAGTTAGTCAGAGGAGCAGTGGAATAAATTATGTATATAACTTTGACTTCAAGGATGTACATATTGACATTAACACAAGTTAGTGAATTCTCTCATTTAGGCCTGTAGACCAGGGGCTTGTAGGTATGCCCAGACAGCTAGGGAAGGTCATATCTTGAGCTTTAACCTGTATTATAAGGGCCAGAGACCCTCTCCAAGATCTGCATGTTCTTCATAAGGCATTTTTCTAGTGTAGGGAAAGCCATTCATATAAGCACACAGCTGGATAAGCACACCGTATGGTGAGTGAACAATTGGCTCACACATTGGGTGCAAAGCATTGTACTGAATGGGATCACATAAGGCTGGTGGTCTGCCCCTAGTGGGGTTCCACAGGGCTCCATCTTAGGTCCTGTTCTCTTCAACATCTTCATGAAAGACTTGGATACAGGACTGGAAGGTATACTAAGCAAGTTCACAGATGATACAAAACTGTGAGGATCTCTTCAGTCCCTTGAAGGCAGGAAGGCCCTGCAGAGAGACCTCTACAAATAAGAGGACTGGACAATCACCATCCATATAAAGTTCAGCAAGGGAAGGTGTCAGGTTCTGCACTCTGGATGTATGGACAGATTGGAGAACGAGGTGCTGGAGAGCATTCCCATTCTGGAATGCATCCTGGTCACTGGCAAGTCAGCAGTGCCCTGGCAGCCAGGAGGGTCAGCTGGGTCCTGGGGGGCATCAGGCACAGCCGGGCAAGGGAGGGATTGTCCTGCTCCTCTCTCCACTGGGGCAGCCTCACCTTGAATATTGCATGCAGTTTTGGTCACTGCAATATAAGAAAGATCTGAAGCTGTTGGAAAATGTCCAAAGGGGGGCAATGAAGATGGTGAAGGGCCTTGAGGAGAAGCCAGATGAGGCATGGCTGAGGGCACTTGGTTGAGCCTGGAGGAGACTGAGGGGAGACCTCATTACAGTTAGAACTTCATTGTGAGGGGAAAAGGAGGGGCACTGATCTCTCCTCTGTGGTGACTGGTGACAAGACCCAAGGGAATGGGCCTGAAGTTGTGTCAGGAGAGGTTTAGGTTGTATATTGGAAAAAAAGGCTCTTCACTCAGAGTGTGGTTGGGCAGTGGAATAGCTCACCAGGGAAGTGGTCACAGCACCAAACCTGACAGAGTTCAAGAAGATTTGGACAATGCACTTGGGCAGGAGGTGGAGTTGATTCTTGTGGGTCACTTTCAACTCTGCATATAGCTGAGAAGGGCTTTTGAGGGTTGAGAGGACATTTTGGAAGTAGAATTGTGTAGGTGTCCTTTTTTATTCCCAGACAATATACTGATAACAAAGAAGTAGAAATAGATGAAGTTTGATCAAAGTTCTCAGATTTTTTTAAATAATTATTTTACATAGAAGTTAAAATGTGAAGAATCATGTGTTTAGCTCTAGGGGAAAGGAAAACAATTGTTATTTGCACAAAGCCAGTTTTTATCTTGCTTTAACCAACAGAAGATCAGAGACAAAGTAAAATGAACACAATTTAGAAAAAAGAAATCTTTATTTTTTGGCTCATATGTAATATTGTTTGCGTTGTTTATGATAATAACAATTTCCTGCATGCATTTCACCAACACATTACAAGTCAAAAGCATTTGTAAAAGAAAGATTCTACATTTAATGTTAGCTTGTGTATGAAACACAAAATGTCCTGATGTCCTCAATTATACAAATGTGCCATATTTTCTTGGGAAATATTTTATTTGTACAAGCCTAGTGCACTGTGATTCAAAAAGAATAAGAGTAGACTATGTAAACAGACACTGCAAGATAGCAAGGATTTAATCAACTATGAGACTATCTTGGAACTTCTGATGCAAATAGTGCTAGAAATTCGCACATTCTCCTAATGCTTTCCTTGCTATGTCCTGTAACTATTTGGAAACAAGCTGGGTTCCAGATTTACACAATTTACTTCACATTGGAATATATGTAAATATATTATAAAAACAAGATAGTCTACAAATACTCACTTTTTTTCTCATAGATTGATGATGCCAGTTTGGAATTACTGTGGTTAGAAAATAAGCCAAGTGAATGAGGAAAGAAATATAAGAAACAGTGATCTAAACTTGAAGACACTTTTCTTATATACAGAACTGTTGCCAAATGGTATTTCTTTACATTATTTATATATGCTAACCACATTGTCAACAGGTTTAACAGTTTGCAATATGGCCTGTACAGTCTGATTCTACACCATATAGCAGCCACTTCAAATTTAAAATGCAAAACTAAAAAAGCTCATAAATAGCTGCAAACTATTGCTTAATGATTTGAAAGAATGAGGTCTGGTTGGACAACTTGATTCACTTCATCACTGACACATGGCTTCCTATAGTGGAGACAGTGGACAGTGGAAGGAGCAAGGTACAGCAGCAAAAGCATTGACATGCATCAGTGATACTCTCCTAACTATCAGTGACACAGAATACAACATGTCCTGTTGAGCTCTTGCAAATTAACCATACTGTGGTACATATCTGATGCAATTCAATGCAGCAAAGCCATTTAATTATATGCTCAAATATGCACGACAGTATACTGTTAATATTTACATGGAAGAGGGTATTTTATGGATTCACTGGATGTTGGGGATAATGAGAGAAGACAATAACCAAAGAATAGCCAAGGGGAAAAAAAGAGCTGTTAAAAACAAAACTAAACAAAAGAAAAGGACTCCCAGATATATTTTGGTGAAGCTATTCCAGTGCAGAAACTGCACAATATTTTTTGAACTGTAGATATTTTAACATAAACAAGAACTTGTTCATGTTTAATCATTCACATAAAAATAAGTCATTGCAGATTCCTGTAAATTAGAGGAGACTCTCCAGGCACATTAATCTGGATGCACATAATCTGGATGCAGCCATACAAGTAGTTAGAATACTTCAAATTCAAGAGCAACCCTGAAACATGGAAGTTCTTAAAATCTTCGGCTTTGTGCAATGTCAAATTTTATTTATGCATGGTTGACAAGTGCAGCATGTCTGTGCAAATCATTCCTATCTGTACACTATAGAGAATCTGAGAGTAGAACTCCTGGTCCTCATACCTCTTTCCCCAACATAAAACCTATTACAAAAATAGTCACATATAATAGTAAACAACCTGTGAATTAAAAAATGATAAATACACTAATACAGTTTTTGTAAAAATCTGACAAATGTGGCAGTTGCATTACAAACAGTGAAGAGAATTACTGTTCTACATGTTGTGGAAATAAAGAATCCTTTTGCACTCATTTCATGCTCCATCTTCTCTATGGAGCCACCTTTTTCCTTATTCTTAGCAGTGTCAGCTGTAGTGAAAACAGTAACCTCTTGTCAAGTTTTTTACCCTGATTAACAGAGTCACAGTCTGATGATGGAGGTTCACTGTTTTGTTATAGGCACTGACCTTAAGTATATATATAATGTATATATATGCACACACACGCGCGCACACACACACACATATATATGTGTAAAAACTGTCAGTTTGGCATAAATCTCCTGCAGGAGTCCAGTTGATGATTCGTTCTTGAAGACTGTAAACAAGTTGTCCCATTAACAAAATTCTTAGCTCATTATTTTTTATTTTCCCTGATGTCTTTACCTTTGTAGTTCTTTTCTGCTTTATCTTTTTCATATTTTTCTTTGTCTGGCTTTGTTACACTGTCATAAGAGGGTGGGGAGGTTGTAGAAGAACTCTCATCTGTTTTTTCTGGAGTGGAGTTCCCTTTTAGTTTATCAATAATTATCTCTTTTATAATATGTCCATCTCCTTCTTTGTTTTTATTTCTATTATATATACTAGACACCTGTTTAACTTTAACCCTTAAAAGGTGACGTCTGTAAGCACGCTGGATGATGACAGCAGACACCTCCTCCTGCTTTCGTTTCAGTGTGGTTGTAATTGGTTCATAAGAGACTTTAGAGGGATTGGCTGCCATAAATCGATCTTCCATCTGTATTCTGAGGGCATCCATCTCCCCACTTTCCCCCAAAACACGCTTTGTGAAAGCAAACAAGATGTCGAGGCAGTGAATTCGGTCACCGCTCACCATGGGCAGATCCATTGCAATAAGCTGGACTTTGTTGGGTTTTGCTATGAGAAGAGGTGGATCTAATGAAGCTGCAAAATCTGATAATTTACTATATTCTATGAACTGTGTTGCATCAGGATCAAACTTCTCCCAGACTTCATAGAACATCTCAAAGTCGTCCTCGCTCAAGGGTTCAGCGCTTTCTTCAGTAGCAACACTGAAGTTCTCCAAAATCACAGCAATGTACATGTTCACCACTACCAGAAAGGATATGATAATGTAGCTGACAAAGAAGAAAATCCCAACAGAAGGGTTGCCACAGTCACCTTTCACAGAGCTCCCTGGATGGTCTTTATGAGGGTCACAGTCTGGCTCCCCACTGTTCAGAATGGGGGCGAGCAAACCGTCCCAGCCAGCGGACGTGGTGATCTGAAACAGGCAGATCATGCTGTTGCCAAACGTTTCAAAGTTGAACATGTCATCAATGCCAACCTCTCTCTTGACATAGGCAAAGTTGGACATGCCAAATATGGCATAGATGAACATGACCAGGAAGAGCAGCAGCCCAATGTTGAACAAAGCAGGAAGAGACATCATCAAAGCAAAGAGCAGAGTGCGGATTCCCTTAGCGCCTTTAATGAGGCGCAGGATGCGACCGATTCTGGCAAGCCGGATGACTCTGAAGAGTGTGGGAGATACAAAGTACTTCTCAATCATCTCAGCTAAGAACATACCTAGAAAAAAAAATGAATAATTAAAATAAAATTTTAAATTAATTAATTACCTATAGAAATATTTATTTATTGCTAACTCCAAAATAATCATTATAAGGATTCTATGTTATAGCGGAGAAATATACAAGTTACTACATTTTATTGAAAGCTGTTAATAAGGTGAAAGCCTCTTTCCTTATGTTGAAATCCTATCCTAGAGTGTGTAAATAAATAAAATTTTAAAACTGCTTGCGGTAAGCAGGTAGTTCCTGTCTAAGCTCTCAGTAGTTAAAATGGTTGGGAAAGGGATGTTTATGTCTTAGATACAGCTAATTCTTGAAGCCGAGCCTATAACCACTTCTTATGAAGGATGATATTGGCTTAATTTCTGCAAGTCAGAGATTTCTTTAACAGATCTGCTTTGTATCACCACGATCTTTCTTGGATATGTCACTCATTTGCACCTCGGACAGTCACTAGCTTTTAACTGACTAAGTTAGCAAAAGTTTAAAAAATCTCACCCATTTCACGTAATTTTCAGTTTTAGTACTGAAAGTAAATCTGTGGTTAGTTTCCATATACCACTAAACATTCCTCTTTATATTTGTACACATTAATCTAACGTGCCAAACAGTTCTATCATGTCTTCTGATGTGGAAAATGACAGTGAATCTAATGGGAGAGAGAAAAATCTTGTATGCAACACTGCATATATTGTATGTTAGATAGTATGAAGATCTGAATCAACGTGTAAATCATCTAAGAAAAAGGAAATTCTACAATCAATATCAACATATTTGAAACAATTTTTTCCTATTTCTTCCCTTAGTTCTTTCTTGAAGGTGAATTGCTCTTACCTACTATGGAGAGAATCACAACCACAAAATCAAAAATATTCCAGCCTATAGTGAAGTAGTAATGGCGAAGTGAAATCAATTTCAGGACAAATTCTCCAGTGAAAAGTACAATGAACACCAGGTTAATCCGGGATAAAATTGTTTCCATTTCTTTACTCTGATCATCGGTTTCTACCATCATTGTGACCATATTGAGGCAGATGAGTATCATGATGCTGATGTCAAATACTTGTTTGGTTACAAAATCAAAGATCATGCCTTGGAATTTGTTCTGCAAACACAAAGATGGGATACGGTTTTTACAGTTGAAAAAATTGTCTTTCAAAATGCCAAATGAGAAGACAACTCCTTTCAAGATTTGGGAGCACAGAGCAAGACTTATTCACAATACAGGCAGTAATATGAGCTCAACATGTGCTAGTTTATATCTCATCCTGTTAGAGTGAATCAAGAAGTTAATCAGTGTTGGCTGAAGAGACAAGAAGGGAAACAGTGCAATAATAAGAGTAATAACAATGACAATATTATTGGGGTAAAATAGATGGTGTAAATTGATATCCAGCAAGAGTACCATGCAAATAGAAACTAATTTTCTTATCTTTATTCTCAGATGGTTTTAGAATTCTAACCTTCTTTCTTCCTTAAACTAATTGTGCTTGGTGAGATCATTGGACTGCTGAAGATACATGTCTCAAACTCACCATGCCTGTAATATCCTAGTTTTTCTTTAGCACTTAGCTCAATGTTTTTTACCATATGTCTCTGCTTAGAAAGTCTATTTTTAACCAGTTGGTGCATAAGGTGCAACAAGTGTTTTATTTTTTTAAACAGTGTAGGAGTTCAGTAAATAACAAGAGTAGTGTCTTATCTTAGAGACAAATTTATCCTAGTCTATGCTTTACTCCCTAGGACATTCTTTTATTCTGCAAGATTTTCTGCATTTGTCCTTCCCATTAGGTTACCAGGGCCCCTTTCTGTCTTCAGCAGCAAGGCTCAGTGCGTCCCCATTTCCTACAAATTCTCTGTGAGGATGAAAAACAGAAAATGAAGTTTTCCCTTGTAATAAGAACCGATAAATGATCCAATCAATTGTGGTTTTCCAGGACTTAGGCAGGGAATTTTGAAATTTTTCATATTAAAATTTTTAAATAATTTTGTTCATACTTCAGTGTGTATGTTTTAAAACAAAATATGAATTATCTAATCTGATGGATTCAAAAAGGGACATTTTCTACCTTTACAAGAAAATAAATAGAAAAATTATTTTCTTTCCACACCTATAACCTTATCTTGTGGGCAAGATGATAATCCCAAATGAGTATTTAATATTAGGGGTGTAAAAATCAAATTACTCGTACCACTGGCCTAGGTATAGGTTTCTGTGGCTTTTTGGATCCCAGTTTTTTCATTGCATTGTAATATTTCTTCTGTTCTTCTGTCATAAATATATCCTGACCTCCAAAGTAAAGAAATAATATCAAAATTAATTAGTATCATGTCCATACATAAAACATTTACCTACAGTATAGACCTACAGTCCCTCAGCAATATAATATTAAAATTATATTTATTTTATATAAAAAAGGAAGGGTTTTTTTCAGGTGCTTATAGTGTAGTTGCTCATAAACATTCCTAACACACAGGAAAAACCCAATACTGGTGCCTTTTCAGCTTGACTGTTGAGTTTTTCCAAAGTCTTCATGTTCACTTTTGCTGAAATGGCTAAAAGCATTCCTGCTATAGTCATGCTGTTCAATAACTTGCTGATTAGGATGTGTTTAATGAATAGGTGAATGACTAGTGCATTACATGTCCTATCTTCTGTATAGATTTTTAGGATTACAGCTAGACAGATCTAAAAGAGGCATAACTTTGAGGTACAAGTTGTGTTAGGAGAGTGTCCGTGGGTTTTAACGGCAAAAAAAACCCCAACCTTTGATGTAAAATTAAGAAAAGTAATTCATGTCATGCCATAGCAAATTAAAACACCAATGGAACCTTGACAAACTCTAATCAGCATTTGTTTGCAGATGCAAATGCTGCCAGTCAGATGTGCAACTGACTGACTGACTTCCAGGATAAGTAAATTGTGCTAATTGATGAATCTGCACTAAGTCAGATGGAAGCACAGTGTCAACGTCACCGTCTGCTAAATTGGCTACCACAGCCTGAAGCATCAGAAAATTGATAGTAACCCCAGATATGTTTATGACTCTTTTAGGAAGCCAAAGAATATTTGCCCAAGGAAAAATTTCTGTAGTTCAATTTTCTTTCACCAGAGATTCTGTCTGGTACTGCTGTTTTTTAACTGGTGATCGAAAAAAAGCAGATCATACGAAACTGCTTTTTCACAGCACACAAAAATTTAGAATGACCCTGGCATTTGAAAACTAAAAACTGTGAGGCTTCAAAATATTTTAAATGTGATTATTTGTATTTTTATATTTTTAAGTTATTTTAAACTGATCTGTATGCATTATTAATACAATTATTTTAAATATACTTGTATGTCAAAAGTATACAGAAAGAAACCACCATTCCCTGTATATCTTTGCTTTACTACTGATAAGAAATTATAGATTGTGTTTGTGTCTAATGAATTCATCTAATTTCTCATAAAAGTGTTAGAAAAAAAAGTCCTTATGTACACATTTTTACTTTTATCTATAAGCCTGTTCATATGAGGTCTATTTTTTATATTGACCTAATTTACTGTGTTGTGAATTTGCAGATCCATTATTCATTGTATGAACATAATGCCATATTGTGTCTTTATTAAGTGTCAAGATTTTGTAATAATAATTATAATGAATGTACCTTAATTTATCTTAATTCTTTAGAGTCAATTGAAAATGAAACTATTTCATGCCAGATAAAATTGCTTCTATCAAACCAATAATACACATTTACTTTTCACGTCTTCATTTTAACTGTTTACTTAATTTGCAAATTATTATGAACCAACTTTTCACTTGTCAAAATGCAAAAAATGCAAAGTTCAGAACCACATCCACAGATTTTGGCACAGATTATTATCAAAAAATAATAATAATCCACTTTATTTAAGGTCTTGAAATTACTTTTCTTTTATTAGGCTTACAGAGATAACTTATCAATTCATTATAGCTGGTAATTCATACCAATATGGAAATATTTTAAATACTTATCTTCTTTTTTTGTTGGTTGAAGTTGTCTATAATTACACCAATGAAAAGGTTCAAGGTAAAAAATGATCCAAATATGATAAAGATGACAAAATAGAGATACATATACAAGTTGTCCTCATACTTAGGTTGATCTTTTACCTACAATATATAAAAAAAATTATTACCCATGAGAATACTACATGTAGAAAACAATGCATATAATTTACAATTAGGTATATGCCATCTCAGATAAAAAAAGCTATAAACAGCACTTTTTTATTAAAAAGATCCAACTTGTCAATTCCAATCAATATTTGGAGAACTGGAAGCTGACAGAATTATTGCTCATATGGAATTTTTAAGTAAATGTGCCCACAGATATGTTTGTGTATGTGCGTATATAAAAAGTTCCTCATATAGAGGAATATAGAAGAGAGAAGCAATGTGGGATTCAGAGCAGTCATTAATACTTAAAATTTCAATAGAAGAAATCTAAATATTTTATATTGTGTTCAGTATATTACCATGCAACAGAAGCAATTTTAAATTTTTTTATTGCCTAAATCTCCCTGGAACTCTTTGGGTCTTGCATGAGTGTTTTTGCTAGTATCTGTTCCAGCTAGGAGCAAATACTTTTAATAAATTTCTAGTGAATATATTTTTTATGAAATCCATTGAATTGAGGACGTTTCGAAGGAAGATTTTGTTATTGTCTCGATTTTTCTGGATGCCACATCCCAGCATCTGCACCTCTACAGCACAACAAGCTCGAGTGTAGAAATGCTAAAGATAATGAAACAGGATATTTTACTCCGGGAGACAGTATCAGTAACATGACTATTTGTGTAAGTTAAACAGAGTATTAGTTTTGTAGCCAAAATAAAATTCTAATCCCCAGAAAGCTTAATAGGTGATCTTCAACCTTAAAATCTAACTGCACTTAAATATCTAGATAACATAGGTGCTCAACCTAAGGAAACAATGCAATGCACAGTTACAAATTATAAAACACAGTTAATGTATTCCATGTTTAGTAACTGCATCATATAATATTAAATTAATTCATACTTATTAATTCCTACTTTTGATTACCATAAGAATTTTTTAAAAACCTCTTCTTTGTTCTATTACGTTAGCATTATCCTTAAAAAAAATCCAGTTAAATTAATTTAGATTTTTTGGCTAAACAGAAGGAAGTGGGATTAATTTTCCAGTAAAAATTCTGAGATTCAAAAATATATGTATTGATGCTGATTATAACTCTTTGTTGTGTGTGTAGATGTTTGTGTTTGTGTGCAGTTGTTTAAGTTGTATACTCTTTATCAGAAAATAATCAACAGATGACCTTTGAAAGATTTACACTTACGTCTCGTGAATCAACAGCAGCATACATAATATCCATCCATCCTTTGAAAGTAGCCTAGAAATATAACCAAGTTGTTTATCTTCCCCATAAAAAATCATAATTTGTACAATAACTAGGTTATTTATTTATCTGGACCTCCACTTTTAACAAAATCACTTCTACATTTTTAAACCCCACATGAGAACACAGGCATCTTAAATATTTTTCATAGTAATATTAGTTTTTTTGACAATTTTCTTTTTAGTTATTCAAATAATATTTGAAAACCGGGCTCTGAAGATCTCAACAAGTCAACAGTATGTTTGGAGTTGCAGATGTTTGCTTTGCAGATGAAGAATAGCTTTAGACAGACATTAATGCTGGAGGTATTCAGGTAGGATCTACTAGAATTACTCATTGCCACAGCCATTTTTTAAGTTTACAACATGAATTGATGGAATCAGTAACATAACTTCTGGACAGAAGCCAAGATGCATCTGAATGTTCTTTTCTTTGTCTAAACTGACCTGTTATTTTTAGAAATGTTTTAATACCACATAGCTAAAAAGAATAGACTGTTCAAAGTAAAAATATATGTGGGTTCCTGAGAGATTTGTTTTACAGAAGACCAAAAAGTGAACTGTGAAAGAGATGTAATTGACATCTATAAAAATTTGGCTGAGTTTCTAGAGAGACTTCTTTTAAGGAAAGAATAAAAATGATCATTGCTCTAAGAAAGTGATTTCAATGGATGCAGGATGTCCATTTTCTATGGAACACCAGAGTTGGTGTGACAGCTAGTTGAAACTGTGAGTTTGCAACTGTTAGCCAGGGTTTCCAAGCTTTTTCACAATAAAGGAAAAAGAGCTAAAAAGACTGTGAAATGAACAAAGAGAATCACTCCTGAGGAGGTTCAAGAGAGGAGCCATCCCAAGGAATATGTTTCCATCTGTGCTTGCCAGAAGTAGCTTTGGCACTTTGGTATAGCTGCCAGTTTCCAGAGCAGAAATCTTTCACTCTGGAAGTGTTCATATCCTCCTGAATCTCACAGTGCAATACCAATTGTTAAGAAGGTGTGCTTCAAGCCAGGCTTCACAGATCTTTCTGGCTCAGTTGGCAATTGAGCCGTTTAGTGCACTTTGCATCACAATATTAGGAAAGGATCAGAGTTAGATAAAACTAATAAATACAGAAGAGTGAAGGGAAAATGTTAATGGAGGCAATCAAATGAAGATGTGACATAATATGTGCTCAAAGATCCCTTAATCTTTGTGGGAAAAGTAAAGGTCAGAAGGAATATTTGAAAATTATGAAAAAATCAGAACCAAAAAAAAAAAAAAAANCATTTAGTGTACTTTGCATCACAATATTAGGAATATCTGGATGTGTGACACAGAGGACATTCATAAACAGCTTCAAGAGAAGCAGTTTTCCTTACACATCTTCAGAGGCAATGGTAGCAATGAGATCTGAAGTCAGAGAATCAGAATCATTGTTCAGTACTACTACTCAGCATGTAAGAGTCCCATTGCCTTTACAGGCAAAACATCTTAACCTAGGTAGTTAATTTTGGCGTTAAGGTCAGCTAGAGATACTGACCTGTTCTGAGATAGAAGGGACAATCTCTTAATTCTTAGATAACTGAATATCAGAGCTGTAGAAATCTTTTCATTCAGTGAAGTTGTATGTTGAGTTATAGAAAAACGATTCTACAGAGTTCAATCATCTCAATGTAATTACATGCTTTCTTGCTTGTGTTTTGGATCAGATCCTAGCTATCAGAAGCTCAGTTCTAAGGAAGGAACCTGTAAAGAGCTAAGGTCTTTATTTCTTTAACACAAATAAAATATGCTCAGTACCTAGAATAAAGGCAGTTCTGAAAACACTGCATAAGATAAGGATCTGAGGGAGAATTGCAATTTACAGATTTTGTATAAGTAGCAGTAATTCATGGAATGAATATGCTATGCAATAACATCCAATACTTCACAAGGATAATACTGTAAGTAACATGATACTTACTTAGTATACTATAATGACTCTTTAATAAGCTTTGAGGAATATGATAGTTCTATACTGTGTGCCACTAAAGATATTCTTTTATTTTCTACACTTACTATTTTCACATTATTATTATCATCATCATCAGACTATATTCCCTAGTCTTGGAAAGGAAAATTACTCTACTATCATTAACAAAAAAAATTACAAGAAGCAATGTAATAGAGTTGTGTGAGCTGTACATTATTGCTGTGAAGAAATTATTCCTCTACTTAACAGTCTTAACTTGCCCATTTTTTCTAGATATCTTTTTTAAAAGCAAAAAGAAAATATATACATTTACTTACTACTTGAAGCAGAGCAAGATATCCAGCTCCTACATTATCAAAGTTTACTTTCACATTCTTCCATCGTGCACTTTGATTGCTTTTTATGAGTTCCACACACTGAGTATAATTGTTGACATCACTGATATCAAACATCTCACCAGTTGTGGTGTTGACACAGTGATAGAATTTTCCAGCAAAAAGATTTACTCCCATGATGCTGAAGATTAGCCAGAATATAAGACATACCAGCAATACATTCATGATAGATGGGATTGCTCCTACAAGGGCATTTACAACCACCTAGTGAACAAATCAGACAAAATAGCCACTTAGCTTATGAAAAGAAAATGAAAAATACTTTAAAATAATTTTTAAATGTCAAAACAGTATTATTATGGGATACACAGTTAAAATATTAAAATAAAATTTGTGTGGGAAATTTTAATTATGGTCTAATAAAATGCTAATGAGACTGTAAAAAGCAACAAATAAAATGAGATGGTAACAAAGACAATGCAAAAGTCTGAAAAAAAATCAAAAAGCAAAAGAAAACCTGTTAGTAGCAAGATGGAGTCTTAGAATTTGTGTGCTCTAGAGAAAAAGAGAGAAATAAATGTTAAATTCCAGCAATATAAATTAAAATTTATAAATAGAAAATAAACCAGAAAAAGCTCAAAGGATGATGATGTGGAAGACTGAATAAAAATGTCTGCATGTAAAACTTTCATTGCTAATGATTTTATTCTTAGAAATGTTATGTATATTTTGGCATCAGTGTATTTTAGTATCCACATAGAATACAACATAATTAAGGATATTTTATTTAATCTTTATTAACAGCATCTGCTCTAAGTCTTGGTTTTAAATTGCCTGGGTCACTATAGTTGCTCTTATCCTTCTTTTTCTTTTTAATTGGTTTCATTTAATTCCCTTGAGCTACTGTGTATGGGCAAGTGGCAGTAAAAGACCAGATTAAATCCTTGGACAAAAGTTTTCTTTTAGTTATTGTGATTCAACTAAAAGAAAGGTGAAGATATTCAAACAATCATTTTCTAGCAAATCAGTAGAGAGTACAGTCGCCTTTTGTGTGTGGTTTTGAAAAAGGTAGTCTTTTTCATTTCACTGAGCTGACCAAAAGTAACACCAATAGAAGTTTTGCTTATTAATTAGACGGCACTTAGCCTGTTGTTTGGATTGCAAACCATGTAAACCATAGTGGTGATGGTGGTGTGCACAGGACACACATCCCTACATGGCAGGCATGGCCACCTCTGGGATATGGGCAGCCTTGCCCCAACAGGAACCACATTATCTATTTGGCAAATAAAGACCTATGATGAACTATAAATACATATCACAGCATTGGGTTATGTTCAGGTGAAAGAGTACAAGGAGATTTCTCTGTAACATTTTCTTGTTAATTTTTTATGTGTCAGTTTTTTCAGTATTTGGCTACGATTTATAATAGGGTTTTTCCAGGAGTTTTTGTTGGGTTTTGTTGTTGTTGTTGTTGATTGGTTTGTTTTTGTCATATTGGCAGAATATGAAAATGACAATATCCTCAAGAGGAGGGTTTTACCTCTCTTTACATTTGTATGAAGTAAAAAGTCTCTAGCTGAGAAAATAATTTCCCATTTCTCCCCTTCTATACTTCCAAACCTATCCTTATTTCCTTATCCTCTGTTCAAAAATACTTTCCCTAATACTACAGCATTTACTGTAGGATTTTTTTCCCCCAGGCAGGTAGACAGGGAGACACAGTGAAGCTTTAGTTTCTGGTGTGTCACTGTTGTCAGCTTTTTCACCTTTGTTGGTTTGTTTTGTTTTCCGGCTAATTGTGTTCCATCCTGGATCACTGACAAACTGACCCAGAATTGAAGTTAGCTACAAAATTGAGTAAAAAAATTTCCTAGATTAACTGCAAAAAAACTCCTCCAACCCTACACTGCAAAATTTGTCATGTCCTTTTGTTTTTCTAGGTCCACAAATCAGTGGAAATTTTAACAGCTGGGGGGCAAGGAAAACACAACTATGCAGCAGTGACCAGGCAAGTTTAGTGGGCTCAAGGTCTAATTTCCAAATGCATGGTGTACATAGGTCTTGTTTGTAATGACATGATGAAAGGCCTTTTTCCACACATTTTTGCATGCCTTCTCATTTTGAAGTTCTTTGAAGAAGGTGTGAGTGTAACCATGAATACATTAATTTTGGTATGCATACATTTGTTCAGACTCATTCATTTTATCTCACCCTCATTCCTTCAAATCGTGACAAGGCTCTTAAAGGTCTTAAAGCTCTTAATGTCCGTAGCGATTTAATGGCACCAAGTTCAGAATAGCCCAGGGCATTGGCTATTAAACTAACCAATGAGACCTATCAAACACAGAAAAAAAAAATTACAAATAGTTCTACACTGTTTGTTTAAAAAGAATACGAATTCAAGCAACAAACCAACAGTGACAAGTTGTAGGATGCCACCATCTTCATACTTGCTGGAAAGGCAAGAGGTCTCATAAAGACATGAAAAAGGAATATATGCTATTAAATGTCTATCTATTATGGCTGGCTAGGGTTTGACAGTCATATGAAAGCATACTGTTGGTGAAGGATAAAATTTTCAGGAATATTTAAAGACAAAATAGCCATACTTTCTGTAACTTCATTAAGGTTCAACCTTCCAAACAATTTAAAATTCAGAATACATTAAATTATTTTATTCTGTCAATATTGTGAATATCTATAAACAATAATAATATACTAAATATTGTCATAGATAATTACAATTTTTTTTAATAAATATTACTTCTAAGTGAAACAGTTCATAGCAACAATAACGAGGGTATCTCTAAAATATGTATTGAAAGATGTGGTACTTTCTCACTTGCCTGGCAAGTCTGTGGGTTTTCTAAAATATTCTAATTATAGGAAAATATTATGGGATAGTTATTGGAAGCTTCTTACCTTATAGCAGTAAGAGCTTTATTATCTACAACAGTAGCTCCTGATGCATGTTATTGGGATTTTTTTATAAGACAATCCACTTAAGTAAGGAGCAATTAACTTTAGACAGTGTTAATATGAAAGGAATCCATTTTCTTCAAGCAGTTTTGGGAACAGGAGTGGGGAAAATCATACCTTACTCATATTTTATTAATTTCTACCACAAAAAGCATAGATGACATGTAAACGAATATAGGCAGATTTTGGTCCTTTGGAAAATCCCTCAAATGTTAATTTCTGTGCCTCAGTTTAAAAAACTCTTCAAAGACTGTACAGAAATAGGCATTCACTGATAATAGTGGTATGATTTTGCCCATTATATGAAAAGTTGCTTTCCTAAGTAATTTATACCCATGAAGAACAATTAGATTACTCACAAACACAAGAGTTACAAGATCATGTCTAAGAAGGACAGTTCAAGAGCAAATACAAATCAATTATTCATTGCTATGTTGCTATGCCTATTATCTAACAAAATAGTGTTTTAGTGAATTCATGTTGCTGGAAATTTCAGCTGGATTTCATGTCAGAATGTAATTCTTTTTATCAAAGGCAGAGATTCTTTTATTGCTCTAATGGATAAATGGAACTTGCTGTGATTTATAAGCATATTAAGAAGAAATCTTAGTAATTTTCTTAGTCTGTGACTGAAGTCTGTTCCCTTATAAGAGATAACATAAGTTTTCAGCCTTTATATTAACTATTGACATAATTAATAATAATTATCATTAATATAATTTATTTTTCCTGTGATGCTACAGTGAGAGAGATATTTTTTATCCTTAGTCACGCATAATCTGCTCCAGAGATAACAAGACATGGAATTTTCTATATTTTTAGTAGAATTTTCATTTATTTACTCAAATCAACAAGATACCCCAACAAAACAATAAACCTTAGTGCAAAGACAGCACATTTTATGAATTAAAAATAAACAATGAAACAAATATTTTAAAAATCTTTCACTGGGAGAGTGAGGTGTCCTATGAAATTGAACTCACATTAATGGCTACTTCATTTTTATAATTTCCTCCCCAAATCTGCACTGTGCCTTACTACTTTCACAAACAAGACCACTTCCAGACTTAGGTAGCAGCAGCTCCTGAAAGCCTTCAGTGGCACTGTGTGTATTGGCAGTTCTTAGTTCTGACTGTAAAATTCTTCAGTCTTGTTTGTGCTGGCTATTTCAGATTATTGGCAGCTTTCTTACAATGGTGATAGTGCTCTTACATCATAAACATGAAGTTTTTTCTCAAAGAAATACTTTATCTTTTGGAAACAATGTGTTTTCCTCTGGACAGTTCATATGAGATGCAAAGTTTTTCTTGGAATTCTATTGTATATACAGCTGTTCTGTACTTCTCTGGTGGTCTCAGTCTTGTTAACTTGGTCTTCTCTCATCTGTTCCACCTGTTTTGTTGCTAGTATGTGAAAAAGTAAATTTTTCTGTGCACTGATAAATAGATTAATGCATGCAGATGCAGTATTTTTAAGAAATTAAAATTAACTCAAAATGGTAGAAAGATATGTCTCCTAAAATTGAAGGACTGTGTGTCCTCATTTGTGTTTGCCTTCTAATATAGACTATCTGTTGTAAAAAAAAAACAAACAAAAAAACCTTTCAGAAGCTTAGCCGTGACAGCCCTGCTCAAGATCTTCGGTCAGACTGTACAGTAGGATGGCACGATAGAGACTCAAACTGAGGTAGACAGATGTATCAAGAGTCATCTGTCACAGCTGTAAAGTGACAGAGCTGAAAATTACCATTTCTTAGTGTAATTATCAAAATCTAATTTAGTCCCAATCAGTGAGAGCGACTATGGCTACTTGTCACAGTGAGACACTCAGGTATGTGAGATATTAAAGGTCAAAGCCCTAGAGGACTATCTGTGTTTTCTCTGAATAATTCTAGAGAATGGAATTAAACAATCTGATTAACTTTAGTTACTTGTAGTGAAGGAGACACTGGTGTTCTCACTGGCAGAATGCCACTGAATCACACCTGTTTAAACTCCCAGTTAAAGCAGAGCAGTCTGCTTCTCTATAGGAAGATAACATGAGCTCACATGTTTCTTTCAAGTGCTAGTGATGCTAAAGAAATTGCTGAGTTAGCCTTAAACACAGTAAGGCTTTTTTTTTACCTCTTGCTAGAACATTTAAAATAATTCTTCAAAAGTAGAAAATTCCAATCTTATTTATTCATTCATGTTTTTGTTTATACAACTACAAACTGTGGTAAAAAGTTACCAACTTAAGTTGCTTTACTCATAATGATGTATTTTTAAGTTTGAAAGCCTGCTCAGATAACAGCATCTCTGAGGCTAAACTAGGAAATCATAGAGTATGGCATAAAATAATCTGGTTAGGCTTAAGATACAAAAAGAATAATTAAAACATGAGTGGTAGTTTATCTTAAAAAAAAAAATTAACACAATCCTGTAAGAGTGCAGCTTTCTATCTCATTAACGTCCTCTTAGGAAAAGCATTCACACTGCTTCACTGTAATGAGATTTTCAGGACATAGCTAGAAATTAACTGTTTAACAAAACTAATTTGGGCAGGTTAAAAAAAAATAAATCACCCATTTTGAATTATGGGCCAATCAAGATAGGGTTTCTTTTTTTCCTGTGGGTGTTCGAAATACAATAAATTTCTATATACATATGGAATAAGTAATGATGAGACTGGAATTTATGCAAATATCTCAAGAAATGTGGTAGCATGGGCAGAAATTACCATAAATGCACAATTGCCCTGAGATGCCATCTCTCAGTCCCACATGGAGGATGTGTATAGCCAATGAACTGGGTCAGATAATGTGTGAGGCAAGAGACCAAAATATTCTGGGAGCAAGAGCAGCTTTAATCCCTTCCAACAACATAAGCGAGGCCTTTGCACAGAAGTGTATCACAGCTGGGACGGCAGCCAAGCAGCCTTGTATGCTCCTCTAACATAAACCCTGCCAAGTCGTAGCTGATTTAGCTGTTGCACATTGTCAGTCCATTAAAAGCAATTATTTTTTAGATCAAATAGCCACTATCTTTCTGGTTTTGCTAAAAATGATTACAGGATAGTTTTCAGTGAGAGAGTGCTGAGAACTTAGATGAAGTCTGGACAAAATGAGTTGTTTCATTTGAAAAGCTGCAGTGTTCGAAGAAGAAACTTGAGCAATGAACTGTCTTATTTTCTAAGGAATAAGGTAGCTTGGTCAGGGTCCATTAATGGTAGCATGCTTAAAAACTAGGTTTTTCCCTCATAAAATCTCAAGTCTGATACATCCTTTGTATGAAAATATTAACCATGCAGAATGGGCAAATGGATACTCAGCCATCTTTTTCCATTTGGCATAAGAATGGATATTAAATAACACCTCCAAATCACTGCAGGCCATTACTAATGCAGTATTACTATAAAATGGGATATTTATCTAGTCCTAATGAATTTTACAACACAGAAACTTTACTATAGGGGATTTTACAATATTAATTTGTACTTACATCAACAATCAGGAAGTCCAGCCAGCACCAGGCATTAGTAAAATATATTTGAAAACCATATGCTACCCATTTTAAAAGCATTTCCAAAATGAAAATATACGTAAAAACTTTGTCAGCATATTCCAGCATGGTCTTGATAGTTTTGCGTTGTTCAATATATATATCTTCAAAAGCCTATAAAAACATATTCAGGTATTACTACTGTTTCACAGAATATGCATGATAAAATTAAGGAATAAAGAATTAAAAAAAATTGGAACAGAGCTAATATTTCCCCTTGTTTTTTCTTAATTCTCTTATTTTATATGTTTTCCATCTTTAACCATACTACTAATTGGAACAACAGGAGACCTGTCTGGAGTTGAAAAAAAATGTTTTGAAATAATTCTATTTTACTAATAAATGAAGAAAAACGCACAGCATGATTGTGGTATTACTGTGGTATTACGAAACTTTCACATACACACAAAACCCCCCTTATATATCTACTCCAAATATTTATATTGCTTTCTAGAAAGCAGTCAGATCAAACTTATGTCTAAAAAATCAAATGAAAAAGCAATGTATTTGCTAGAATGTACAACTATGCTCATTGATATTGCAGCAAATGTTCAGCTTGAGTAAAGCTGGAGAGGTGGGTAATGCAAATCTTTTTGGACAGTGGCTGTTGTGTTTAATTAGCTGCTGCACGCTTCTGTATCTCCCGCCTTCAAAATAGGAATGGAATGAAGTGCATCAAACTTTTTCCAGTTTTGGTCAAGTTTCATTCCATTCTTCAATTCTGAAATGCAGGGAGTTTTTTACAGCTCCAAGCAAAGCAAGACTTTCTGAAGGAAGTTTGATTTTTGCTGTTGCTCCTAAGAGATATTAAAATATTTCAGCATCTGCAATTTTGTTCTACTTACTAGTGCTCCACTGCTGAGGAGAATCATGAATACAATGAAAGTCTCAAACCAGTTGTGTTCAACTATGCTGTAGCAGGTTTTTCTAAGATTCCACCAAGTTTTTCCTTTGCCATCTTCTATACTTACTTGACAGCATGGAAATTTCTGCACACAACCTGCATTACATTAAGAGTTGTTAGTATACATAAGCCAATTACTTCAAAATCAGTATTTACTGTGGTATATATTATTAGCAGCTTTTACTAATTCTAAAATATTTTTTTTAATAATCACTGGAATGCTGAATAGGCAATCACATCACACAGGATGATGAATATCTGAATTAAGAAAACTAATCTAGAGAGGAACTAGACAATAGTATACTGAAAGTATATGAAAGAAGTCAATCCAAAAGACATCAATATTTTTCACTGTTGGCATGTAACTGATCTAGATGTTGATGGAGTCACACAAAAACTTATTTCTTCCAAATTTCAAGGGCCTTTTCAAATAGCTGAAAAGCATTTTACCTATAGAAAAATTAAGGAAGTTTCTTAGTTACAAGTTGTATGCAGTGGCCAGATATATGAAGTTACTCAAAGCCTAGGGTAACCTTGTTTTTTTATTTGATTCCCAGATTCTGGGCTAAAAGTATCTTCTTTTGATTTTTAAGGACATGAAGGACACCATATTTGAAACCCTCAAGAACTTAAATATGCCTAGTAACAATTTCATTTTAATAATACATCTCTTAAGTCAACAGTTATTCTACAACCTTCAGTAAAACAGGCTTCTGGTTCAAGAGCTTCTTCACTTTCAATTTCTGCTTGCTCGCCCTCTCCAGGAGGAGCAATATCAACAGTGCTGCCTTCTGATGAGCTTGATGCATTTAGTTTCTGTAAGTAAAGTTCCACAGAACAATTTTTTCTCATTAGATACATATTGTGTAAAAAATGGAATCAAATCATGCCAGTCTTTTAATGAATAGCAAATTTATAAATGTGCATCATTAAAAGTAAAACCACAATAATGACATGTAAATTTTATAGTTCTGTTTCCAAGTTCATGTTCTCATAGGGAACAATTAAATATAATTTGGCTACTAACCTGATCCATGTATATGACTGGTGAAGTATTCGGAGTAGTATTAATACCAGAGAGCTTGCATGCACTACACTCTCAAGTTATTTCATTTTCTTTACTATTATGCTGGATTACATTGAAAATGTGTCTATTTCTCCTAGAAAAATAAACTAACACAAATCTGCACATATATCTTCTTGTCCACTACATATGATACTCCCACAAAAATACACGTTATCTGGATTAAAAATTTGTAAATTTAATGGCGAATTTCTGCACAATTTAACTTTTGCAGAAAGCACAAATTACTAAAGCTGAAACATCTTCTTTGCATTCTGGTCTCCTGTGCTTATTGAGAGACCTCCTGATGTACTTTCCATCCCAAATATTTCTATCATTCTACTGCTTTTTTGTACAGTGGGATACTATAGTCCTTACTACAAAAAGCACCACTAGATCTGAAAACTGCAAGAACTGGAGAGTGATAGAAAATAATTCAAATTAAGAAAATTTTTACCAAGTTCATTAAAAATCTGAACAGGTCATACACNTATCATTCTACTGCTTTTTTGTACAGTGGGATACTATAGTCCTTACTACAGTAAAAGCACCACTAGATCTGAAAACTGCAAGAACTGGAGAGTGATAGAAAATAATTCAAATTAAGAAAATTTTTACCAAGTTCATTAAAAATCTGAACAGGTCATACACTGTCCATAATTTTTCCCTTTTAAGAAAGCATACTTTGAAAGAAATATCCTGCTCAAGATGCAAACAACAAATGCAATAATCAGACATAATGTTCTAAATTGTTTTCAGTTGACAGTACTGTTGTACTGTTGTAATTTTTCATCCAAAATACTTTCTCTTTTACTGTGAAATAAGGCTTGTAATCAGATATGTATAAGAAAGAAATTGTGGCAGTGAAATTCTTCTGATTTACCACACGTAGCAGTTGTACATAGGAATTTTAAAAGGGATGCAGAATGCATTCTTAAATACTTACACACTTTAATTTGTACAGATTCTGATGTAACGAAAGGGCATTCCAGCACTGAATAGATTTGTGCTTTTAGCTAAGCAGAACTGATTATGTCCTTTGACCTTTGGAGGAAGGTCATGTTTAGGAAGTATGAAGACCTTTTTATACAATTTTGTTGAGAGAGTGCTTAATATCAACTACTCTTCACATTTAGTTTTCAACATAGTGACATTTTTAGAATAGAAAAACCCCCTACTGTTCAGATTTTGCAACAAAAAATAAACAGTAACTTGTTTCTTGAAAGAGGCACTTCCATGTATTCTCTTCTTCAGAGACACTGCTGAAAGTTAAAACTAGTTATTTAACTCTTCAGTTGAAATCCAGTCTCTTCAAGAAAATGTATTGGCAGCTAAGGGCTTTTTCTGCCACAAATAAAGTAAGTGGCACATATATCTTAATACAGCTTTGTAAGGAATTATTTCCTCATATTTAACTTTTAAACAATATGAATGAAGTTTTAAACAAAAATCATGTGGAATGATAGATAATTTCAGGGATAATTTTCAAGAAGCTGCCTTTTGTACACACAAAATGTAGTCAATATAGGGTGTCTCAGAACTCATGTCCCATGGTTGTTAGTGCATTGTGACCAAAAATAATTGTGTTTCACTTCTTATACTGCATTTTCTCTACGATTTCCAAAATTTATACATGTAAAATAGTTACAGCCATATTGCCTCTAAATGGAACAATTTTATTACTGGTCATGTAAATCTGCGAGTCTGAGATAAAATACCCTGTATCTCACTGTGAGAATATTTAAAATTTCACTTTCCCTATTACATTTACAACCAAAATACCCAGTAATGTACACTATATTAAACATTATGAGCACACCAACTTATTATCCACACATAAGGCTCTCTCTTTTAAAAATAATACTTGTGAATTAGTTCTCTTATTATTATATCATTGAAATACCAAGAAATAAGAAACCTTCCATTGAAGTGATAGGCAGTTTCTTCATTAAATAAACTCCAAATATTGTAAAAATAATTTTCTGTTATATTCAACTTAGGAAAAGTAAAACTAATTTATGGCCTGATCCATCATCTTCGAATAGATTACTGACTTAATAAGATAAAGGTTCATAGCAAGCATCCATTATAAATCTATGGGTGCAAACTAAAAAGCAGTCAAATTTTTAATGCATCTTCCCATGTAAGCTCTGCTGCAGATAGTTCTGTCAGCATAGTTGCAAAAAGCCAAGTGAAAGAAGTGCAATTTATAACCATTACAAACAAAAACTACTATAATTCTTTTCAGTAATTTTCACATAAAGCACTGTCTTCATTATTTTTCATATAATCTCAAACCACTGCATTATTAAGAGAAAAACCTCATTACTTAATAAAACTCCTCTTCTTTGCTTCAAGACCCTAAATTAGGAGAGAACCAATACATTTTAAATAAGGTGATGTTAATGACATTCTTTCCAGCAATAAAGTTAATAAAACTAATAGGAAGCTCAAAATACATGATGGATTAGCACAATCTTCTTATCAGCTCATAAATGTGATTATCAGCCTCTAGAACACACCATGCCCTGTAAATATTTATTTGCATCTTCAATGATATCACATTTTCCTTTATAAGGAAACATTTGAAAGCGATTGCTTATGATGCAGCATTCTCAAGGCCTGAATCAGCAAAACGACATGCTTGACTAGAGCAGAAGCCTGAGCAATACTGTGGAAATCACACACAAAAAGAAAAGAAACAATCAGACTACTTCTGTGGGATCGTATTTTTCTGAAAACAGTATTATAAGTATTATTTTGTAGGATATAAAAGAAAAAATGCTTCATCACCCCCCCAAATACTTGGTTAATGTATGTATAATCAGCGTCCATAATATTCTTTCAGAGCAGTGCATCTCTTATCAACAGCTTCGATCATTAAAACAAGCTTTGACCAACAGCGTGTTAATGTGCCCATTTACAAGAAAATGCATTCACTTAAGACCTAGTCTTGCTCTCATTTGACTCTGTTCTAGATTTCAATGAGAGCAAGAGCAGGCTACTGAAGTTTTAAGCTTTACAGACGGCTTCATGATTCAAGTGACAATAAAACAAAAGGATTCAGCCATTACAAATTGCCTTTAGTTATTCAGCCATGTGGTTTTATCCTTTCAGACTTGAAAACTGCACTGTAATTGAGTGAAAAAATATTAAAAAATGGAGATTAATTATTCCAGAGTGATTCTAAACTGACTTTAAATCTCAGATATTATGATATTTGACTTTTATATAATGTTAAGAATGTAATTTTAAAATCTCTTTCCTTAGAGTTTTATTTGTTGTTTGAAGCATATCTTGGTTTAAAAGTAATACATTAAAATCTGGGAATTTTCAGAATACACACCAATATTAATTTTTTTGGCATCTCTGGGCAATTTAGACTACAATATTATATAGGTAGATCGTGCCACCCTATAATCAAAGGTATAAAATGAATCACTTGGTGATCCGTTTGAAGCTGGTGAAACTCTGCCTGAAGGAAGAAGCTTTCAATCCTTCTACAGGACTGAAATCTCGATCCCCTCCAAAGTTTGATGCCTCATCTTACTAGAATAATTTTGCCTCCTTAGTTTCATGTAACTTTGGCTCCTGTGTAATAATTGCTGTCACTATTCCTGAAGGCTCTGCCAATTACTCATCAATGGAGGGCACGTTTGCCTATAATGAAAAAAAATCGCTAGGATAAATAGATATGTGTGCAATTTTATTAAAATTATGCTGACTACTCTGAAGTCTTTCTAATTTACACAGCGAAGTCCCCCAACTCATTTATGGAACGCTGTCGTGGAACATTCCAAACACCACTATTTATAAAGGGGTTTAAGAGAAGAGGAGTTGTAAAATGTTTAGCTTTTGAGAGTCCTTTAAGGAGAGTTATTTGCTGGGTATAATATGAGCAATTATGAAACTGTTTGCTTTGCTTCTAGTTTATAAAACTCAAGATATGCACTGTCCAATAGAATGTAGAGTGTAGTTTGTAGCATCTTAAAGATCTGCATTACAGTGCATTGTAGATTTAAAAGTGTAGCTGTAATTTTTATACCAGTAGCTACTGCAATAATTTAAATGTTATTCATCAAGGAATCAAACTCATGACAGTAATTATTTCAAAATCACTTCACACATTTCATTAAATATTTACATTTATAAGGGCTGAATCAAAAAGGGTTGTTTTTATTTTTTAAAAACTATGCATGCTCCCTTTTTCTTTGGCTTCTTTAGCATAGAACATTCCAGTACTTTTATGATCCATACTTCAAAACCTGAAGAGCATGCAGTTATTGCTAAATAATATATTTAAATATTCAGAAAAACCATTAGCGGAGTTAAAAAAATGTATGTTGGGTTTGCCAATCCCACCTGACCATGCTGTGATGTGAGTCCCATGACTCAGCAGAGAGCAGCTGTGCATGTTTCTACTCTTGCAATGGATAGGGAAGGTACATAGCTGAATAGCATGCAGGCCAGTCAAAATCCATTAAAAAGTGATTATATATATATATACATATATATGTATAACTTGCTTAGGTAACCTGTGTGAAAGTGGTGACACGTTGCTCTACCTGGTTAAAAAGCACCAGAGCTGCATTCTTGATTGCTCCAGCTTGGTTTTACCCCTGTGAGAAGTAAGAATGGTAGGTAGTGAAGTTCAAGACACAGGATCACTAGTTTTTCTCTTTTTGGAATCTCTAATTCAAACATGGCTTTAAGACAATTAAAACATAATTATTAAATATTTTATTATTAGCTGGAAAAAGGGAAATACATACCACCTGAAATGTTAAACAAACTTTTCTACAGAAATTGTTAGTTTATTTTAGAGAAATTAGAAATATAGAAGCTAGAACTAGAAATCTGCACACAAAAATTGTGATTCATAAATAAAAATGGAATGAATAAAATTAACAAAGATACAGTTAGCAGATCTGCAAACTATTCCTGTATTTATATAGTCCTTAATGCTTATTAATGAAAATTTTAAGGGTTTTGTTGGTTTGTTTTAGTCTTTGTTTAACTGACTATGTGATTATCTCTTTTATTTGAAAAATATGTACATACAGAAAGCAAAATACTTTGAAGATGCTTGCCATCCCATTCCTCTTTCATCCTCTAATAATGGTAGAACTCCTAGATCTTGATGAAAATAAACATCTTCAATTTTTCTTCAACTTAAATGTGATGAATTATCACATTGTCTAAGTTTCTAGTTTAGATTTAGTATGCTATACACTTCTGAATCTATAATCTTTATCTCATTGTTTCAAAAGATGATTTTATCAGTGTCTGGACAGTAGAGCATCAGTATATCCAGAAATATGGTTTAAATCATTAACCACAGCTAGTCCATAACTTTAAAAATTGTCGCTTCAGAAGATAGTGTCCCAGAACTGGTCAGTTTTAGAAAAAAAAAATTAGATTGTTGGACATTTTAAACATGATAAGAAAGATCATCCAACAAAGTGATGAAATCCTGCTGAGTCTGTTTTTGAGCCCAAGGAAAATACTCATCTTTGAGGAATACAATAACTCTGTTCTTGTCTTTTTCACTTCATCTAGACACAAAGGCCCTGATTAATCCAATCAGAAGACTGAATTTATTCATTGTTTTTAAAATTCAGTAGATTTGATGATGAAGGATATTTTTAATTTTATCAAAAATGTCTGTTGTGATCATCAAAAGTCAATTGAGTAGCCTTATTTCTTCAATCTGAATTTGTATTTACTGTGCATACACTGTAGATAAAAAGGTTTTTGGAACTGTGATTGATTGAGGCCTGTAGGTATATGTATTTCTTTAGTTATGAATTAAGTTTTCCATAACTGAGAAATATATTGGAAATTATTTTCCTGTGTTGAAATGCAAGACTATATTTATAAAGCTGTCAATCAGCTATAACAAAGAGTTGTTATGTGGTATACAAGATACAGTAGTTAGGAGTCTTATATTTGGTAACATTAACATAGTTACTCATTTCACAATAGAAACAGCATCTACATGCTAAGGTAAAAACCCACCAAATGATCCCCTTCAGCTATTTCTAATTTTTTTATCCTCAAAGCTAATGATCTTGAGTGTCTTTTATTTCAGAGCAGAAATCTGTTTCTTTTCTGATGATTATCTCATTGTGTATTGCACCTCTCTTTTCTGATTATTACAAAAATCCTCCTTCAAAGTATCAATGAAATGCTCACTTCTTGCAGATACTTCCAGCCAATTATTACTCTAAAGCAGTGACTTTAATAAGTGTTATCATTCTGTTTCATCCAATAAGAGATTTCCTCAAATTTCTAGTGATATGTATTAGAAAGATCTTATTTAGGTCTGGAATTTGCAACCAGGTTCCAGAATAGGTTCTGGTGGATTTTGGAAGCTATTAACTAGCAAATTAATTAGAAAGTGTTTCCATGAAAGTATGAAAGGGGGAGAAAAAAAAAAAAAAAAGAACTATTCTTCCAAAAGAAGCTCGATGGCTAGAGTTATTTTCTACTATAGTATATCTGATTAAAAAAATAGGAAATGTTACAATTTGTTCCTCACTTATCCACAATTACAATGTCTATAGTAATTACCTGCTCAAGGTATATTCCTCAAGGAAACAAAGGCTATACCCCACTCCTGGCATGACAGACTTCAAATAACCATTCCGCTCTTAACAGCAGTGACAAGTCAGTAAGACACCAGAAAAAAAAGATTCATTTTACAGTTCCTGTGCAGATATAGCTTCCCACAGCTCTGTGGTTAAATAAAATGTTATTATGGGGGATACCTCCTCAGAATATTTTGAGTGCCAAGTACTGCCACAGTTAGGACAGGGAAAGTTCTGCCCCATCTCTTACCCCTCCTTTTGCAGACCAGGCCTTCTAGCAGGAATGTTTTCTCAGTGGGACCCCTTGAGAGGCAAAACAAAGCAAGTAATGGTGTACTGTTCTAGAGAGGTAACTTAAACACTGCACCAATGTACTCTTTATCTTCCTTAAAAGACAATCAGAAGGCAGCAGAAGATTCAACAGTACTGTTGACTTGGTAGGAGTAGATTGGGAAACTTCACAAATTCCTGTCACACGCCAGAACTGTTCATATATTCCAAAAGCCAGCAGATTTTTATACACACAATAAAATAACCCCACTTTATTCTTTCAATAGAAATCATCCAGAAGGAATGGAATAAGGAATCCAGAGCAGAAAGTGAATTTAATACAGAATTCGCAATTTTCAGGATACTGTCTGATTAGATTCTGTTCACAATATGCACACTTGCCCTGTATGAATACATGTCAGACAGTTAAACAATAGTTGTGTGTGAGCAGAACTTGGTGGAAGAATTATTGCTCCTGTTTCCCTATGGTATTGACTCCTACAGTCTACGAAACTACTGAAGCAGCATGGAAGCCCTAAACCTATCTTAACCCCATTGAAAATTTCTCCACAATTTCTCAATATAAATACAATCAATAATTTACTGCTGGATTTCCCACAGCCACCTGAAATTTTCACTGTCAAATTGCTTATTAATTGGTTTCTCTTCCTGAAGACATATAGATACCAGTCCACTAAAAAAAGGGCAAAATCGCTTTTAACTTATTACCATCCAGAAACTTCAGGATGGCCTTAGAAGATAAAGGAATGATGTCTGAACCTGGCAAAGGTGAGGCTGAACAGAGCAATTGACTTCTAAAAGTCACCTTGAATATTCAGAACTTGTCAGCACATCAAGGGCTTTTACTCCATTTTCTTAGGGTGTACATACATCACGTATTCACCTGGAAAGCAGAGAAGTTTCTACCTTTGCATTGCATTTAGTTTTTTCCTCAGCTGTTTTGATAGCACTCCCATGATAAAATGTTGGATTTTCAATCTGCCTTACAGGATAAATAAACCAATAATACCTATGGCCCAACCAGTGACCTGCCTTCTGTGGGGCAGAGAAGTGGCAAAGACTGCCAGAGATCACTAGCAAGGTGTGGATTGGAACTTCCCAAGTTCCTTTAGTGCGGAGCCTAACATGTCATGTAACCACAAATTCAGTATCTGCACAGCCCCCGCAATTTCCTAATGCATATTACAAACCTTTTAAAAAGTAACATATCCAGGAAATTTTTTGGCTTGTAACTTGGCGGAGTTAACAGGAAGGCACTCATAATTGTGTTTATCAAAGTTAGCCACAAGGACAGCAGAAAATATATAGTGTAATGTCATTTTAAAAACCATCAGAATATATGAAAGGACATAGAATACTTTGCCAAAGGTTCATTGGAAATGAAAACCAACTTTTATTAGATCAGCTAATATGAAAAATACTTAACTCTCAGACCCAGAATGACTCTGAATGTTTTGGTTGGTTTTTTTTAATACTAGTTGATCTCTTAATTTACACTGCTTTACACTTCCTGTATCTCTTAGATTCTAAATTTACCGTGGATAAGCACTACTGCTATACTATCTTATACACCTGCATTGAAATTGTTTGTCTCATAACTGAGCAACTCAGATGATAGAACATCTTGCTCTTCATGTTACAATTGTTACACGGGGCAGCATTTTTTGCAGCTGCAAATAAACATGCACTCTTGATGTTCTTTAGGAAAAACCCCATACCATGATTAACTGGATCATGGTTATGCATTAATGAAATGTGGTGTAGTTTGATATTGCTGAGGAATACATCCTTATTGCAAATATGCCAGATATACATCTCTGATAAAGTAATGAATGCAGGGCTTCTTTATAGGGGAGCTTTCTTCATGGTAAACAAACCATTTTGGATTAATGAGTTATTGTATAACATCACAGATTCTAATCTAATTGAAAACAAATTTATCCATGGCTCCTGATCCCTTAAACTTCAAAGTTTCTAGATTTCTAATGGCACTGAATATAATTAGAGTCTCCTAATGCATTTATTAGGCTCTCATTGATCACAACCCCAATATACAAAGTTTTCCTTGAACACCATTAGTACCTATTCATGATCACTTCTGGTATTTGAGCCACTTAGATTTTGAAACACATGGTATTGGTTTTTTTGACCAACTTCTGTCACTTTGCACAATAAGAACAGCATAAAGCCTTCAAGTAAGCTGTTTCCACATGCATCTATATTACAAGGTCATTCTGCTCTCCAGGATAACGAGCTGCTGCTTTACCACAACATTCTTCAGTTACTTTATTTCATCCAGACAAAGTCTCTGAACCCAAAGTCTGTACAAATATTACTCACAAAACTTTTTAGATAATCTAGAATACATTACTCATTTGTGATGTCTCAGGGTTAATTTTTAGAACTACCCTAAATATTGAAGGAAGTATTTTTTCTCCACTTACGTCTGCTTTGGTATGCAAAGCTCCTTAATAGTTCCTTAGCCTTCTACCCGTATTCCATAAATTGTTAGCACATGTAGTTACTACAGAAAGAATGCTTTATCAAGTGTTTGCTAGTCCTAAAACCTCATAAAACTGTGAAAGAAATATTCATATTTAAAATCAAATATCTTCCAAATTTTAATAAACAAAATACTAAAAGTATAAACTCTAAGGAACCTCTACTATACCATTGTATATTTTTTCTTGAATGGTAATACATAAAATTCTAAAACATAACATATATTTACATGAGATATTACAGTTTTTAAAATATTATAAATGTGTAAGCAAAACATGTGAATGTAAGACTACAGTTTAATAGTTAAGATATGAAAAATCCTACCTGTTTGCTTTCTTCCATATCAGATTCGCTGCTAAATTCTTCTGTATTTAAATTTTCAAAATCTGATTCTCCAAGTGCAATGGGCACTGTCACAGTGAGGCCTGGGTTGTTTATGAATGACATGTAATCATTTTCATCAATTACGTATTTTTCCACACTGCTGCCTGTTCCTACACCACTGGTGGTTCCATTCCCATCTTTAAGATAATTCAGATCTTTGCTTATTTCAACGGCAGTATGATTGGAAATGCAGCTGTCTTTCTTGTTGTTTAGCTCTTCAAGTGCTTTGATTTCCTCTAAAGATTTCTGCTTTCTAACGAAGGCTTTTCGGATGAACTCCCGTATCTTTTTTTTCACATAATCTATTCCCTTCTGAATCCTTGCCACAGCAATCTGGAGATTGTTCATTTCATTATCATCGTCTGTAGCAGCAAGGTTGTCTGAACTAAATGAGCTCAGCAGCAAGGCCAGAAATAGGTTCAATACCTAAAAGATGAGAGAATACAGCTATGTAGTAAATGCAATTATATCAGAAATGCTAAATTTGGAAGTGCTAGGTTAACAGTTGTACTTGATGATCTCAAAGGCCTTTTCCAATGTAAATGATTCTATGAGCCTAAAAAAATCAGTAGAGCAGGTTGTGGATCATAAATAACTTTTTGGGGCTCGGCACATTTTTTTCTGGTAAAATGTCAAGATTGCAAGGTCAGGTAAATGACTAAGATACAAACATATTTAATTCTATTTTATAAAAATTTATAGTTAAAAATATCACCAAAGAAAGGGAATTTTGACTAATTTTCACTGCAGATTTTAACAGTAAAAGAAACATAAAGTGTAAATGGTACGTCCCTTTCATAACACTTATTTCTAGGAAGTTCTCATCAATTCAATATTTTCCAATTGAAATTTTGCATTTTAACTTGTCAGCTTGAATTTAAACTTTTCTATAGAGGTTTCTAGAACAATCTTGAGTTGGAAGCTTTTTAACACCTTTTTATGCTGGATGGGAAATCATTCTGAGTTTCATTTTTGTTTTTTACATTTAAACAATCCAGAAAGTTCAGTACTAAAAATTAAACAGCACCTCTAAATTAGCTGCAGCATTGCCATGATAGGATGTTGGATTTGACATTTTAGTTTCCTTCTAAATGCTTGTACCCATAGTAAGAGTACTTCAGTGTATAGAAATGTGTGAAAAAGAGGAAAAGGAAATCTTCATATGTTTTTACCCAAAAATTAGCACATTCAGATTAGTTTTTCAATTCTAAACAGAAAGATGACAAATATTTTCATTGCCTAGCTGTAAGTCCTGCACTTCTGCATCAGAGTTAATGTTAAAAAAATATTCATCACATACCACTAGGTTTCCAATCACCATGACCAACATGAAAACAATAAGGCACATGGTTTGGCCAGCAACCTCCATGCAGTCCCACATTGTTTCTATCCATTCTCCACACAGCACTCGGAATACAATCAGGAAAGAGTGGAAAAAGTCATGCATGTGCCAGCGAGGAAGTTCACAGTCACTGGAGATCTTGCAGACACATTCCTTGTAGCTTTTCCCAAACAGCTGCATCCCAACCACAGCGAAAATGAACACAATGATGGCCAGCACCAGGGTCAGATTCCCCAGAGCCCCCACGGAGTTGCCAATAATCTTAATCAGCATATTTAGGGTTGGCCAAGATTTTGCCAATTTGAAAACTCGAAGCTGCAAAACAACAATGTAAATGAACCATTAGTGTTAGTTACAAATGAGAAGCTAGGTCAAGTTGTTTAGCAGAGCATACCAATTTCTGTAGATTAATTTGTTCTTCAGTAGTACCACATTATTATTTTAATGTAAAGCAGGGAACATGGAGTATTTGTCTAAAATGCATTGTTTATAATTTCATTTCAGTGATGCACATAGTAAAAAAATAGTAATAATTTGTGTTTGTATGACATTTTATTTTGCTATTTTTAAACATCCACTTACAGATGATTCCTGAACAGTTCTTAAAGACATTTTAGAAGTTTCTACTCTTTTCATCACCTCTTTGCTGGCTTGGTTCCACATTTCCCTCAGCACCACATTAAGCCTTCCATGCTTATATAGAGGCCAATTTTTTAAGCAACAAACTTGATGCAGACATTGAAATGTCCATTCAAATTGTAAATACTAACTTAAAAATAATATTAATTACCCAAACTGTTACATTATGTGAAGTTGGGTAGCGTTGCAAGTAGTGCTACATCACTTCTTCCTGCTCTGTGTATTAAGAGATAAGGTTTTCAAGTAATGTAGTAACCATTGGTGATAAAGACTTTTAAATCATTAATCTTGTGCCTCTAGTAAAGATATTTATAAACTAGTTTGTGCACAATACTAATTGATATTAAAAAACATTTCTAGTAGAAACTCAATAATGTTTAGATTTAAATGTTATCTTACAGACTTGTTACGACTCTCATGTGTAATGGAGTGACTATTGTTGGTGTTAAATAATTCATGTTATTAAAATAAATGTGAAGAGAGGTTCTGGTTAAGTTTCTTTACAAGGAATACAAAGTAATGTTCACAATATAACGACAAAAAATGTTATGATTCTTTGTGCTGGTGACAATATCTGTTTTCACAGATACTCAGCTTTTAGTACCAATGAAATCAGTGTAAGGATTCACAAAATTCTTAAAAGGTAGCAGTTAGTGTTATGTTGGCAAAGGATATCAGTTGGATAGAAGATCAGTAGGACAATTTGATACTAAAAGGTATCAAACACCTTAAATTTATTCTTGTCAAATATGGCTTGCAGACTAGGCACATTTGAAAAATAGTGTGAGTCATTGAAATATGTAATATATATTTTAAAAATATGGTCATTATTACAGGCACCAGCATTTCTATTTTTTGAGTGAGATAATTGCATGCAAATATTTAATTATCAAGGTATTTACCAATCTGAATGACCGAAGAACAGATAATCCTTCAACATTTGCAAGACCAAGCTCCATTAAACTAAGGCTAACGATAATACCATCAAAAATATTCCAGCCTTCTTGGAAATAGTAATAAGGGTCCATGGCAATAATCTTTAGTACCATTTCTGCTGTGAATATCCCAGTGAATACCTAAAACAAAATGTGATGAATTGTTACGAGAAATTTATATACTTGAGGAATTTTTTTTAATCCAATGAGTTCTCTTACCTGTTACTATAAAAAACAAGTGATTGCTATCTCTAAGTGGTATCTAAGTATTTCTTACCCCTGAAAACAGGCAAATAAATCAGGATAAATAGTAGGACAGAAGTTTGATAAACATATAAAAGGCTATTGACCAATCAGCAGCTCAGTTCCCTGGTATGTGCTGGACTATCCATCCAGCAGATGATGGGATGTGACCTGGTGTTTTAAATCCTGTTTGATGAGGATGGTTCCAGTCAGAAGACTTGGCAGCAAGTATTTTGCCAGCTTATAGTCTAAAAAGTTGAGAGTCTCTAATGTCAGACTGACTAAGCACAGACTCTCTAAAGTCTGTCTTGTAGACAGGGGAAGTTGGAGTTTCTTTTACCATGCTTTTTGTAGGAATATAGAGGTTTCACACATAGTTACAATGCTGTATGACAGGCATTTCCTTTTAGCAAAAGGAACTTCAGGGTGATAATGTTATTTGAAATATCTCCAAGTGTCAAATGTGACATTTTCAATGCCTCTTAGTGTTTTAAAGTCCAGAATTTAACTCAAGACTTTCTTGCACATCATAGTGATCAGTGGTTTGTGCAGAACAACAAAATTTTGGGGGGCATGCCTTTTTGTAAAAGTATTTTCACTGAAGTGTAATTAAAAAAAAATCTAAGAGAAGTTTTGACATTGAATGTTTCAGCAATTTTGTACAGAAATAAAATATTTTCTGTGATGTCATATCAGTACCATGGTAAAAACATCATGATCTACCTTAACATTTGAAAGAAAAAACCCAAGGTAGATGTCAAGAAATCTGGCATTCCAGTGAAGACTGCACTTCCACACATACTCAGTTATTCCATTATAGTAGTTAAAAAATATGTTCATGAAAGATAAAGCCTCCAGTAAAAAAATCACTTTACCTGTGAAAATCATATATACCATTTCTAAACTGACTATAAAAAGACATTCTGGAACAGATTTTAACAAATACATTACATTTATAAGTTTCTTCTTTTAGAAAAGGGTATTTTTTACATCAAGTAGTGCATGACAAACCACTTACCAGGTTCCCCACAGAAAGGACACTGCTAAACTGTTCTGTCATTGGGTAATGTTCCATGGCCATAAACAAGGTGTTTAAAACAATGCAGATAGTTATAGCAAGATCAACAAATGGATCCATGACAACTAAATTGACCACATGCTTTACTTTTAACCAGGGACTCCAGCAATCCCAGATCAAGAAAGTATTTGCAAATCTGTACCAGCATGGTGGGCATTTCTGTCTGGATTCTTCAAGCTCTGAAATAAAATAGAAAAAAAATGAATATTATAAATGTATCTTCTGGAAGGTCTTGTTTAAAATACAGAAGAAGATTATATCAATAAAAAAACCTGCTCTCACTAACATGAGATTTCCCTCACCCAAGTTTATCTACGTTAAAATAAGGCATCTAATTTTTTTAAGAATCTCTACCACCAGTGGACTGTGAAGTCCATTCAGCAAAGAGTAAATCATCTGAGAAAACTGTCTAAAGGGAGAAATGTGTTTGTCTTTCCCAGGAAAGTAGAGAGGAGCTAGACATTTATTTTAGGTTACTTGCCTTGATTACAGAAGATGTCTTAATTTCACATATTAAAAGTCAACTTGACTCTTTCATCACTGACCTACTATATATAATTGGTATAAGCTTCATAAAGGATTCACATTTTTTATGGTATGTAACATGAGTACATATTTTGATTTGAGATACTAAAATAGGTATTTGCTACTACAGTGAACCACTACAATATCAGATAAATTATTTGGAATGCATACTTATAATTTCTTTTTAAAATTGGTATTTTTAATATATTGCATGCCTGTTTTCTCATTTTTGAATTCTAATTTAATTTGCTTTGAAAATGTCTTGTACAGTTGCAGTGTCTATTGACTGAGATACAGAGCAACATATATTTCTATTAGCTAAACAACTGTTTAGCAACTGCTCTCAATTAGAATCTTTGGAAACTATTTTTTCTTCAGTTTCACTGTCAAGATGGTCAAAGTTACAGAAGAATAGGAACTTCTTCTAAGTTAATATTAACAAGAATGAATAACTAATGTAATGGGATGTTTGAGGACAGTGTAGAAGGAAGATTGTTGATTGTTCAAATGAGAAATACCTAGACTACAAAATATGTAAGAAATGTCTGCAACAGTTTTGATTAAATTTCTGTGTAGTAGCATCAACCCAAATCTGAAATTTCCCATTCTTCAGGCATCCCTTAGAGCACAGAGATCTCCATCAGCATGACACTTATGGATGATTTTGCTACAATAGTTATTTCATAGATTTGCTAATGAAGATTTACTACAAAAATATACACATCGAGGATAGTGGATTGATTTCTGCTTCTAATATTGTCCTATATGGGTGGAATTGCTGGAAGTTAAAAGCTTTCAAACTACTGAAACAAACAAGTTCTCCAGGCAGAAAAGGATATCTATCATAAGTAGCTAAAGCTTTCTATAGTCTTTATAAACCATAACAAAGACAGTTCTGAAGGAATATATGGATTGGGTGGTATAATCACATTTCTGAACATGCAACTCAGAATGCTGACAGGCAGAATAGGATCAGCCTTGGACAAAAGTGACCACTCATACTGGATGCTGAGTTGACACAGACTCTGTAGCTGCTCGGGGCAATTTCTGAAATGGCAGAAACCAGATATGGGTAAGGAGGTGAACTATCAGGAAAATTTTGTTTACATTGACATATTTTTTTCAGGTCAGGAGACTGGAAGGACAAATTATTTAACTGGAGGAAGAATGCAGCACTCTGTAAGGAGATATCCTGTTTAAAGAGAGGAGAACCAAGATTTAAGAGGTACCAACAACTCACACTTGCACTACTCATAAAGACATACTCATAAAGATAGATGTTTGTGAGAACAATTTTTTAGAAAAAAATAGGTCATATAAGCCTTATATTTCTTGCTACAGTTAGTTTGTGATCTATTTCTTTATCTGAGAGCAAAAGGCTTCATAACTCACTTTAAAATTATATTTCAATACTAGCTTAGTAACACTGTAAAGTTTCTTGGTAATTTCTTGTCTTTTTAGAATGTATATTGAATTTGCAAGGTTAGCCTGACTATAACACCTGCCACACTTTGCCATTATCCAGTAGATAGATCCTTCAAGCTTATTAAAATACTTTAATGGCAAATTATTGGAGAGTGAGCATACTCAGTGTCCATTAAATATTAAAAAAAAAAAGTCCCAAAAAATATGCTTTTACACACAGAAAATGCAATACTGTTTTCATCTTTGATAACTATGAAAATTTAAGAAATGCTTAAGACACTTTGTGGGCATTGTAATGGGCTGGTTACATTTGGATTCTTTTCCCCTTTATATTTCTCATTACATTTCCTGTTATCTATCCCTGGATTTAAAGCCTAAGGGAAATTACTGTCCTAGCACATCAGATTCTTTATTGTGGCAGTTCCTGGTTTATTTAATTGATTTTTCCTGCTGATGTCTAATGGAAAAAAAAAATCCTTATATTTTCTGTTTGAGGCTCTGGCAATCCCCTATCCCCTATCCCATTATTTTATCTGTGTTAGTCCACTCAGTAGAGTAATATTTTGGAAGGTGTCATGAAACATGGTTAAGCATTCAGATTGTGTAAATGACCTTAGAAATGCTAAAAAGCCTTTTGCATCTGATGTTCAGAGATTCTACATGTCCAGTTTCACAGTTGCAAAGGAAATAATGTAAATAATTTTGCTGTACATGTATTTGGCAGAACTTTACTGAACTGCCCATCAGATAAAATGCACCAAATACCTTCCATTGTATTTGTAAGTATGCTGGCTATGCTCATTGCTCTTTGTCTTGCAGCAGACTCTTCCAGCATTTCCATGGAAATTTGGTATGAACTCAGTCTTCTTTTCCTTATTTCTGTTTCTGTAGTAGTGCCCTGTAAATGAAATACTGAGGAATTAGACTGTCCTTTTCAACAAGTAATTAACAGTATTTACTGCATATTGTAGTGATAATCAAATCAGCTTTGTGCAATGTACTGTGTTTTTCACGGAATGTTTCTGGTTTTGTCAGTATTTCTTTCTTCTTTATTGAGGAACTCAGTGGGAATTTTGTACAGTGCTACAAATAATCAACTGGAGGACCCAATACCAACACAGAGTGGGACCAAAGGAGGTTCACATTTACATGACTAGCTGAACAAAACTTTTGCTCAGTACCTCCTTGATAGTGATGATGATAATAATAATAATAATACTATGTATGAAAAAGGCTTGTTTGTTTGAATGTTTGAAAGAACATCTTAGGTTACAGAAGTTTGAAACTGAGACTAAAATGTTATGTAATTTCAATGGCACATAGGAATTGTACATATTTTTCTCACGAAAGGTATGAGAAAAAAATTCTTGAGAAAAATTAAGAAAGGGGTATTTCTAATAACTATCATGACAGCAGTAACCACCCTCAGTTTAATTTTATATGAGTTTTCCTATGCATATTTCCAAGCTATAGCCTTATTTATATATTGAATATCTACTTCATTGAAGTGAAACTGTATACAAATTGTCAAATTCAATTAATCATTCTTTTCTATGTGTAGATCTCTTGCTGAAAGCAAGAAGAATATACTTTACTAAGTAATAACTTTACTAAGGCGCAATCCACAGAGGTTGAGGGCTTTTTTTTCTTTATGTTCTCTTATTTAGAAACTATTGCAAATTATTTCTTTAAGAAATTTTAAGGAATGCCAAAATGAGGAATATGTGAAAATTTTGTGCCTTAGCCAAACTTTAATAATACTGGCTTACTTACAATTACCTCTGGTATAAGCTGACCAGTAGGTGAAGTTAGAGTTGAAGGTCCTCCAACCAAGGAAACCACTCCATTGCAATCCACAGTGCTGTGCATCTTCCCATTCATTGGAAGGGCTGGTATCATTCTAGATGACACACTGGCCTGGCTAATGTTACTGTTGCGCCTTTCTCCATGTCGATTTGGAACAAAGAGAGAATCTCTTCTGCTCTCATTGTCTTCAAAAGTGCTGTGCTCATCATCAGCAAAGTCATTTTCTGATCCTATATCCTTTGCATGGCCTCTGAAACTGAAAATGCTGGTTTTGCTGTTGCGCCTTGGTGAGAACAGAGAACCACGAATGCTTAACAAAGACTGTAAAAGATTGAAAACAAACCAAACAAAACAGCATTAGAACTAAACTTTTAAGTTCTTGGCTTTCCAAAGAATGGTTACAGTGCTGGAGTATAGTAATTTTTTTTCTTCCATAGTATAAGTATGTCCACTAGGGGAATGTGTTCACCAGGGGACCTGAAGCAGAAGGGAAAATTTCTTTTAAGGTCATATAGCAGGACTGAGGAAAAGTTGTGCAGAAGACACAAGCAAGGTTGAACAATTCTGAGAGAAGGAGGAGCATTGAACTGGCATGGACTGTGCTGGAGACAGCTTTCAGTATCACTATCGAGATTTTGAAGGTACTTGTCTTTTATTCCTTCACTTACAGTACAGAGCTAAAAGTCTTTTAGTTCTCTTCTTCGTCCCCTGGGTTCTTAGGGATCCCTCTTTTCTGGTTCCTTTGGTAGATGCAGAAGTGATCTTAAGTTTGCCATTGAAATCCTTCTAAACTGATGTAAGGAACTTAACTGACCTCTTCCCAATAGGCTCAGTAGTGTGGGAACAATAACCAGAAGACAGAGGGGACAGCTTGGGCAAGCTTTGGAGGTACGGCAGCAGCACTCAGGCACAGCTCTCCAGGGGCCATAGCAGGTTGCACACACCTGCCAGAAGGCATCATTTGGTTATCAGGCAGCTGAAAGCAAGTAGTCACCAGGGACACCGTTACCTAAAGATATTCTCTTACAAGTGAGAAAAATAAATCAGTGGTTGTTGGTAATTCGTCTTTTAATTACAGTAGAAGCCGGTTAATGAAGTGTTCTTCTCCCTTGCTACATATTTTATTAACAGCATTCATGAATAAATAAAATGAGTACTAATTGTGGAGAAAAGTAACCTGGCATTCAGCCTTCTTCAGTACTGCATTTGTACAAATCTTCACATCTTGGTTCATCAAAAACCTGGTTTGAGGCCATTGTCTCTTGTTCACTATTTCTGCAGGTGGAAAGTCCTCATATGTAATAACAATGGGTGTGATCCCAGGATAATTAAAGTGAAAGCTGTCCTATACTATATAAACCTATGTTAATACTTTGAAAATCAAACACTGTATGTATACATTTATCAACCCATACGTATCTCTGTATGTGCATAGTCATATAAATTCTTACACATTTTGTGTGTTCTGAACTGATAGAACTGCCTGTTATAAGGCCTGGCAGGTGTTTACCATTATGAGATGTATTGTTTCTGCTCTTACAGCTATACCAAATTTTAATAGTTTGGGCTGAAATTTTCTATGCTGGCTGTCAGCCTCAGGCTGAGTTACTTGAAAAATACCAGCCAAATTATTTTTCTAACCCATTTATGTAAACTTGGCTGAGAAAAAGTGCTGTTTTGTTTATACTGAAAGATAATTTTATAAAAAAAACCTCCCTAGCTTCTATGGAATATGACTCTGAATTCTGACAAAGCAGTAAACTAATTACTACACTCTTTTTACATTTTCTTGTAAACATATCTGGCCAACCTACAGTCCTTCAAAAAATGACATGCTCACCAGGGTTTCATCTGGCTACCAGTGATACCGTTGTTCTGTTAGAGAATGTTTCCATGGCTGCTATGTTTTATTTGCAGGCCAATCTTTCCAATATGTGTTACCACATTTTGAGCACAGCTAATTGGATCAGCCCCCTCAGGGATTTGGGAGAAGTACTGTCTGTTCTGCAAGTCCCTGCTGCATTGAGACAAAAGATATAAGCCAAAATGGCTGCAATTTTAACACATGGAGAGGCAGAAATATATGTGTCTACATGCTATCGGAAAGTAAGGATGGAAAGGAAGGTTTGACTTTTCTGGCAAACTGCATCATTCATCTGCATATGGAATATGGTATCAAAGGACAAAACCTCTTACAGGGCCCAGCTGAGCAGATTATCTTCCTTTACCATTCTGTCTCACTGTTTCATGCTCTGGACCCTGTCTCACCAGGGAAATTATCCACGGCTAACAAAACAAATGAGCTCTTCCTTTACCAATTCTACTGTTTGCAATTCTTTTGCTGTTAAGGCACCTAAATTTTAGTTGTATGCTGTCAATTTTTGCCCCAAAGCTTTGTTACAACTGCAAAAAAAATTTTCAAGAGCATCTTTAATTAATAAGTTATTCCTTACCTGAGTGGTATTCTATTGGCTCAGACCACACATAATCATTTTGAAGAGATGCATTATGAGTTACTTTTTCTAAAAATGCCATAACTCTGTGTAGCCTTGAAATAAGCAAAGGTAGCACAGAATCATTTAGGCTGGAAAAGACCTACAAGATCATCAAGCCCAGCCTTTGACTGATCACCACCTTGTCAACTAAACTATGGCACTAAATGCTATGTCCAGACATTTCTTGGACACTTCAAAGGGTGCTGACTCCACCACCTCCCTGGGTAGTCCATTCCAATTTTTTACAATCCTTTCCATGAAGGAATTCCTCCTGATATCCAACCTGAAATTCCCCTGGCACATCTGGAGGCTATTTCCTCTTATCCTGTCACTGATTGCCTGGGAGAAGAGGCTGACCTCCACCCAGCCACAGTCTTCTTTCAGGGAGTTGTACAGTGATAAGGTGCCCTCTGAGTCTCTTCTCCAGGTTAAACACCCTCAGCTTCCTCAGCTTCTCCTGGTATAATTCACTCTCTAGACCTTCACCAGCCCTTCTCTGTCCCTGCNGCCCTCCCCCCAGCCACAGTCTTCTTTCAGGGAGTTGTACAGTGATAAGGTGCCCTCTGAGTCTCTTCTCCAGGTTAAACACCCTCAGCTTCCTCAGCTTCTCCTGGTATAATTCACTCTCTAGACCTTCACCAGCCCTTCTCTGTCCCTGCTCCAGCACCTCCATGTCTGTCTTGTACTGAGGGACCCAGGACTAGACACAGAATTCAAGGTGTGGCCTCACCAGTGCCAAGTACAGAGGACATATGCTTAAGTGACAGAAGAGACCCTTTGATTTATGGGAGTAGAGCTTAAAACTTGGGATTAAATGATTTCTTCATTTTTTTTCATTTAAAAGATGTCCTTCATAAACTTCTTTTTTTCATATGGTTGCAATGATTTTCCGTCATGTATAATGGATTTCTAATGAAAAAGTACAATATGACTAAATTGTTATACATACAGGCCCAAAAGATCCCTGTGTAGTTTGTCCTCATTGTGTAGTACTAGTGCTACTTTTCTCATTATCTTCACATTAAAGAAGCTAATTAAGGAAAATAATAGAAATTAATGGAAATGTGGGATTTCCTGTGCAGAGTATTTTGATGTTGCAGTCTGCTAAAACCCCCATATATTTGTATAATTTTGGAATGGATCTAGAACAGAGAATGTATGGTTCATTAATGCATATATATGAACACTAATCTTTCTTTCTCCAGTCTACTAGACACATACTCAGAAATACATTTTCAGAAATGTGTTAAGTTAAAGTTGTTTTTATCCCTTTGCTAATAGAATTAGTCAAACCATCTGAAACTTACACTGTGANATTCTGACAAAGCAGTAAACTAATTACTACACTCTTTTTACATTTTCTTGTAAACATATCTGGCCAACCTACAGTCCTTCAAAAAATGACATGCTCACCAGGGTTTCATCTGGCTACCAGTGATACCGTTGTTCTGTTAGAGAATGTTTCCATGGCTGCTATGTTTTATTTGCAGGCCAATCTTTCCAATATGTGTTACCACATTTTGAGCACAGCTAATTGGATCAGCCCCCTCAGGGATTTGGGAGAAGTACTGTCTGTTCTGCAAGTCCCTGCTGCATTGAGACAAAAGATATAAGCCAAAATGGCTGCAATTTTAACACATGGAGAGGCAGAAATATATGTGTCTACATGCTATCGGAAAGTAAGGATGGAAAGGAAGGTTTGACTTTTCTGGCAAACTGCATCATTCATCTGCATATGGAATATGGTATCAAAGGACAAAACCTCTTACAGGGCCCAGCTGAGCAGATTATCTTCCTTTACCATTCTGTCTCACTGTTTCATGCTCTGGACCCTGTCTCACCAGGGAAATTATCCACGGCTAACAAAACAAATGAGCTCTTCCTTTACCAATTCTACTGTTTGCAATTCTTTTGCTGTTAAGGCACCTAAATTTTGGTTGTATGCTGTCAATTTTTGCCCCAAAGCTTTGTTACAACTGCAAAAAAAATTTTCAAGAGCATCTTTAATTAATAAGTTATTCCTTACCTGAGTGGTATTCTATTGGCTCAGACCACACATAATCATTTTGAAGAGATGCATTATGAGTTACTTTTTCTAAAAATGCCATAACTCTGTGTAGCCTTGAAATAAGCAAAGGTAGCACAGAATCATTTAGGCTGGAAAAGACCTACAAGATCATCAAGCCCAGCCTTTGACTGATCACCACCTTGTCAACTAAACTATGGCACTAAATGCTATGTCCAGACATTTCTTGGACACTTCAAAGGGTGCTGACTCCACCACCTCCCTGGGTAGTCCATTCCAATTTTTTACAATCCTTTCCATGAAGGAATTCCTCCTGATATCCAACCTGAAATTCCCCTGGCACATCTGGAGGCTATTTCCTCTTATCCTGTCACTGGTTGCCTGGGAGAAGAGGCTGACCTCCACCCAGCCACAGTCTTCTTTCAGGGAGTTTTACAGTGATAAGGTGCCCTCTGAGTCTCTTCTCCAGGTTAAACACCCTCAGCTTCCTCAGCTTCTCCTGGTATAATTCACTCTCTAGACCTTCACCAGCCCTTCTCTGTCCCTGCTCCAGCACCTCCATGTCTGTCTTGTACTGAGGGACCCAGGACTAGACACAGAATTCAAGGTGTGGCCTCACCAGTGCCAAGTACAGAGGACATATGCTTAAGTGACAGAAGAGACCCTTTGATTTATGGGAGTAGAGCTTAAAACTTGGGATTAAATGATTTCTTCATTTTTTTTCATTTAAAAGATGTCCTTCATAAACTTCTTTTTTTCATATGGTTGCAATGATTTTCCGTCATGTATAATGGATTTCTAATGAAAAAGTACAATATGACTAAATTGTTATACATACAGGCCCAAAAGATCCCTGTGTAGTTTGTCCTCATTGTGTAGTACTAGTGCTACTTTTCTCATTATCTTCACATTAAAGAAGCTAATTAAGGAAAATAATAGAAATTAATGGAAATGTGGGATTTCCTGTGCAGAGTATTTTGATGTTGCAGTCTGCTAAAACCCCCATATATTTGTATAATTTTGGAATGGATCTAGAACAGAGAATGTATGGTTCATTAATGCATATATATGAACACTAATCTTTCTTTCTCCAGTCTACTAGACACATACTCAGAAATACATTTTCAGAAATGTGTTAAGTTAAAGTTGTTTTTATCCCTTTGCTAATAGAATTAGTCAAACCATCTGAAACTTACACTGTGAATGGTACTACCACTGATTTTTCCTTTGCTTACCATTTACATAACAAATCTGCTGCAATATCAGTGAAAATAAAAAACACACATGACTTAGTAAAATAGAGTGCTGTACCTGGTGAGGAGAAGTGAGCCTTTTTTCATATGTCAGCTGACTTCCTTCTGTGGAGAAGCGGAAACTTTTCCTTCTGATACTGTCTTCTGACTCAGACTTGGGGAACTTATCAATATCTCCTTTGTCCTCTGCTTCAGACATTTCCCTCTGTCTTCTTTTTTTCCTTCTGTTTCTTCTTTCTTTAGCACTCTTTGAGCTCAACTTTGATGCTTCTGAAGAGCTTTCCAAGAGTTCTCCTAATCCCCCTACACCACTGAAATCTCTTGATGCAACTGATGCCGCCGCTACTGCTGCTGTTGTCTGTCAGGTTACAAAGCAAGGTATTCTTAGTAGGCAAAAAGAGAATAATTTTATCGTCTTTTATCAACTGGTTTTTATTATCACTGTGATAATAATGCTCTTCATACACTCGTGAGTGTGTAAATATACCCAAACAAATTGTACTGAAGATAAACTGTTGAGTTGAACAGCGCCTCACTGTTAAGCAGCATGAGCTATTTGAAGCACCAACTTTAGCAGAACAATAGCTACACTATTTGTTAAAGACTGACTGCACAAGACACTTGTCTGAACTAAAAGTAGTCAGAAAAATGTTAACATAGTGCTTTTAATGTATTTCAGACCTGTTATTCCATTTTGTCCTGAGAAAAGCCCTACACTATGGTCTAATTCAGCTGATCCCTTCTGAGCTCTTACAGAGAAAACAAATGCCTAACATTCATCATGTGAGTTAATGTATCAAAATTCAGCTAGCACCCTGAAAGAAGTTGAATCCAGCCTTTCCTCACTGCCTGCACAGCAAGAACACTCCCTTTACTTTCCTTCTGCCTTTTCTGGTACCAGGCACAACCTCTAGACACATCTTCAAGCCCTTCCTCCTTCTTCACATGTCCCACTGTCCCCTCCCCTCCCACATGTCCCACTGTATCTGCACTCTAGCTCTTTGTTACAGATATGCAAAGGTACATTTATTGCCTGTTGGTGCTACAGCCTGAGAGAAGAAAAAAAAGTTTGGATTTCTTCTCTGATGGAAAGGGGTGAGATGACTTACTGGAGCAGAGTCGTCCCAAAACACGGGACCAGTATCTTTAGCTACAGTGGTCAGCCTACTTGTTTTAGTTCATCAGAGAAAGGTTCTTTTAGTTATCAAAAAAAGGAATTGAGAGTATGTCCAGTGCTGTTCCTCGAAAGAACTGTGGGAGATTGCGATGAAATTCTGTAGTGAAAAGATCTTTGGGGAGATGATAGGCTGCTTTTGGCTTACAAAAAAGGGTGGTGTGATAAATGGCAAGAGACTAGGGTTATATAACAAAGATGACTTGTAATTATCCAGCAAAACATATTATATTCAATGCCAAGTATTTCAGGAATGATGACATATCTCCTTACAGCAGGAAAGGATAGTTTGAAAACTCAGTATGAATTAATGTCTTTCTTTGCCACAATATACAACCCATGCTATAGAAGTTGACTTGATACAGACTTTTTCTGCTAAATTGAGTATTCAAAGGATTCTGAAAATGTTTATAAAATAAAAAAAAAATATTCAAAATTTTGTCATACTGGTTCAGAGTGTCATCCTTCAAAGACTAACAGAAACAAAGGCATCAGATGCTGAGTTATCACCCATCTACTTCATATACTAACAGTAAAGGTCAAACGAGTGGAGCAATCCAAAGACCACTGTGCTGACTTAGGTTTGTGGATGAATAGGTTCAGTGTCAAGGGGGTGAAGAGATGGGTCCCAAAACTGATTCCTACCTTAACAACTAACACAACACTTCAGTGATCCACCTTGTACTGCCTACTTTCTGCTAATGTTTTCACAAACAAAAGAGATCCTGACTGTAATAATGCTTTACTTATAATGAATGTAGTGGTTGCTCATTTTTAAAAAATATTATTTTCCAGGGTCTTAATTCAACCTTACAGTCTCTGTTGTTTTTTCTATTCTTCTTTCTAAGTCTGGATCAGCTTCATTTTCCCCCACTCTCAGATACACAAACATTTTGATGACCCTGCTGGTATCTTCTAGTATAGATGAGATTTAGTGCCCTAAAGGCATTAAAATACCAGATTTAAGAAAAATCCAGCAATATACATTTTGTTGAAATTCAACTTTCTAAATTTGAATTTTACAGGATCCTACTCTTTCTTTAGTAATTTGGAAGGGAGAAAGTTTAGTGACTAAAATAAATATACACTAATTAGATTTCACAAGTCATACATAAAGGTTTCTTCTCAAGCAAAAGACAGAGTTTGTCTTTTAGTCAGCACTTTATGGAGTCATTCTAACTTAGTACAAGTACTGTAAAGTACTACCAAAAATAGAGTTTCATAGGAGTTTAAATTTGCTAGCATTTTATAAACACTGTCCAGTTGAAAATTACTAAATGCTGTTTGAAAAGCAGTGGAAAATCAATCCAGAATTAGACTGATGGCTGACTCACAAACCTGAACCCCTGAATCTATTTTACTTTCAGATAAGAAGGCCTTTCACAAAAGTATCTATTAAAACATCTTTTTCTCATAAAACTAAATAATTTTCTTCTCTTTTCAAAGGAAACAAAAATTACTTTAAAAGAATTCTGAAGTAATACCTTTTTTATGAATGTTGCTCATCTGGTTTTGAATATTGCTTGTCTGTTCAAAGAATACAAAAACTTCTTATTTACTACAGTGTCAGTCAGGGATATTTTTAATTATCTTTCTGGATAGAAACCTAGGAAAACACTGATTACAATCCTTCTCTCTATTTGTTGAATATTTGGGAAGAATTATTAAGTACATCAAGCTTGGCAATTCTAACTCAGACATAAACTAGAAGTAACAGCACTAGGCTTTGTTCATGCTCTTTATAAGATCTGTAACATAAAAGCACCATTATTTATGACAACTTAAAGTCAGGCTTCTAGAGCACTCTTATGACAAACATTTTACTTTTACAGTCTTTTGACTGTATGTATGAATGAAGCAACATCCTTTTGTATACCATTAGGTTGCTTTTATTTACTATTTGATTAGTTCCTCGTTTTCATTGGCTATTTCCACTTTTATAACTTTCATGACAAACAAGACCCTTTATTTTCTGTAATTCATTGCACAGTTTATTCATGTCCTTAATCATAAAAGATTTTTTCCTTGCCTTAAGAACAAAGTTATTCAGAAAGTACAATTTCCATCATTACCTGAGCTTCTTCTTGTTGCTTCTTCAGTTGTTCCAGCATTTGCTGAAATTCTGCCTCTTTCTGCTCTGCTTCTTCCATTGTTGCTTGATTCTGTTCTTCGTAGGCCATGGCAACCACAGCCAGGATCAGGTTTATTAGGTAGAAAGAGCCCAGAAAAATCACCAGAACAAAAAATATCATGTATGTCTTCCCAGCAGCACGAAGAGTCTAGGGAGTAGAAAGCATATCTATGTATTATTCCACAATATTTTTTTCAGCTTATGCAAAAATATGCCTATTTATGTATTTCTGGGCATCACTAGCAATTTACTATTTATGTCACAATAATTTCTTACCAGCTGATAGAGGTTTTCCCAGAAGTCCTGAGTCATTAGCCGAAACAGTGACAAAAAAGCCCAACTAAAGGTGTCAAAACTTGTGTAGCCATAATTGGGGTTTCTGCCAGCTTTCACACATATATATCCTTCTGGGCATTGCCTATGTGAAAATCAAACAGGAGGCACTTAGTCATACCTTTTATTCCCTTCTAGAAAAATATGTCTTATCTTTTGGAATAATAGGCATTATTTTTCAACAGAAAATCCATAAATTGCATTAGATTAATTCAGAAAAAAAAATCCTAAGAATTTAACTAATAAAAAAGTAAATGAAAGATATCCTTTTAATACACTCACTGGTTGAAATTACCTAAATACTGAAATTTTCCTCAATTTCATTTTGCAAATAGAATATTTATTCCAATTAAATTATTTCATGGCAGAAATAATTGCTAAAATGTTGTTAAAGTTACAGTCAGTTTTAGACAATATTATTAGCTAAATCCAACTCTAGTATTTGAGATTTCCCACATAATGCTGATATATATATTTTTAGTAAACCTCTTCATGCTGCCAGTCAGGCATCCAAGTTCAGCTAACAATTCTAGACTCATCATTTGGCACATGTAAATGGCAGAATTTGCCAGAAATGAAAGAGTTAGGCTTGAAAAAACAGATTCAGTCTTGAACTATGAAGTCTCTGCTGTGCTTTTTTAATATTTTCCATGTTCCCTTTCTCACTTTTAACTTTTGTTTCCTCCTACTTGCTTCAATCAGTAAATCACCAAAAGAGACTTAAAAAAAATTTTGGATCCTATCAATAAAACCAACTTTTTAAGCAGCAGAAAGGCTGTTAAATTAGTATTTTGTTTAGCCAGAGTGTAAAACATTTTGACTCCAGTTAGAAATTCTCACTTAGCTGCAAAACTCCATAAGTTCTGTAACCCTGCTAAATATGGAGTTGCAGCTAGATCTCATGTTACTTCTTTTTTTACAAAGCATAACAGAGAATTTTTGAAAGGGTCTTACCCTGCATCAGAGCTATTACCGCAAAGTAGGGCATCTCTTTGTCCTTCCAAAATGTAAAAATGAGCTGTGTAGAAAGCATTAGAAATATATATGAATGGATCAAATAAACCTGAAAGTGCTACAAAGTAAAATAAAAATAAATTATGTTAAATCATAGTGGCTAGCTACTGATCACTTTGTAGCTTATTTAGGAGCTTTTCTGGTTGTTCTATTTTTTATTGTATGTATTTGATCTCTGTAAATCACTGACTGTAAGCAGTTTTACATAAGGCAGAAATATAAACCCCTTCATGGTCTTTGTTTGGTCACAAATAATTACATATTTTAGCCACAAATATATTGAAATAGGAATATCAGACTTTCTTACTTTCATCCTCAATGTAATCCTTCCAGTTAAACGTGCTCACGGTCATGTTAACAAATGTACCGTTTTCATTCATTGTGCTGTTAAAGTAGGAAATAATGTTTATCTCAAAAGTAGAGTTGTCTGGAGGCCACTGCAGGCATTTATTCCTCAGGTTGCCCATGAACAGCTGCAGTCCTATCAGTGCAAACACACTCAGACAAAACACAGTCAGGATCATCACATCCGAGAGCTTCTTCACAGACTGAATCAGGGCTCCCACTATAGTCTTCAGGCCTGCAAAGAGATAAGATCCATAGAATTATTGAAGAGTATCTTTGCCCTTCCCATATAATTAAGAGGCCATGCAGACACTTAAAAAGAAATTATTTTTTATTTCTCAAAAGGTAAAGCTTCATGAGCAGCCTCAGAGCTTGTGAAGATGAATGAAAGAAAAAGATTCCTTTATATGAATATGCAATGTACATATATTCCAATAAATCAAATATACAATATTCTCAAGCAGGAAACTTTATCAATCATGCTTTCCTAGTACAGGTTTGATTGCATTTCCTAATTTTTCTCTGCATTAAATATTCTGCCAATGGTTCCGTTTCCAGTAAATTCTAAACATGACTTCACAACAGTGTGAAGCAGCTTGAGATAGAATTGCTAGTAATTCTGAATGAAAAAAATTGCTTGCATTTGATAAATTTTCCTGTGAATCATTTATTTCCTCTTTGGTATCCTCTTTTGTTATTACTTGCTTATTTTTAAGACTAATGTCAATTTTAAGTGGTTGAAAAAAAGGAAAAATTTCAAAACCAAGAAAGCCATAGCACTAAGCTTTTGTAATGTAGAGGCAATTTGTCACAATAAAATGCAGAAAAACAAAGCAAAATAACCCATAGGCCTCATATTTTATATTTCATGCAAGACTTCGTTAAACTCAAAGGCTGATTTTGCAAAATAAAAGAAGCTAATGCTGAAAAGGCAAAGAATCATAAACTAGGTTAATGATCCATGCCTTTTTATTACTTTTTATTTTTTTTTAGCAACATGAGCAGCAAACAGCGAGACTTATGCTCAAAGGAAGTGAATTCAATTGAACGAAAGTCAGCCTCGGTGTTTAACCTCGCTCTCACCTGGAATGACTGATATTGTTTTCAAAGCTCGGAGAACTCTGAATGTTCTCAACGCTGAGACATTGCCCAGGTCCACAAACTCTGTCACATATCTGTAATAGGGGAGTTCACACACAAACACAATGACAGCACACAAATAACAGTTGGAGATACGAGGGGCCTAACACCTTACACCAACTACTTCTTACCTGGAATTACAGAAATAGTTTTCAAAGCTCTCAATACTCTGAAAGTTCGAAGAGCTGAAACATTGCCTAGGTTTACAAATTCTGTTACATACCTGTAGGATTAAATCACAGTTATTCAGAATTGAGGCAGAGCTTATACTAATTATGTGGGTCTTCAAAACCTCTGTGGTAATACTAGCAATCATATTTCAAAATTTACCTGTCTTTTCAGTGCATTTTGCTTTAATAATTATTTTCATCAATTTTGCTTAAGAGTCATTGAAGTGAAACTCACTGATTTGTATTTGAACATCTAGTTAAACTAATTAGCTTGTAATGGGACGGTAACATGAAGTCAAAGGGATGGCTTCATTTCTGGTGAGCAGAAAAATGTAGGACATGAAATTAGTGTCCCTCAGCAGTAATTATTACTCTAGTGGCTGACACTCCATTTCGGCTACTGCTGTATCTTACTTTGATTTATGAATACTAAAATGTGTGATACAGGGTCTAAACTTCAAAGGTTGCAAAAATTAAATATGTTTAAAGAAATACATTTATTATATTAATATTTACCACTAATTTCATGCCCTAAAAGCTTTAAAAGTTCTTGAATCACTTACGCCATTAAAATGACACTGAAGTCAAGCCAGTTCCATGGGTCTCGCAGAAAAGTAAAACCTTCTAAGCAGAAGCCCCTTGCAAGAATTTTGATAAGTGATTCAAAGGTATAAATTCCAGTGAAAGTGTACCTGAAAATCATCAGAGCAGGAATAATGAATTTTTACATACTTACAGACAGTGCCTTTCTTTAGCAAAGATGACTTAAAATAGAAGAAAAAGTATTTAGAAGTGAAATGAGTAAATTATTAACTTCACTTGCCCTAAATATTGTAGTTTGTGTTCAGTCTTTGTTGAAATTTGAACCTGATATATATGCTACTCATTTTCTAAAAAGTTGATTTAATCTCAGTTCTTGTGCTTACAAATAATTTATGACTCCAGTGTTTATGGGTACATTTCAGACATTTCAGTATTTATATGTACATTCTTTGGCACTCACAAGGCTGCCTCTTTGCTTGCATTCATAAATCAGGTAGATGTCTAAGTGTTACAAAAACTGAAGAATTTTTTTTTTATTTTCTAAATCAGAGAGTTTTGTAAAAATCAGTTCTGGATAATAACTATACTAATGCCTGTATTACATGTTTATTTCATAAATGATCATCAAATATAAGAAAGCATGCCCAGACTGTTATTCTCAAAGATGGTGAGCATAATTACCAGCTTACCTGGTGTGGGAACAGCTGTTCATGTAACAACATAGAATAGTCAGTTACAACCAGCATAATGCAGGCACTTCCTGAGACCCACTTGGATCTCTGGGGACCTCCAGAATAAAGGAACTCTACCTACAGACCCTACTGCTCTCCTTCCAGACTCAGCAACTCTAACAAGCCTTTGTCACTGTTAACAAGGAAAGGGTTAATGCTAGTTGTTTCTAAGCAGGGTTCAGTGTGAAGTTCATTAATGCAGAGAAACAAATAAATAAAACCCAGTAATGGCTCTTTGAGAAAAGGAGGGAATGAAAGAAGCAACAAGTGATTAGAATTAGATTTTTCATGAGTAGTATTATTTTAAATAAAACCAGAAAGGGCTTTCAGGAACATGATCTAGTGGAAGGTGACCCTGCTTGCCAGGGGGTTGGAACTGGATGATCTCTAAGATCTCTTCCAACCCAAACCATTCTATGATTCTCCAGTATTTCAGAAGGAAACATATATCTGTATTTTGTTAAAGAATAAACATGCATTTATAACCATGAAGAAGAAAGAGAAATATTTCTTATTTAGGTCAGCTCTTTGTTACTCCTTCATAGGTAAGGCTCCTTTCTCAATGGTTTGAGTTTCTTGTGGTTTGTGGGTTGTGTGTCCTTGTGGCAGGCACTTCTGAGGTCAAATAAGTAAGGCACGATGAAAGTCCCACTGTGATGAGATCATGGATACTCAAGCAAGGTATGGCAACAATTTTACAAGCACAATTTTACATGCACATCTGTAGCTCCTTGTCTGATTTACAGCTCAGAATATCCAAGGACAAGAGCTCCTGTTTGTACTACACAGCAGAAGTTCAGATATTCCTCAGGCATGATTTTAACAAACATGGTGTTACTCTTAAATCGTTTAAGTTATTCAGGAGGAAATGGGAAAGATAGTGATGATCTCATGGAATTTGATTCTTCCTGACTCTGGAAAAACCCATTCTGGCATTTACATTTTTATAAATGCTTCTTGTTTGGAGTGACACAAAAACAAAGACGTAAAAATAAAGAAGTAAAAATGTTCAACTTACTCTACATTCTTTGTCCAGTCTGGAGGGTTACTCATGGTCATAAATACGCAGTTGGTCAAAATAGTGCACATGATGAGCATGCTGAATAATGTAGGTTATAGTTAAGGCACATAAGTCAAAAAAGTAGGACAACTTTATAACACTGAAATAAAATATTTAATAAACACATAAAAATATTAAGTGTTTACAAATGTGTACAAATAACATGACACTCTAATTAAAGCTTTAAAATAAAGCTTTGCACATAATTTTACGTATTTTAAATGGTGTGCCATCTGGCATATTATGGTGCACTTCTGTAAAAAAAGGCAATACTTTTATAATTATAGCAGGTTTAGGTTTTAAATGAACTTGAAAAATACCTTTAACTCTGTAAATCATGAAATAACTACCCAAATGTAATTACTCATTTAATACAGGTAGATGATTCTAAAAGATATTTAGTCAGAGGTTGGTTGTTTAGGCCCGAGTTTTTCTTTGAATGTAATTGAAATGTATTTGAAAATACTCTCCTTTATCCCGAATCTTTTATAGGACACCTATCCCAATGCTGAAAACACAATGCTGAAAAAGCTGCTCTTTACCCATGCTCTTTTGTCCTTGCTAAGTGAGTCTAGTTCAGGAATAGTACTACTGGTCTTGGTGCAAGTGTGACCTTAGATATGTTCAAGTGCAATGGTTTGTTACTAATGTGGCCTTAGCTGCAGGGCTTAGTACGGGATCAGGTCTCCTTTTAGATATAAAGCCTGATAGTTAAACTCTGACAGATTTAGGTGGTTCAGTAGAGAATTCTCTCAGCAGGGATGAAGATCATACAGCAATTCACATGGGATATTGCTCCTTTTTTTAAGTGAGAGCAACATATATTTATTTAGCATAGTTCACTCCCAAGGGCACAACTTGTATATCCACATGAAAAGTATTATTGCAGTCATTAACTATTTTTAAATAGCAACACTTAAATCAACATTAAGAAAAAAAGGATATGAATGTACCAAAATTTTGATAGCAATTTTTCTGATGGGATTAAAAGGAGTTAAAATATACAAGGCAGATGTGGCACTGAATCGGAAAATTGCTTTTCCCTTATTCAATACTATGAAAGTCTGCAAAACAGAAATACAAAATTAAAATACAGTGTTGATTATGTGCATGTTTCCACCTCCTACTAAAAGTTTCCATTCTCCACCTGAGAAGTACAAGCTCCATTCTACTCTACCTGTGGTAGGAAAATAACTGATTTCTGTGAATACAGTGGAGTAAGCCTTCCACAGCCACTTCTCCAACTTGAAAAATTTGCCACCATGTAGACTGAATTATGATGTAATTAAAATCGGTGGGAATTACAAAAAACAATGACAGCTTATCAATAAAAGCAAAATGTGGAATTTTGCCACTAAGGTATTTCAATTTTATTTCTTATGAAGTCTTTGATTAAAGTGAGAGCTTCAAATTTTTCAAATGCATTCCACCTTATGAGCAAACAAAAACAAAACCAAAATAGCAAAAGGACAATTCTAAATGCCAGTTTGTATTTGGAACAAATGCTTGACAGAATTATATACACACATATATATATAGTGACAAGGAGAAATTGTCATTTTAAAATCAACCACAATTAAAAAATAATTTTGCCTTTATTTTCTATTTTAAATATGACCAATATCAATTATATGCATCTTCTAAAACATATATCTGTGAAAAAAATCAAAATTATTAATATATTGCCAGCTAACATAGTTCTGAGCAATGTGAGACAAACGTACATCAGAATTTGTCATTCTATCACAAGAAGTTTGTTTCTTTTTTTAAATTGCTAGTTTTCTTATAAACAATGTGCTCTTACTTACCCTATATGTGAGCAGAAAATTTAGTGATTATCTTTTAAAATTTGGTCTGATAAACCTACAGTTTTTGTTCTTTTCATTCTGTTTCTGTGGGCAGTCATTGCCTAAGTGTATTTGTCTGTGAATGAGGTTTACTTGCATCTTTGGTGCTGCTTGAAATTTCTTCAGGACATAACTATTCTTCATTCCTTTTGCTCTTTGTCGATGGTAATGGCTCTGCTTTGTGTTAACATAATAGAGTCTTTGATACACTCTCAGCAGAGCTACATATCACTGTTCTGCATGTTGATTTCCATTCTCTGTAAAAACTTGGCTGTGATCAGAAAATTTCTGCCCTCTCTGTGGCCTTTACTGCCTTTTTGGACAGTCATCTCAGGCAAGGAAAGCAAACCTCCCCACAGTGGGAAAGAAAATAGGTTCAGGAGTGGTGCTGGTGCAAGCTCACACTGAGGGTGGCAGAGAACGGCCGCACACTCCTTGGCATTTCTCCCTGCCCTACAGTCCTTCACCCAGCTGGAAATGCTAGAAAGATGTTGCCTGTCCCAAGGTCACTGCTGCAGCTGAGCCTCAAGACAGACTAAATTCACATATGATTTCCTCTGCACTGACAAGTCACTGATTAAGGGTAGGTTCTACTATACACCAGAGGAGGGATGACTAATTCTAGTCCATGATTTAAGATGTCCATTTGTTTTCTGTTGTGCATAATGACACTGCTAGGTAATATAAATAAAGATGTCACCTGTGACTCCAGATCCTACAGTTTACTACTTGCTCTCATATACTAAGAAATCCATCATTAGTGTGAGCTTTTTGTTCCAAAAAAATCTGACTACTTTTTCTGATCAATGGAGGTTAGAAACTATACTTCAGAACTTCTCAGGCTTTCTGAAACTTCATTTATTCAGACAATTTTTTCCCTGAACTTATTTATGCAACTTTATTCCTGAAGTTTTGAAGCTAGTCCAGGGAAGGGCTTTAGTACTGACAATTATATTGTAAGTAAGAATTTGCATGGAACTGTTGTTATAACCCAAACCATATAAATTTAAATAACCTTTGGCAATGCTACTTCTTTGAATTTTAATTTCTTTATATTTCCTTAATAATGTACATACTTTTATTATCTACAGCATTGTTTATTTAACTTTGGCAACTGTTAGGTTATGCAATTACATACAGATTCTGCTTTATTTTCTGTTTCTATTACTGAGACCATAATTTTTAAACCTGTTTTACAAACCAAAGGCAACCACACATTTAGCCACAAAAGTGAGAGTATTGCTTGCATTATTTTTTCTCTCAAACAAAGTCTCTTTGAAATTTAAAGTATTTTACACCTTGATTTTTATTATAGTGGCTCAACATCAATTTTCTTATCTTGATGGCATCCTGAAATGCTTTAAGCCATCAATAGACCGTGTCCAGCTCTTTCTCTGTTTCAGAGATGGGAAAAGATAGTCCCAACTACTTCTCCATAAAACACCTGCATTTTTAAATTTTGGGGTGTTATCCACCTCTTCATCTTCCTTCACTTTCCTTACCCACAACACTTTGAGGTCCATCAGAAACTAGGAGAACATTTTGATGTTGCTAAAGGAGCTCACAGAAATAAGAATATAGAGGAAAACTGGCTCTTACTGTCACCTGTACTTTCAGTAGTCAGTGCAGGACCAAAGGTACTTTTATCTGTTCCCAGGCTGGACTATTTCAGACCCTGGAGGATTTTAAAACAGTCTACAACTAATCACAGCTATGGAAATATACTTGTTTTTTCCTTATCTTTCTCTTAAATAACACCAGTCTGCTTCCAATCGTATGCATCATTGCTACAAGACCAAAACCCATACACTCTACTGCAGATCCTGAGTTTTAAAAGTCAAACTTTTTACTTGAATGGATCTGTTTGAGCTACCTTTTCTACCTCCAAGTCCCTGACCTGGGATTATGTGAAAAGGAGGAGTGTGTATGACTGCGCAAATCGGAAGGGAAAATGCACCTCTTTTCGGAGTTTGCAGTCTTCATGGAGCACAACTTTGCTACTAATGGGCCCGTTGTGTTACAGCCCCACACATGTAACTTAGATACATTGCTTTTATTTCCTAACCCTTTGCTCTAGTCTTTCTGTATGAAAACTCTTCAGAACACCAAAGATGTCTTTTTTTGATTCGTTCCTCAAAAATAAGCTTTTCCATTTCCATTTTCCAATTAGAAGTCTGCCAGAGACTTCTAATTGACAGCTCTGCAGTAGAGATCTATCACTGCAAACCCAAGCACCTTAAGCAATACTTTGCATTGTGGTAGTTCCATGTGAGCCAACATTTGCAGAGTGTCTATATGCTACATATATAGAGATACATGTATTTCCTATGTATGTCTGCATATGTTATATAGATATACAGAAACAGAGAATATGTTTACAGTCCTCTATTTCATTCACTTGAGTTGATGCTACCTTATTAACTACAGCTATTTCCATTGCAAATCCATGCTTGGAACATCTCCTTTGTTATAGCCAGTCTTACTATTATATTGAAATCAAGAAAATTAATTTTGTGCTCAAGTCAGGCAAGATCAAGGAAGACACATCTTCCTTACAATGAAGTAAATAATAAGTAATTCAAAGAATTGAAGCAGTCACAATATGGAAGAGCATAAATCAGTTCTTTTAAATCAAAGGATTGTTCTGGGTATTTAGCAGATTGATAATTCGAACCATCACATTTTGTGATTAAAATTTTCTAGTGTATAAAGTTATATTCTATTTTGTGCAAAACATAATTCACTCACTTTTTTATTGATATAATATGGGTCCAGGTCTTCCAAAGGTTCAGATACCATTCCTGGAGGTATGTCACCATAAATAAAAGGCAGTGTCTTTCCTGCCTCCAAGTCACTGTTTGGTTTTGGACCATTTTCATCATCATCATCTGTGTGTTCTTGCTTGGGCTTTTTAGCTTTTTCTTCTGCAGAACGCTTTTCAATAGCTGCGAGAGAATCTCTAGTAAAATAGCGGAAGCTTTCAGGTCCAGGTGGTACCAGCAGTGCCTGTGCCATGTTTTCATCCTGCAAATTTAATTACTTTTAGCTTCTTGCATAAGAATGACCTATAAAAGAAAATGAAATCATTTAGGCAAGCTAGATTGTACCAATAGGAAAAACCCCAACATTTGGTCAGAAACCCTTTCCAGGCTTAAATAGAAATAGAAGCAGCATATTTCAAGGCTTAATGGCAGTTAAAAGCAACTGTTCAGAATTTATTTAGATATTTTGTGAATGATTTTTCAGCTTTTTCCTGCTGATCCAGAAAAAGACACTATTTCTGCCTACAGATACTGCTTTGCCGGTGTCCTTGGACACTCTCAGTTAGAGCAAATTGCTGATCCAAGTGTTTGAACAATACAGCTTTGTTTTTTTAACAGCAACTATAAATGTGTGTTCTGTGAGATGCTGTTGAAAATTGTAAATTTACAGTCTACTACTTAATAGATTTTATCTTTCCATATTTTTTCAAGCATCAGTAATACAACTTTACCAACATCAATACTTTCATTAAACTACAAGATTTTGCCCGACTGTTGCTGTTTAAATGACAGCAACTGAATTATGGGAGAATAAGCATAATTCTTTCTTACTGACACTTAACTGTGGTGAAGGCTAATCTTAGATACCAGAGCACCTTAGGTTGTGTTTATTGACTGTAGCTGTGAATCAAAAACCACAGGCATTTTAAGTAAAAGGAAACAGCATATACAATCAAGGCTATGTGGGAAGAGATGCTGCTTCTGATTCCTTGCAAGGCAAGTGTCATAGTATTATTTCAGACTGAAACCAGTCCAAAACCTAAACCTCTGGTTCCCTGTGAATGTCTTTAGTACCAGTGGTGGATGATGCTTTTTCCTGCTCTCTGCATTGAACTCTCTGCTGTACAGCAGATCTCTTTACGAAGTCCTGCAGTTCATCAACTGAAAGCAGTGTTATTTTTCTCTCTTCTGAGTCCTTCTGCAGCAGGATCAGTTATTTAAAGTGATGTACTGTACAGCACAGTTGAGAGGTTTGAATAGCTGGAGGGAGAGAATGGCAAAATGAAGGCAGATATGGTTAAAGAGTGCTGCCACCAGGGAATAAATCAAAGCCTTACTTGATGTCTACTTAACAAGAGTTTATGGCATACTGTTGTAAAAATTTTAATTATAAGAACCAATTTTAAGAGTGATATTTCAATGCTTAACTAATGAGCTTTAATTATGTTTTGTGTTACATGAAGCCATGTAACCTTTGCTACATTACTTCGTGGATGTGCAACATCTGTATCCTGGAGATGCCACATCTAAATTTGTGACATAATATTCTGCACATTTGCACTCATTCAATAGTCCTTCTTCAAAAGCTTCTTGCCTGTCTGAAGCAGTTTGTAGAAATCCACACACACAGAGACACACGAAGTGCTCCAGTAATGATTTTATGAAATAAGATATGTGAAGGCACAAGGGGATGTTAAAAAGTGCTTGAAAAACCTAGAGTAAGAAACTGGAGGAAAGAAATGAAACAGCATACTCCTAAATCTGAATTACCAATCCAATGACATGGTAAGGACTCATGTTCCTGTACCACTTCAAGTCTTTATCTCTGGAGTGGGTTCACACACAGCAACAGTGTGTATGATCAGCACTGAGGTCACTGAAATAATTTAGTCAGTAGATTATAGCACCAAGCAGAGAAGTAATACAAGACCAGAACCAAGATAGCTGACCATAAATTCAGAATTAAAATACATTGCACTCTCGACACAAAGAAGAAAATTTCTCTCAAGGAATATCCTGGAGAACTATGATTTAATGTAATGTGCAGAATGACAGAAACCTTGGAGTGGCTGGAGATACAGATGCAGTATAAAAGGAAAGATAAATTATAAAGCCAGTGGGAGTCTCCAGCAACCTTATCACAGGCTTCTATGCTGAAATTTCTGCTACTAATATTTTCTTTGTACAAGATGAATGCCTTTGCTAATCCCTTTTTTTTTTTAATTAATGTAACTTTCAATTATAAGGATCCTAAACTCAAACTTGTCACTTCTTTTTAGAATTAAAAGCATGCTCATTTTCTGGATAGAGTCCTTTGATTACTACTTTTGCTCATGCAGGATTAATGAACTAAGAAGATGTCTGAGGTTTCTCTTTGGTCTTTCTGAATAATTCATTTCTTTATTCCCCATTTTACAGGTCTGTGGTTCAACTTGTCATCCTAGGTGCCTTTTCAATGAAACTAGTCTCAAAAGATGCATCTAAATCAAGTCATCAGTGTGACTGCCTTGTCTTTATAGTTCAGTGCATTTGTTTAGGCTGCTTTTCATCCATTAACAATTTCAGCTATGAATGCTGTAACAAAATGCATTGTCCTCACTTAAAAGATATGTATTTGTATTGCTAGAAATCCACAAAGGATTTCTCCCCAGACTGGAGAAAGTATTGGCTGACTTAGGGATTAACTGTATTTCTCAGGGGAAAAAACATGTCCTATAAAAGTTTTCCTGATGAGTTGGAAACATTACTTGAGGCCTGCCTCCACTACTGTCTAGTGCAATTATATCTTTTCTTTGCTGCTGCTATTACACAAGAAGGTTTTTCCTATGCTAAATATGCCCCAAGCATTTTCATTTAGATTACAAAGCTTAACAGAACAACATAGAAATATGTACCTGATTACTGTTGCTATACATGCATTAATTTAATAGAACAATGAAATAAAAGTTGTGCTGTCGCCTGTACTGAGCTCTGAACAAGCTCTTAGCAATCCTTGAATCATGAACTGCTCATTTCTTAGTGAGAGTTTCCCTCTCCTTCTTCACTGGTTTTAAAATCGCTTGTTATCTGATAACTAAACTGCCAGGATATGAATGATATTAGGCAGAATTCAGAAATTCTGTATATCTAATAATTCAGAATAACTGTAATTAAAAAACAATCTTTTAAGAAAGAATCTCAAAACTACATGTGGTCCAGGCCCCTCAGTACCTTCAGCTGCTCAGCAAAGAGAGTTTCAAGTATTTGAAATACAATTCTGATCTATATATCATATATGTAATGCTCTATAATTTAATACATTTCACTAGAAAAATTAAGTTCCCATTTATTAAAAACACGCTTTTGCCTTTTAGTTGTAATTGAGCATTACAGTCTCTAAGTCCTTCTCCAGTTTTTCTTCAGTCCCTACCTTTAAGTTATAAGATTGAGCAATAAACAGTATCTATATGTTTTTAATTTTATACATATTTCAGCTAGTAATATTATGTCCACAGATAACTTGTTAACTTTTATTTTTATATAATCATCTTCTCATCATTTACAGAAGATGAGTCAGAAAGTAAGTAAAATATCTTTGCTAACAATGTCAAATTAATTTTTCTGTGTCTCTGAAAAAGCCAGAAGAAGTGGCCTGAAGGTATCTATTTTTATGATATCTTAAATAGGACAAATGGTAAAAGTGAAAGTACCAGTGTAAGTACCAGGTAGATACTGTGATTGTTTATTAAAATCTTCAGGTTATCTCGCAGGTTATCTGCATTTTGCATGAAACTGCACACACCCCCTTCAAAATTTTCAAGGTGGAGGAATAGCAAACCTTGCTGGGTTTTTTTCCCTTTAAAGTCTGCCTGCTAAAACCTTGAAAAAGCTGACTACTGAGATTTTCATTCCATTAAAACTGAAAGAGTTGATTTGCATTCGAGTAAGTGCAAGGATAGCAAATGGAATCTGTAAAATGACCAGCTATCCTAATTTTCTTATGCAAATCTTTTATTTGAGAAGCTGTAAATTGGAAGTTGTATCTTCCCCTGTGCCAAGCCCTGCAACAACCTCTCAAGATGCTTAACCCTGGATTAAAAACTTTCCTCTTAATCACTAGTGTTAATAAGACCAGCTGTCTCAATGGAAGTAAAGCTATTTGTCCAAATCAAAAGGATGGGTCTCCCACAGTAGGACAGACAGGAACAGCAGGGCTGGTGGCACCACCTCAGCATCAGCTGGAGATTACTTTCTGCAGTTTAGAAATAAACCCTGATATCAGAAAAATACCTCAACTCAAGCTCCTACTGTCCTGAGGAGGAAAGAGACACAAGAGAGCGTATGCTGGGACAGTCTGAAAAAATGAGTCATTTTAGCTCCCTCTCTTAGTGTTTGGGGAGTTGCTTTGCAAAATTCAGGTATTGGTTTTCTGGAAGTGAAGGTAAATTACATTTAAGTTACTGTGCTCTGATCAAATTGTGAATCAGGAAATGCTGCCTTCAATTTATTCTAGGCAGAAAAGAATAGGTAAATATTAATTTCTTGTGAAGAACTAAAATATTATTAGTGACATTTCTCATGGCTTTTGTGCACAGAGAATAGTTTATGAAGAAAATGTGGTCTGAAATATTTTTTTTTTAAGTTACAGATCATTATCTTTTCATAATTGACCGTCATTTACCATTTATCCTGGCATATTTACCCTATTTTTTACTGCTTTAAAACATTCTAGTAAAAAACAGAATTGCAAAATGACCAAAAGAGACTCAAAATGTCACTGTTGTAGTTCACAGTGGTAAATGCAATGCAATGCAGATTTCTTTGAGATATCTAAAGAGACATTCAGTTAAAATTATCCGTGGGTCCTAAGGCAAGGAATCCATGAAAGTTGGTTTCATAAAAATAGGTATTTTAAGGAAAGGAGTGATTTCCTCAAAGGTGAAAAAAGCCTCCAGAACTTAGCACCTGGTCAGAGCCTGCCTCTTTAAACTGTAATCTAGTAATTGAAACTTTGAAAATTTGTTTTTATAGGTCCTCCCCGACTAATACATAGGATTTGTTTTCCTTTTTCTCCATTAAGTTCAACATTTGCTATTGATCCATTGTGTAATTTTTCTTAGATTATAATTTATCTGTAGGAATGATTGTATTTGTATTTTGTATTTTCATCTGTATTTGTACAGTCACCCTCAGCAGCCTATAGGCATTAGTGTTACATAACTATTCAAAACAAAAATTATTAAATCACCATCAGGTGTTTATTAATAAAATTAATAAATTACAGAAGAAAAAAAACCCACTTGTTATGAGAATATGAAATCAACTAATAAGGGTATGCCACAGAAATAGTATTCTGTAATTAAAAATTGCTTTCAAATTATTTAGAATGGGATGATTTAAAATAAGTGGCTAAATGTGAACTGGTAGACCACATTGGCTAAAAAACTGGCCAAAGAATAGTAAATGTAGTAAAAGCCTCAGATGCTTCAGGGATATTACATGCCATTTTATTTCATGTTCTCAGTAATGACTTGGAATTAGGTGTGAAAGTACACTAACTAAACCTTAAGAACCCCAACCTCAGCAAAAGAAAACACTGTTAAACTTTGGAAATCTATGTAGAATATATTACATGAGTTTCAGTCTGATTGGGGAAAGACTAGGTAGATGGGGGAACACTCAAAACAGCTTAGATTAGAGACTGGAAGCAATTTGAGACCTGTCTGAAAGATCCAGAAGCTGCTTCTTGGGAAAATATTACTGGACACTAGTCCCTCTCACCAGACATTGCTATGACAGCCTTTCCCCCACTTATTTGTCTGTTTGTGCCCATTGCCATTCCAGTCATCCCATCCCTTCCTTTGACCTCTCTCCAACATTTGCTTTCAAATTAATTTGTTCCTATTTCTTATCTTAGTAATCAAAAACTGGCAGGTTATGTAAAGGAATAAACCAGAATTTCACAGATACCTACCTGCAAGTTGTAGAACTCCCAAAATAAATTATCTGACACGTTTATCTTGTAGATAAAATTGACCAAAACCTCTAGGAATTCTTTAAACGTAAGCCTGCCTTGTATTTTCTTTAACACAGAGGCCTGAGTTGCCTCTGCAAATATGTGAAAAGAGATCAAGTGTCACTACTTGAAGTGTTGGAGAAACCTGAAGAAAGGCAAATGAAAACCATATGCAATTTAAGGGAAAGATGAAGAATCTCCTTCTTAGTCCATCAGCCTAATTGGTATACCGTACTCTAATCAACATTTTGCAAATACCTTCCAACATTAGAGATCCTTACATTCTAAAGAAAAATAGCTACACTATACCTAACACAAATTTCTACAGCTGAACCTCATAAAGGTGTTAATTTCATTTTTCCACTGGTATTTAAATGAAGATATGTAGCAGAATATCAACTAGCCATCCTTTGCAGTGAAACATTATTTCTGGTTGAGAAGAAAAGACAGTCTTACCTTTATTTTTCTAAGAAATGCCAAATCTCAGAATTTAACCTCTGCATCTTTTGCTGATGTGAAAAGAAAAAGGCTGTATTTCTAGCAGAAAATTAATTGGTAAGGAAGGCTTCTCCTTGGGACCTGAAGCTTCTTCAAGACTGCAGTTTCTTCAAGACTCTCTCATTCTTTATTCCTCTCTCCAAAGCTTCTCAAAAATTAAATGCAGTAGACAAGGGTACGTCTACATATTCACATAGACATATTTTTCCAACCTAAGAGCACCGAGAAGTAAGAAAAACAGGATTGAAAATTAGTTATTTCACAAAACCTAATACAGAACAAAAGTACATTTAAGAATATTCTTTGAGTGTACATTTCAAAGACTCCACCTCATCTTTTACCTGCACGCTTTCACTAAAAGGGAAAAATGGGTCTTGTTGGAATTACTGCATCACTAGTACTGCTTTGGCAGACATGGGGTAAGACATGGTAGACAGTAGTTCCCAAACTAACAGGAGTGTTCTCACCTGTCACTTGGGGAACTGAACTTTGTATCATTACTCCCAGTGGATTTACTGTCTTTAAGTAGGTATGGAATTTAATGAACTCCATATTTGCATGAGCATATGGGTACTTCTTCAAGTTACCTATCATAGAGAATGTTGGTACAAATGCTTTTCTTTGAGCAACAACAATTTTCTTTCCTGCCAAGTAATTTAATATCAGAAACACAGTATCTTCAGGTTCTTCAGTATAAATTACTTGCATCATTAGAAGAGTTGGCCAAAGGTTGGCCATGTCTTCCTCAGTCTTTAATAATGGGTGTGCAGTTGATTAAATAGTCTACTTACATTTTACACATATTAGTCTTCAGCCATTGAGATTCAGATGAGCTGTCTTTGAGACATTTATTCTCTTTTGGATATCTCATCTAGATATATTTATGCTTTTTTTTTACTATTTTATGTTATTATTTTGCTTTTACTCCTAGAGAAGAAAAGAAGACATCCCTCTCTTTGAGGTCTCTGCTCTTGCCAAAGCAGCTCTTAATAATACTTTTCTCCAAATACAGTGAGAATGAACATCCACTGTAGAAACTCTGTAGATAAAATAAAGAAAATCTGAGTAGACACAGATCAGGTCAGAGAGAACACAAAAGGTGGGAAAACAAAAAGTGAAAGCTTTCTCTTAGACCACTGCTTCTCTTACTCTTAAAGACAGAGGATCTCCAAGTACTTCAAGTAAAGAGAATATGTTTCAAAAACTAACCTAGAAATTGCTTAGTACTATTTCCTGTCAATCTAAAATGGCATTTTCCCAAATATACAGTAACTGGTAACATAATTAGAGCTTCCATTGTTTAATAATGTAACATAAACTCATCCCAATGATGGCTAAGAGCAAATTCTTTCAATGCCTTGGTCATTTTGAGTGAAACACTAATTCAGCACATTTTGCTCTGGTGAGTCACTACTGGAGAGGCTCCACTGAAGACATCTGAGAGCTGTGTCTCCAGTACTGACCCCAGGGAATCATGACTCTGCCACCATTGATACTTATCCACCAATGCATATTTTACACTGAATGCATATTTTACACTTTCCCTGGGGGTAAAGAAGGACTTCCCCATCCCTTTGACTATTGAGTGAATCTGGATTCTGCCTCTCAAGCAGAAGTGTGGCTGAAATTTGATCTCATGGTCAGATACAGCTAAATGTTTAAGTGCTTTTGCTCACAGATTTCAAAATAATATGAAAGGCATTATAGAAGTTCCTAATAAAAGAACAATCACTAATACTAAACATTCATATGACATTTATTTTCAATAAAGGGAGTGCACCTTCTCTCCAGTTGTAAAGTATCTGCTAGTTTGCAAAATGTTGAGGAATTTTTAATATGAGAATTATTAACACTAGAAGAGCTGGTAATTTCAACAAATTTGTATTTTGAATTAAAGCACAAGGCAGAGAACCCTTTTTCACATATCACCCCAACCTTGTCTCTACCTCGATGCATCATGGTAGTTACAGCAAAACTTGAAGGAAGCAGGTTGGCTGAATTGTGTGTCTTTGTCCTGAATTTTTAATATACCTAGGCCATGTCAGTGTAATTTCATTACAGAATTTCAAATAATATCTCATATAGTTTTTAACGTATTTTTTCTTTATAATTTGCAATACACTAAAACAATCCAAACAACAACAAGAAACCAAAAAAACCAAAGAAACAAAGAAAACCTACTCAAAACCAAACAAACAAAAAATCCCCCAAGCAAATTTAAGAAAGCAAAACCCAAACCTCTAGAGGTTTTTTTCTTGATCTATTATCTTTGGTTCTCACTCCAATACCAGAAATTTTCATAGATGGATCCAGATTACAGTTTTACTGTAGCTGAAAGTGGTGATTGACACTTATTTTGGCTGATAATTTGTTGACCAAAATATTTTTGTTTAGGGTAGCTTATCTCAGTTCATCTCCCAAGAATGAATAAATCTCAGGTATGGTAAAATGGTAGGCCTAGTCAGAGGTGATTCCTGAGGAACAGATTACATGGATTCTTTCATGTAGGGCCCTTTCCTGAAGTCTTCTGCATATATGGCATGAGTATTTAATCTAAAACTGGTTAGAATATGTTTCAAACTCTGAGACATGATATTGGTTCGAAGAATGTTTCAAACTATATCCTCATGCTCTTTAGCTCCCTTTCAATGTAAGGATGAACTGGGAAAGAAAGAAATGGGGTTATTCAAAATGAGATTTTCTTATAAAGACCATTGTAGGACAATATGCCAGTGATGGTGCCACCTAAGTGAAATCTCATGTTAGAGGCAAATGCAATGAACAGAAATTGTGGGCAGCTGTATAGATATTTGGTGTTGAGCAATTATAAAAGCGTTAACCCAGTTCTAGATTAACAAGAAACAGAGTTATCCACAAAATTAATTGTCCAAATTCAACTAATTCCTAATACTTTGTGTATTCAAAATTTAAATGTGTTGACAAGTGAAACACTGGTACATACAACAGTATCCACAGGAAAGGTGTTAAAGAAGTTACAATAAAACATCAGTGAGCAATATCTAAATACATCACAATATTGATTTTGCTGTATAAAAGAAATAGAAAGGCCTGTTCGTAAAGTAGTACTCTTTTCTAAATTTTTCTAGGGAAACTTATAAAAATGCACTCACAACCGAAAACATTTTCTTATGAATTAAAAAAAAAAAAAGGAACAAATTAAACTTTGAAAATTAATTGAATCATTAGGAACCATGCAGCTGAAACACTTACTTTCCTATTCTTACTGTGCCGCAGAAACTAGTCAATACAAAATATGAAAGAATAAACTCCGTATAACACAAGATTAATGGACTGTATTTGGAATTTGACAGTTGTCTAGGAAACCAAAGGGGAAAAATTGGAACTTCTGTTTGAGAGGCTTACACAGAGTCCTTGGCTGAATGTGATCATTACTACACAAGGGAGAAAATGCACATAAAGTCAACATGAAAATAGAGTGCTTTATACCCAAGGTTTAACACAGCATATGAAAAATGTGCATGGATTTCTCCAAGGCATGTATTCAGGCATCATGGAACTGTCTAATAAAACATAATCAAGCCTTAATTCTGGAATGTTTTCCAAATGCAGCATGGAAGTATGACCTAGATCTAGTCTCTACCTGCATGCAATAAATCTAAAGGTGCAAAGCCTGTAAGTTACAACTTCTACCACCCCTCTGAAAGTCAGCTCTTATAATGTTGAAATTTCAGTGTATTAACAAAATATTGTACTAATTAGAGGCCTATAGCTTTAAGTGACATATGCTATGGAATGACAGCTAGTGCTGTAGCAGCTACTAGAATTCTAATATTCTACCTATTACAAGACTAACTAAAGCAAATTGATACGTAGGGAATACATGGCAAGTAACTTTAACTGGTATGAGCAAAATCCTTTCAGGAAGACTCCTTTAATGCTCAGTTACAGCTTCACTCAGTAGGTAAGAAATTTCTTCATAATACAGGTTGAATTTTATTTATATTGATTTTGGTCAGAACTTCTGTCTCAGGTCAGATTTCTTCATGCGAGCATTTTGGCTTTAAATGTTAGTGACAGGCTTTTCTTTAGACATTTCATTTAAATGACAGTAAACATTAGGATTGCCCTCCTTCAGTTCAATCTGACCTTGGACTCTTGGGCCCTTTAGAAATTGCCTACTTATTTCTGTCATCAAGTTTATATCACTCAGACATAAAAGTAACATTAATGATTGCTTTTCTAACTGTAAAGCCTAGTACTTCTGCTTTCATCTGTCATAAACAAGTTTTGAAGATTATTAGGCTATTAAATATGAAAAAATTTAAAGAAATTAAAAAAAAAATATTCAAAGCTGTTTGTGATGAGGGGAATTTATTTTGCTCCTTGATAATGTACAAGAGTATAAGTTAGGTGTATACCTTCACTCATCATCTAAAAGTGCCCTCTATGTAACATTAAAGTTACCACACAACTTAGATTTAGAGCCTTATTTTTCTATGAAGAGTGCTTTTCAATGGAAAACACACTCAAATAGCTGCTGAAAATAAGAATAATTTTCTATCTGTCAGTCCCTGAGTGTCACTGTGGAGTTAGGTTAATTTTGTTAAAATGTACAGGGATTCTTCATTCTTATGATTTAATATCCTAATTTTTTAGTCTACCAGTTTTATTCTTACTATTTAACCACTGCACAAGAACGTATACATACAAAAGTAAATGTTCTGGATAGTAATAACTGTGGAGAAATTTCTGTGCTCAGGGAAATCAAGGTGGTATCATGTTAATTGCATCTGTGAAAAAAATCCTGCATTTTTAGGTGGGGCACAGATGAATTCACATTCAGATTGCCAAGACTTTCACACATATATTTCAAATATCAATAAAAAGGATAAAAATATTCTTGTATCAGAGTCTTGATATAGATACACAGTTGTCCTCTGTGACTGGCTTTTGAGAAGGCAATGAGGGACTGTTTGTTAAGAAAGCACATTCATTTAACTTCTGAAAACTTTTAAAACTGAACCCAGAAGTTTAGGTTCCTATGAGTATATTTTTAAACAAAACAAATTTGGAATTCCTCAGTGCATCCAAACATTAAAAGATAGTACAATAATGCCTAAGAAAGGACAGAGTTTTCAGGATATGCAAACCTAGGCAGGCAAGAAACTGGGACATGTGGGCCCGAATTCAGGCTACACGGACTCGGAAAATTTCTGCTTCTATTCCAGGACTACCAGGCAGTGAAAGGACATAATTTATGAGAGATGGTGACAGAGTTTTCCTCGATTAGTACAGTAGCCAGGCCACATAGTGCTATATTGCCCTACATAAAAGGAAATATTTTTCCTGTGAACATTTCATTTCCTTGTTTACTTCTTCATCTGCATTTCTGTAGTGATTTTGAACACAAACTTGTAACTTCCTAGAATCCTATATAATCATACATAATAATACTTTATGATTTAGAAGATAAAGGAAGTTTCTTGCTTCACATTGTTCTTAAAATAAATTATGCTAAAAGACAATGAATGCTGATCTCTCACACTGAAAAGGAGAGCCTTAAAATTAAATAAGCAACATCTAATTTAAGTATAAAAAATCTATAAATGGAAATTGCCTGCAGTTCTACTGGATATGTATGGTAAAGGGGATCACAAAGCCATAGTGCTGATGCTCATCCCAGCCATTTTCCTTACTGGAATCTGTGATCTCCTCTCAGATTTACCAGCATGCCTCATTACTTTCATTCAGGATATCTTGTAAAGAAGTATGAGGATGTACCTGATGCATCTCACAGACAGGGAGTCAGCTATATGTGCTCTCCAGCTGATCTCTACACACCCAGTAAGATCAGCACCTGTGGAACTGCAGCTTTGCTGAGCAGGTACAGCATGTGTGCAGTTGGTATGTCTGGCATATGGACTATGCACTCAGTATATGCATATTCAAAATGGGACCATTTGATAAGGGTATATGACATCCAGAAGGCTGACCCAAAGAAGCAGCAGGAAAAACAACTCCAGGTTGTAAAAGGGATCTGTGAACATGATAGCTCCATGATTACACTTAGTAAAACTACTCAGTCAAGAAAAGATCAATAGCAATAAAGAATTATTAACTAGACAAATAATTAATCTGATCCAAAATAACCTTTTCCTTAAGCCTTTACATGTGAAAAAGCCTCGTAAGCTCTCTAAATAAATATTAACTTTTTTAGTTGCATTTTTCACTGTAAAACATATTCTGTGATCTGTCTTAATTGATAGAGTAAGTGAAGAGCAATTTTTCATAACAAGATGTTACCAAGAGTGGGGACCACATTCAAGTTTAGCAACAATTTGAAAACACCATTTTGGGATGGATTATCTGGTACATTTTTTTTGAGATTTGGATCTTGGGGGAGAGGGTGTTGCTCTTGTTAGTTGGTTTGTAGTGTTTGTTTGTACTGTGAAGAAATAGTTTGGGGTTGTGTAATGAAAAAATGAGAAACTGGATACTTTTGTGACCTAGAATTTAACTTGCTTACTCCTGTTTAGGATTGCAATGGTAGCACACACACATTATGGTTACTCAAGAGCATATGCTGTACCTACTCTATATTTATATTTGCAAGTATCACAGTCCCTGCCTGAGCTGCTCTTATCCCTATTCCCTCTGCTTTACCTCATCATAAGGCAAGGGAAGTCAAGCAGCACTATCACAGTAATATACTGGAGATTCCTTCCAGCTGCTCATAGAGAAAATTTAGATTAAAGCAGATGAACAGGTTGTATACCAGCTCCAGTATCAAGGTCCTGTGGGAGCCCTATTGGTCAATATCAAACTTAGACATGCCATTGCAAGGTGCTTCACAGCTTTTAATCAGGAGTAGATGTAATGAATAATATCAGGTTTCCAGTTAAGAGGACATCTTTTCCAACAGGTGGTTTTAGTGGTGGTTGGCAGTTGATTTGATGGACTGATTGACACCACAGCTCAGAGTGTGTACATGTGTTCTGTAAGCAGCCTGAACTAGTGGGCATCAATTTTACTATGATCCTTTAAACCATTTATTTATTCAAGTGAGGATGAAAAAAACAATATATCTTGCAAATGGCAACAGTAAATATTATTGATTAACAGCTGCAAGGTAAAAGAACAGTTATACTGAGTGGAAAATAAGCTAACTAGAATTTTGTAAGTTAAATTTCTAACTTCTAAATATAATTTTCTGATAAAGAACAAAGTAAATGTAGTTTTCTGAAACTTATTCTCAATTAGCATTATCAGAATTCAGAAAATATACAAATCAAGTACCAAAAATCAGAAACTTGCATTTATTCTCCTTGGGTTTAACTGAAGCAGAGTTCAAGCAATTCTTTTCTTTTGTCACCTGATAGCAAGAAGAGCACATAGATAAAAGGGGCCAAGATTCGTACTCTGGAGAACAAGGTCACAACTTGCTTGCCTTATACATTGTTCTCTTTTAGTATCTGCTATTCCCTGATTCATCAAAAGCTGTGGGACTCCAGTAATGTCATTAGTACATAGCATACACACAACAAATTATGTTGGGCTGAGATGGGAGCAGCAGAAGGAAATTGATATCATCAGTCAGAAAGTTCCATCTTACATCCCACTATCCTTTTTTCTTCAAAAATCCTTGCTCTTTTGAGGGCAAATAAATTTCTCTCCATGCCTAATCTTCATAAGGTAAAAGTTAGCTTATCTTATGCCATCTGTGAAGAAAAAGAGGTGAAAGCACAAAAGGTGTCACCAGCATATTGATTAAACACACCCTACTTTTTATGCTTTCTTCTTTCCCTTGATACTTCCCACTCCAGGTTACCTGATAATAAAGGGGAAATGACCAAACTACCACTCTGACAATCATAGAGGGCACAGGGGAATTGTTTCATGTTCTTCATAGAAAAGGTGAAATTATCTTTCTTTGCTAACATCTAGTATTACCTATACAGATTTTTGCAATACTGAGCTTAATTGGCACAGCTCAGAAAATCAGTATAGGGACCTAACATCTGCTCCTTGAGGGAAAAATCGTAAACTTGACGACACAAGCATAATTCCTGTAAATATCATGACCTAATAAACAACATATCTGTTTAACAGGTGCTATGAAGCTTCAAATTACTGCAGTAGCTCACATCCCTGTCTCTAACAACCTTCCACCCCAAAATGGAGATGTGCAAGAGAGCAAATATTAAATATTAAACTGTTAGAGTTAAGAAGTTCCTTCTGAAACTGTTTTCTTGACAAGTCAATTAGGAAAGCACAAACATGATATGTTTCTAAAACAAGCATCATTATTACTGATTATTTATCTTAGAGTTAAACAAAGATATCCCAGGCACCATGAAGAATACAAATTAAAAACTTCTTTCTTTCACATCACTACTTCAGGTACAGGCCTTGCTTGCTACTCTGGATAGCACCTGAGAGCCAATGCAATTTTTTATATGTATGTGGATTGAGGTGGTGATTTGTAAACTGTGGGCTCCTTATTCTGCTGTATGAGGGGTTTTTATTTTGGCTTTTTTTTTCCTACTGTTTTCTTTGGGAATAATTTCCAAATCAATACTAAGAGAACACATGTATCTCTAATGTCTATGTATGTCTGTAGAACCACTAGTGAAAAAAAGAATTCACGTATCAAAGAGATCTTCAGTAGATATTTTCCTTTCACCTTTAATAACTGACAGCTTTAATTATTATGATAACAATGAATGAGACAATAGATGAATGGACAATGAAATGAAGAGATAGAATAATTCTTAGGTTGATGTCTTCAAACAGTCCTATTAAGAAGCATATATTAAGTTTGACAGTAATGTTACAGACAAAATGTGAATTATACATTTGATGTGGACCTCTGGTTAATTAACAGTTGGTGAGTCCATTCTCTCCTACACTCAACCATGCAAAAAATGGCATAGAAAGAAAATATTTCCTTATATGTATTTTTACAAAATTTAGCTAATAAAGGAATTTCTTCAAATACCACACCTATATATATATAAAACAGCAGTAAACAACAACGTAGATTTTATCGCTGAATCATCAGAATCTGAGACGCTCAGAATCTTATGAGACCTTCTCTTCCTGAGTCTGAATATCACCAGATTTTTCTTCCTAGGAAATAAGGTCACTCCTATAAAATGCTTGGAATTAATGTTGTATACCTTGATTATAAAATGATCTGATTTTTTGAGGAAGACTACTGCATTACAGCATCACACTAAGAGTAAGAGACCAGATATCAGATTTAACGGTGTTGAAAAGAAAAAAAATCACACCATCATCACAATCAGTCAGTACAAAATGGCTTTGAATTCCCCATTCCATCTTTGACTCTACCTTAACAACAAATCAGAGGGAAAAATCCAATTCCAAAATGTGGAAAAGATCATGTTGCCATGATTGATTATGGGTAAAATTAAATGTTTTGCCAGCTTACCTGATTGAAAGAGAATGAAAAATCACTGCAAAGCCCAGCATCCAAAAATAATGTAATATACGTCTCCTCCTGAAACAGTCCAGATTTCCATCCACCAAGCCTTACTAAATGATCATAATTTCTGTATTCTCGGTGGAAAACACAGAGACCTTTCCAGAATCCTCTCTGCTTCTGCCTCCGCTTCCTGTTCTCAGTCACTCTGTGGTACCCAACGTACATGAGAACACAGCCTATTCTGCGGAGGGGGGCCGGGCAGGGATGCAGGGATGCAGGGGATGCAGGGGCGCAGTGACGAGCCCGCAGCACCTGACGTGGCAGCTCCACCTCCTGGTGGCGATCCCAGCGCGGGGCGAGCGCGGCCCCCGCCGCCCCCGCTCCGCTCCGCTCCGCTCCGCTCCCAGCGGCGCTGCCGCCGGCGCGGGGANTCCACCTCCGGGTGGCGACCCCAGCGCGGGGCGAGCGCGGCCCCCGCCGCCCCCGCTCCGCTCCGCTCCGCTCCGCTCCCAGCGGCGCTGCCGCCGGCGCGGGGACACAGCCACTGCAGCAGGGAGCAGGGCAGAACCGACCGCACCGCCCATGCAACAACCGGCAAATGCCTTCTGCTTAAAATAATCACATTTAAAAACAGTTGTCCGTAAACACTGAGCACAGCGTTTGGTTTTAGATGTGCTGTTTCCTTTAAAACGCATGGGAACGGAGGAATGTATAAATAACAGAGCAGACACTGACTGCCTCCCTAACTGGTGGATGCAGAACTTGATAATTATCTTGATACTTTCTTATTCATTAAATACTACCATGTATTTTTGGCACCATGTTCATGTCTTTCAACTGTGAAAAATGTACTATGCTTATGCAAAAAGCAAAGCTCCAAGTCTTTCCCTTAGACTGGCAGATTTACATCTGCTTACCTATGATTCCTCTGGCCATCCTGGGAAGAATTATTAGAGCAGTGGCTCCAGCACCACCTGCTCCATAGGCAGCAGTATTGAGTGAATAATATCCTTCAGGCAGCATATTGTTTTGTCCTGCCTGGCTGTTTGAGGAGTGTTGTGTCTGTGGAAAGTGAAGTGCAGAAATGCTGAGCAGTGTCAGCAAGTGTATGCAATATAATGACTCACAGCCTTGGGGTAGAGGCCACTACGGATCCCACCTAATTGAAAATCAAGCTACCAGCTTTGTTCAGTCATGTGGGATTTAATAAACAAACATGATTCCACAAAACAAGAATAAATGAGTATAAAAAGCAATTAATATCTTGCTTTCTTGTAGCTCCTGTAGTTCCTTTAAGCGCCTCTTCTGCAGAATTTAGAAACAGCCCCATTCTCTGTCCCCTGCTCACAGTTTCTTTTGGAATCAAGGGCCCCAGGGCAGCCAGCACATATCCACCCTGATGGCCCCCACAAGTCACAACTGCACAAAGCAGTAGGAGTGGGGATAACTGCCTACAACTTATGTCCCATATCTCTCATATCAACAGATATCCCCTTTTCAGTTAGCATTTATCCTAAAACATTTGTGTCAATTTGTGAGCAGTCCTTTTGATTTTAGTTACACTTGCTGTGTGCTTGACAGATATAAACACCAAATTCCTGAATCTGGCAGAAGAAAACAGAAATACATTTTCAGGGGATGTATGTATGCTGAATGTACAGAATAATCTCTGTATACTAAGTGAAAGAGATGTACCCTTACCTTCAAAATGTTTGGGTTCTGTAAACCTGGGGCATACAGGGACACTCCTGATCATAATGTTTACACGAGTCCCCCTGTTTGCTTCAAAGAGACTTTGTGAGTGTGAACATATACCACAGTCCTATTAAAAAAAAAAATTAAAATTTCCTTTTTATTTTAATATTACAAACTTCCAGAAGTTAAGAAGGAATATATTTTTAATTAAAAAGTGTTCATTGTCTCTACAGCATAGATTTTGCTTTCATGGGATTATGTTAATTTAGCAAACCTATGAGTGATGAGAAGCTGGTGTCTGCATTTCAAATTGCTTTGGAACATTTTTATGCAAACATATCATGTTTTGGAAATTAAGCCAGTCCTTGAATAGGACTTCCATTTGCTTATATTGCTTTTATTTATAATTTTTAATCTTAAAAAAAAATTCTTATGGGTCTTTGGAAGTTTTCTTTAGAAAGTCTTTATGTCATTGTCCAAAGGTAATCATCATCTAGTTACATCAGAGTTAAAGGGGAGTAATATATGTTGAATGTTTCTCCTGGAAAAATAAAGAAATTTGAATCTAAATAAAAAACTATTTTAACTTTGTTAAAAATTAAGAAGCATAGTCCTTAATACTAGCTGTGTAATTCCAACAGAAATGGGTATATGAAAACCAGTTTTGAACTCGAGCTGGTTCAGAGATTTGATTCTTTGTTAAAATTTACAAGACTGTAGACTTAGGATAGCTAATTTTTTGTGAACTAATGTTACACAAGATGGTTAAATTAACGTCAGATTACTAGAGAACCCCCAGTCCTGCTTTTTTGTGGGAGCATCCTTATATGTATTGCAAACTTCTGTGATATGCCAGTTGGCACAATGACTACACTGAATGTATTTGTCCATACCAAGAAAGTCTTCTCCTAGGTGTAAGTGTGCTACTAGAGAAATGTTATGTCACTGATATAAACAGTTCAATTATCAATCTTAACACTAAAAGAAGAATCCAGAAAATCTAGGTTTGGTTTGTAGAAATGCTCATGCCACACAAAGTCCTGGTAAATGTTCATTTACAGAATCACAGAATGGTTTCGTTGGAAGAGGCCTCTGGAAATGATGTAACCTAACCTCTCTGCTAAAGCAGGCTCACCTAGAGCAAGTTGCAGGATCACATACAGCTGGGTTTTGAATATCTCCAGGCTAGGAGATTCCATGGCCTCTCTGGGCCATCTGTTCCAGTGCTCTGTCACACTCAAAGTAAAGAAGTTCCTCGTCACGTTCAGATGGAACTTCCTGTGTTTCCCTTTGTGTCCACTGTCCCTTGTTCTGTCACTGGGTACCATTGGAAGGAGTCTGGTCTCATCTTCTTGACACTTGTCCTTAAGATATTGTATGCATTGATCTCTTCATCATCTCCTCTCCAGGCTAGCCAGGCCCAGATCACACATAGCTCATGTATGGCCTATATTCTTCTTTAATCATGTACAGACTTTGAACAATGTTTTAAGAACTTTAAAATCTATCAGTGGAACAACAGGGCACAAAGAGCTATATACATTTTTATTATAAATGCATCAAGCCATCTATATGGAACAACTCCCCCCAGACTGCTGAATTTTTAAATATGAAAATTTCATTATAAAAAACACTCTATATAAAATATATATGTGTGTTACATAGTATATATACAAAATCTCTCTGCTCCCTTTCCTCTTTCTCACTAGATCCCACTACCACATCTGAAATTTAGAAGCAGACATTCAAAAGACAACCAATAGGCTACTTTGACAAAAGTAATTTATAACAATTCCAGCCTGATACTTGTTTCAATTTAAATTATGATTACAACTTTTAATGAATCATCACTGAAAGTTCAACTCAGAAATTACATTTAAAAATGTAACTTGAAAAGCCCTGACATTTCTAAATAATCTGTCTGGGAATCTTGCCCCAGGTTAGTTTTGCTCCCAGTAAAGACTGAATAAATGCAAAGCTATCCAGTTACTTTTAACTAAATGGCTGAAACACAAATGTTGAAATATCTTTGTTCCAAAGAGAAAAATAATTTTTAATCATTAAATATGAATGAATACAGCCCTTGTATGGGGTTTCATAAGGGCAAGCCCTGTACATAGCTCACATGTAAGTTTTCAGCAATTAAGTCATTAACTTACTTTAATATCAAATATTTTATTGGATTAATACAATTATTTTTGACAACAATTCCCATTAGTAATTCTCAGGAGCTAATGTACTTAAAGGCACCAAAATATAAAACATGATATTATAACTATTCCTTCATCTACTTACCAATGTTACCTTTGAAGGAGATCAAAATTGCAGTATTTAGCTAAGTGTAATGAACATGACTTAATTCAAGTTCAACACTGGCTGATATAAGTTTAGTTTCTCTCTTTTTTCTCCTTTTATCCCTAGTGTGCCAAATAAAAAAAACCCTGCTTTTAATAAATTTTGTACCAGCTTTTCAACTAATAATCTCCACTTTTACTTGAGGATCTATTTTAACAGGCCATAAAGCATACTATCTGAAAAATTAGCTGCTTTAAATTATTACTAACATAATAATAAAGATCTATGATCAGCAATCTACTTTATTAGTTATCGATTTTAATAATAACAAAACTATTTTAACATTATGTTATTAAATAATAGTTAAACCTCTCCAACTCTTGTAGAAGAACCAATAAGAAGGCCATATGCAAATAGACTTGGTTGTGATAATTCCATTCATTCAGTAAAAATGAACTAGAAATAAGCCACAAAGCATAAAAACCACAACCACCTTCCATATGTACCTAAGTGCTTCCAAAATATTGATCTCAGGTTACAGGTTTCCTGTCACTCAGATGAACTACAATCACAATCATAAAGTTATCACGAGCTGAACAAAATGTACACAACAATCAGCTTAGAGATATCCTAAAATGTTCATTTTATAAATGCACATACTCTGTTCATATATTTAGAAAGAGTAGGAGTCTTGTGTCTCTACCTTTTGAAGAAATAAAATAATCGTATGAAACTGATGTCTAAGTTCAAGATAATTACTAGCAAAAAATATTAAAATAAATGATCAATAAAAATATTTTTCTTATGCCAGTGTTCCTCAAGGTAGAGGTGGGCCTAACTGCATCACACTACTGGTCTCCAGGAGCTTTGCAGCCAACCTAAGGTGCCACTGTTCACTACTTAGTGAGGGATTTGGTGAAAAGTTCCATAGGTTAACTGGAAAGATGTAGCTTTCCCACCACATATGTTCTATAGAGGATAGACTTTTCTATCCTCTAGTATGTAGTAGGCACTGCATCTGCTGCCACTGCAGAAGTAGTTTACAAATTTCCAAGTGCTAGAAGCAATATTTCTCTAATCTTGCTATTCTTGCTTGATACGTTTTTTTCATTTTGTCTATTTCATCACAACAGAGGAGAATCATGGAAGGCAACTAATTTATTGGGAAATCTGTTTTTTGCATTACATATGCCTCAAGAACTTATAGAGATACAGGCAAACAGATATGGAGGATTCTGAAAAGTACTAGATATTTATATAATAAAAGTTAGAATAGGGGACAAGGGGCAGGCACTGACTCAGATAATAAGGGTTCAATATCTAAGGAAGGCAATATTCTTGTGTAATGTCCAGAAATTAACGTATATATGTGTCTCAGTTCCTCTCCTATGAAATGGAAATAATTCCTGATGTCAGAAGGGGCTATAGGAATAAATAAATTTTGTTGGACAACAAAGATGTAGAGGTCAAGAGTGAAAAAACATTTTGCTATTCCTTGTAATGTCCAAAGAGGCCAGCCAGGCCTAGAAAGCTATTATTTCAAGCACCATATGTTCACAGGACATGGACCATGTTCAAAAGGATCTAACATATATATGACAAGACCAATAAACAAAGATGAAACGAAAGCAATCGATTTCAGAGTGAACAAATACAATTTAAGGTAGGCAGATTTTAAGAGGTGGAGAAATGAATTAAATGATACCTCAGCAACAAGTGCACTAGTGTGCTCTCAGAGCTAGTAACAAAATCTAATAATGTTCTCCCAGGACACCTATAAACAGAGAGATTGCATTCATATGTTTTCATTCCATTTATTGCTACTGAGTCATGTGGTTTAATTGGTCAGATGAAGGGTAATCATCACTTGGAGAGAGAGGAGGTTTTGTTAAGCAAACCTCAAGTTATGATTTATTTATTTGCTAGTCTTTAAAAGCTGGAATGCCTAGAATAATTGCTCTGTTTAATAACATATGCTTGCCAAGTTGATTTTGCTTTAGAAAGTTTCTCTGCATCTCATAGTACATGTAGCAGTTATCTGCATGAAAAACAGTACCTTTATAACTAAACTATAAAAATGTATTACACTGAGAGAGACGACAAAGCACTTCAAACAATTGACTCTAGCATGTTAAAGAAAAATAATTGTACCTTGATCTGCTTTTGGCCAAGGATGATAAGAATACAGAACATGTAAACTGTTTGCTGCACTGTATTGTAAAGTACAGGCATACAATGTCACAGACAGCAAAGATGGAAGTGATATGCTCTTTCAAAAACCATGGTACTTATTCCTTGTCAAATCTGTATCCACCATTGGTCATTAAAAGGGACTTCAGTGTTAGCTCCAGGCAGCAAAGAAATTACTGGCTTTAAAGTTTGAAAATATTATAAATGTGATATTAAATAGTCCCTTCCTCAAAAGCAGCCACTAAGACCAAAGAGTTTTCATTTCCAGAAATCTTTTAAATTCCAAAGCTTATTTTTTCAGGTAGAGGTAAATCTGGCAGCCTGCACTAATCCACTTCAGATGCAAAGATTTTAGATCTGAAAGAGATATAACAAAATTCAAAGATTGCTAATGATTAGTAGTCACCAAAGCAGTTTCTCTTAAAGTAACTGGAACTGGGAATAGAATATACTTCATATTTAGAATAACATTAAAGTTCAGTTTCACTTCAATGAGTAATTTGCAAAGGTGACTCTCAGGTGTTAAAGGCAAGAATAACAGGCTTTATGATTTCATAAGAACTAAACAAAGGCTAATAATTTTTGATTGAGATTGATTTATGACTTTTGAAAAGATGACACATCAATAAACTACTGTTCAATCTGCAGACCTGTCTTTTGCCTTAGCAATTTACAGATTTATGTCTAGAGTTTGAGAGTTAAGAGATTTGTGGATTAAAAAAAGATAAAAAGGAAAAGACAGGGTTCCACATATGTGAAACAGCTATTTCTTTGAGGCATGTAAACGACAGGCGTAGATAAGTGTCTGTTGGCCAGAATAGCTCCAAGCATTTCTCCTTAAGCTTAACATCCCATGTGCTGTGGAAACTGGAGTTTGACCTTTTGCTCCATCTCTTCTGGGCAAATGTTTTTGCATGATTTAATAGAATGGTTATTTTTTATGCAGATAACTGTTAGCCATGCTCTAAGAGGCAAAGAGAAATTTCTGGTAGAAATGAGCTCTATCAGCATGGTTGAATAAGCAGAAAGATTCTTCCAGCTATCCTGGTTTTAGGACACTTGAAAAAAAAACAAACAGAAAATGAGATTTGTTCAATGTATATTTATGTTCATTCCTATGGAGTTCCTATAATTATTATTAAAATTATTAATAAAACCATGAATAAATCATGTTTGTAGGTGATGCTGGATAGCTTTAGGAGATTTAGAATCAACTCAGAGAGATTTTCTAGGCTCTCTCTGGATCTCTCCTGAAATTTTCATAGAGAAACTCTTTACTTTCTCACAGACATGTAATTGTTAGAAATTTAGTGCCGCTTTTTGAAAAATCCATATTTTATGGGGAAAAAAAATGAAAAAAAAACCTTAGAAAACTCCTGAGGATCTCAGCAATTAAGTCTCTTGTCTTTTATTTACTGTGGCACTTTATTGTGGTATAGGTGAGATCTTATCATATCTCATTTTAATTGCATTTTTCACTGCAGATAAGAAAATCAAATCTCACTTTGCCAATGAGCTTTACTACTAAAATGTAATTGCTATATATCTACAGATTATAGAAGTGAGAAGTGAGCGGAAGGATGAAGATTACAGAATAAAGGCTTCTCTGTGTTTGTGCATATTTTTTATAATGCAGCTGAAATTCATGTTTATTACCAGTATACCTTTAACTAAATTGCTACTCTACTACAAAGAATTACATATTAGTACTATTATAATTAATAAAGATTCATGTAATTTCCAAATTTCTTGTAAGAGTTTTATCTCACTTTTAATATTACAGATTTAATTATTTCAAATTATGATTATTTTTTCTTAGGTAACATAGAAGTTCTTGGTTAGTTTATGAAGTTGAATTAATATTCAAAACTTTAATATTACATATTCCAAGGATCATTTTGCTAAAAACGTATTCCAAAAGTGCCTTTAGAATTAGGCTATCGAATAGCAGCTTCAGCATTTTTGGCCTCAAGTAAGCCCATATGCATTCATGGTATATTTCTGTATTTGTACAAAGTGGTCCCGGTACATTCCCAAGTTTGCGGTGCTGCGTGTCCCGCTGGGCAGTGCGGGACTGGGGAGCCGGGGCCGTGGAGCCAGGCCGCGCTCCAGCACCGCGGACAGCGCCGGCGGAGGGGAACGCGGGCGGCCCTTCGCTCGGAAACCCCTTACGGGTATCAGTAGTTCTGTAAAAAGTAGTATTTCAAGGAAAAAATTCCCTACAGTCAAACTACAGCGCACTTTTTGGTGACAACAGGATTTCTAAGATGCTCAGTCCATGCTCACACCGTAAGTGTTTTGACCTGTTATCATCACTGCTTCCACTATTTTAGTATTTTGGAGTTCTTTCAGGGTCCAAGATGCCATTGTAGGGCTTGAACAAGCAAGAAAATGGATCATTTTCCTGGGACACTCCAGGGCTTTGGGATAACCGTGATGAATGGTTTAAGCTGACTCAAATATCCATCATTACTCAACGAACTGTCTCTCCAGCTACCCCCTTGTGTTGACAATGCTGATTTTTGTGATGAGTTAGATCATGGATCCTAATTATAAAGGCCATGGTTTTCATCTAGATCCATTCCTAGTTAACTTTGCACTTTTTCCTCCCCCAGGCCCCATGTTTTGGTGTGATTAAATTTTCCTCCACAGCTGAGAATTGCTGAGCCAACCCCACATGCAGGTGGCTGCTAGCTGTGTGATGTGACAGAGCAGGTGTACGTGATAGAAATAGAAGATAAAAGTGGAAACAGTCAGCTACGCAGCATTCCAGTATAAGGTATCCTTTAGTAACGCTAAATCCAACCCTGCTATTATAGGAATTGTGGCTAGAGACAACTGGGGTGAGGCAGTCAATTTGTACATTAGTCTTTTACAACTAATAGTATCCAGAATACCAAAGATGAGTTCTAAGATGCTATAAAACGCAATGGAGCCTTGGATTAAATTAAGTAAAGTAGACCACCCTAAAACTCTTTATTGAGCAATAATGTAATAGTCCTGGCTACATCCAAGCATCCATTTTTTTCTGTCTTAACAACTTTTTTTTTCCTTCTGGCTTTCAATGAATACATAAATGTTATTTGTGTTTTGCAGGATCAATAATCAAAGAAAAAACCAGCATTCTTATTTTCTACGATTCTGTAGTGGAGAGTTCTACATAAAGGATGATATCTTTATTTCTAAACGGAACATGCATCAATACATAGTAAAATAAAGATATCAGGCAGAACCTTGAGTTTTCTGCAGTTACATGTATACTGATACATTCAAATACTTGCCTCATCGTAAAAAAAAAAAAATAAAAAAAATATCCTATTGTGTAGTTTAAATGTCAAGCCAGTTTTGTGGAACTGGGAAGCCCTGCTCAGAGTTGCGGTGTTGGAAGCTGTGTACTCGAGGGTAGCGCGGCGCGCAGGGTGTGCGGGCTCCAGCGCGCTCGGTCCTGCCAGGAGGTGGAGCCAGCTCGGAATCCGCGGCCGCTTCCCTTCCTCCCTCTCCGCTCTCCCCCCTCCTTTTTTTCCCCCACAACCAATTTTCTGATCGATGCTGGGATTCAAGGAGTGAATCTCAGAACAGGAAGCAGGCGAAGAGACTACAAAATACTGCAGAGGTTCCTTTGTTGCTTTTATGGGGAGGTTCTTTATTTCTTTCCTTTTTCATTTCAGTGAGATCAAGAGTTTACAAGCTTCTTTGCCCAGGAACCTGTACCTGCAGTAGAAGGAGCCTCTGATCATCTATCTACAAGTGTATGGATATTTCTTATGCTATGATTTTTAATTTCCTTTTAATCAGGTAAGACAACATTATATTTAATTAGAATGCTACAAACCACGAAATTCTAGCTGTTTTTTATCAAGATTCTTCTCTTGTGGTGCCACACCTAGTTTTCAATTAATATTAATAGAGCAAGAGGAGAGGAAATAATAGCCATCTTTGCCACTGCATGGATTTTTCATAGCATTTAATTGGGTCTTAGCACAATAATGGAAAATGATGTTGCTCTTTGCAGCTTTATGGTCCTCTGATTTTTAAGCTTGCATGTTTGTAATAAGAATTACTTTTGAGTTTGTGTTTTTCATCTTAATTGTGGTAATTTGTTGCTGTTGTTTTAAGGCGGTCATCCACAAGTGTTTTCTTTTTCTACTGGAGGTGATATTGGTGCTGTATTCTGAATACAAATTGTAGTGTGTTTTAAAGCACACAACTGCATCCCTGGGATTGCACAATTTTGATGCAGAGATGTACTGTTGCTTCTTTATAGCATTTTCAGCATGAGGCTCTCTTTACTTCCTAAATTCGTCATTTTTTTTCTGTGAGGCAAGGGAGATTTATAGGATTCTCCCCTCCCTCATCTCCCAAAACAGCCTCTCCCTCATGAAAGACAGAATGGAGGACTTATCTGTGACTAAACATGGTTTTGCACTGCTGCATATACCATATGAAACACATATGTTTTTTGAATTGATTTATATATATAAGAATTAAATTTTTATTTTGAAGCTTCATTCCATATTGCGTGAGAGAGAAAAAATATTCCTTTCATTATTTTTTTAGAAGCATGATACCCACTGGGAGAGACAGCAGAATGACTCAGGAGGTGGGAAGCTCATGCAGCACCCCCTGACTCTTCTTTCAAACCTTCTGGTCTTTTTTCTTACCTTCTCTTAATTACACCAATAATGGTTTTATTTGGGTAAAACAACACAGAAATGCATTGACTCAAAGTCATAGATCAGAGAAGGGGCTTAGAAACCAGTTTGTGAAAACATAGAGAATGCAATCAGTTTTTTCCCTGTTGCTTTCTATTATAAGGTGGTAAGTAGCACTTCATCAAAATTTTCACGCACCTGTGTAAAGGCAAACTTTTTTCTTTTTGTGGTGATTAGTGAAGCAACAGAAAATTGCCTGTTGGGATTTGAATGCTTGATGCTGTGTTGGCTTTAGATGATTCCATAGATACAAGAGAAACATTAAGAAGGTTCACACACATTCTCACCATCTCTGCAGGTTGCCTGCTTAGCTGCATTTTTCTGATCAATGTTTTCAATTGCATATCTGGGTATGGCTGAGCCATTGCAATGTCTGAAGGTCTCTTCACTAGATGGTAAAGGTTCCTTCATTATTGAACGGATCTGGAGAAATGATGAATGATCATGTCCAAATGATCTGCAATTTCCTCTGGTGACAAATGCATTAAATAAATGATGCTCTCATATGTCTATAGGCCCCACTTCAACAACAAACAGACATGTCAATAGGATGACTCATTCTCAATATTAGGCAAGTGGATAAATACCTGGCTCTGGTCTCTTGATTTTCAGACTGCACTAATTTTCAGAGAAAAAATAATATTTGCAATCACAGAAATTTTGCAGTGTTCATAAAATGCAGTTAGTAGGTCAAATGGGCATGTAGCTTTAAAGGCAATCTTTAGATTAACTCTTGTGTTTAGAAAAATAAAAATAAAATCAATCCAGTTATTATAGCCCTTAAAGGAAAATATTGAAATGCAATTCTTAAAGATTTTGAGTATATTTATTGTGAACATTAGGTCTTGGGAAATAGAGGCACATAAATGGCTGCATCATATCAAAGCATGATCGAGTTACCTTTCACTAGGAATAAAGTTGGGTATTTCTGAAGGAGTTCAAGCAAAACTTGACCCTAAGAGAAAGCTGAATCTCTCTATGTTGTGTGAAACTTAAGTACAGGGGCTATTAAAGCCTGCTTTTTATTTTGAATACTGAATTACTGTAATTGAAGAATACTTTGTACTCTTACAAGCATCAGATCTCAACAGCAGAGACCAGTCTACCTACCCTGCAGCAAGAGCCCAGCATCAGTTATGCTGCCAGTGCTGCTTCTTTGATGCCTTCTCAGACCTTGATTTGTGTGGTCACTACCTGCAGCCCTACTCCACCTCCAAGTAGGCCTAAAAACTCTCCCACCAGAGGGATGGAGAGGACACTGAAATCTAATATTCTAGAAGTCTATCTGCTTGACTCATACCTGGTAGCAAGAAAGGCGACCGTAATCCCGTTATGCACTCGGCTCTCAGCTGGAGCATGAAAAATCTCAAGCAAGACTTTTACTGTGTTGCTTCCAACGTTTTAAGGCCATAGACATGTTCCCACCAGCTTCTCCAAACCACAGTGTGGATCCTTTGCAGCTGCAGATCCTGGTCCTGCACTCCCCATGAGTGGGAGCAGCCTCTTGCCCATCAGAGCCCTCCCGTTCCTCTCTTTTGCCCTCAGTTCCAGCTTGCCAAGCAGGCATCAGGAATCCCAGGGCCTCCTTTCTGGAGGCTTCCTGAAGACACTCGAATAAATCTATTTCTTGTACCTTCTCTCATCTCACAGACAACCATCAGTCTTAGAAATGTTGGGTAAAAAGACATTTCTGCCAATGGTCTCTTGTATCTCCTGTTCCTTTATTACTGTCTTTGAAAGACAAATAATGTACCTCATTTCCCAGAGGTGGTAATGAGGGGGGGCAAATGATATTGTAAGTAACTAAATGCCTTAAGGATTAAAAAAAAAAAAAAACCAAAGCTGAGGAAATCAATTATTCTGTACTTAACGCATGCTTGGGAAGATATGTTGTAAAGGTGGTTTGGGACCAAAATACTGACCAAGAACAATTGAAAGAAATATTGAATAACTATATTCACGCTCTTCAATTCAAATACCAAGTTTGCAACTTTATCTCTCTTATTTTTGCTTCTGAACCTACTGTTGTTCCTTTTCCAGTCCTTACCTCCAACTGGCTGCTTCTTCTTTCTGCCTCTGACTGTTCTGGGACCAGCAGAAGGGCTTTGCTTCCACTCCTGCTTTCAGTGTTGGGTGCCTCAGCACTTCTCAGTATTAACTGCACTGAAGGGGCTGCTAATGTAGAAACACAGCCAACACATGGCAGCTCTCTAAGTATTTATTCCAAGCTGCTAAGAAGCTTTTTCTGAGCATATCTAGAAATTATTTTAGAGAACTGTTGAATGGCCAGATTTCAATAAATTTAAATGGGAGCAATAAGACTCAAACTCATATATTGCCTGAGCAGCCTATTTGACTACTTGACACAATCCAGAATAAATAGATTGTAGCAAAAGTTCTCAAAAAAACTGGCTGGAAATACATTTTAATGCTGCAGTATTACTACAATGCTTATTAAACAAAACAAAAACAGTTTTTAATCTTCCTATTAAAAAACTCAACAACATAGATTCATCATTCTTGCCTATTGTTTTTTAAACTTGTAGATTAGGGAAATAATACTGTCAAACTTTTTCTAAGAAGCAAACTAAAAATGTACTTTTTCTATTAAATGGTGAATTTTTGTTGTTATCAGCATTCAAACTGAAAGAAGATACATGAATCTGCATTGTGAAGTCGGTATTTTCTTTCTACTTTCATTGAAAGAAATATCTCACCATTTATAGTGCCATTAAAGAAATAAAGTCTCAGCAATTAATATTTGGCAAAGCTGAAAGTATTATGAAGTGATTCACATGATGAAAACATTAAGCAAACAAAACTGTCTGGTTGTTCAAACTATACAGAAAAAAATTAAAAAATTAGCAGTGACTTATTTTTATGTCTCTCGAGCTGAAGTTTAGTGATTGTTCTATATGAAGTTTTCTTAGGCTTTGTGTAACTGTGATCCTACTTGCTGCTTGACTCTTTGCTTGGTTTCTGCTGATTTTGGCCTGATGAATCATTGTAGCTAATGCCAGTTGGGTCTCACCATCTTTCTGGAGATCCTCACAGGTTGTTGCCATTATGCATTAAAAATGCAAACTCGCTTTGCCAAGAAGGAGGCTCATGTTCAGTAAGATAATGATTGCTCCATGCAGGGTACAGCTACCTTATCTGCACAAACTGATAACATATAGCATGAGCAGGCAAGCATTTTAAGATGATGGATGTCCAGGTTTTGAACGTACAGTAAGTGGTCTTCTGATGTGGCCTTGTCATATGAGAGGGGGTGCCTGGCTTTTATGCCATAAGGTGCTGATTGTCTGGTCTTAAATGAACTGGTATGTTGTAGCATACAGCTTTTGAGTAATTCAGATGTCAAACCACCTGCTCTAGCCAAAATATTGGGTACCGTTCAACACTGCAGTAAAAAGCAGGATGGCAGCAGGTCCAGCCAGCCTTTAGCTTAGCGGTTTGGTTCCAAAGGCAGCATTTGTGCTGTATGGAACTGTACAAGCCTACCTGGTTACTTTGGCCTGCTAACTTTTGACTCCACAGCTTTCTGGTCACTGATGCTGAGCTAATTTAGTTAAAGCTACAATGTTTCACCATCTATTGCTGTCATTTCTCTCACAGCAGGGTGAGAGTTGCTTTGCTTGAATTATTACCAGCAGGCTTTCAGAGTGGGGCAGAAACTGTCTTCCTCCCTGAATGGGAGGTAATTATACATCATTTTTTTTGATACCATCTTTGCCACATTTCAACCATCTTCAGTGTAACTGCAAAATCTACCACAGACTTTGACCCCAATGTAGTTTTGTTTGATGATAAATGTAAATGACTCACTCTGAAATTAGGAGTCTGACTCAAGTTCTCTAAAGCAATGCACTGTGTTCTAGACTCACACGTTTGTCTCAGTAGGATAACAGATATATTAGGAGCTGGATTCCATACATATATACAAAATGGAGACAGATGCATCCAAAAAAAATGACAGTCTATGATCTCAAGAAAAACAGTGGCCAGAGTTTAATGAATCATAAACTGTGGGGAGCAAGGTTAGAAACAAATGTCCTTTGCCAAGACACTGGGATCTGAATTTGCTGTTTAAAAATGAGTTCCATAAATAGGTGCCAGCACCTGAGTATCTAAACAAACCATGTGCTTATAGGCAAGTATATGGCAAATTTCTAAACAAACACTATAATGAAACAATGACTCTTCCTAGAATTGTTGAAATTTGACAGCCTGTGTCTAAGTATGCTAATTGTATTTTGTGTATAAGTAAACATTTGTACCAAAGGCAAACCAGTGGAAAATCCTACTTCTTGGGCCACAAGGCAAGCTCTGTTAAGTAAGTTCTTCCTCCTTGAAGTCTCTGGCAAAGTTATTTTAACTGGCACTGGAGCACATAAGGTTGTACCCAAAGAGTTTAACAGGTGTATTTGAAGAGTGTGTGAGCTCCATGTGTTTTCTCTTTGCTGAAAGTCAATAATGCAACCATGGAAACTAAAAGATAAGTACTGACACCAGGCAGGATGAAAAAATCTTCCATCTGTAGTTGTGTTAACCTGAAAGCAGACATGGGGCAAACACTGCACGATTGTTTGCAGATTGAGGCTTTGGTGATGGCTGCACAAACACCCTGTGCAAATGCGTTCACACAGGTTAGATTTTGCAGTGCAGAGGCCGGTTTTCATTTTGTAAAATGGGAAGCACCACCAAAGTGTTGACAGCAAACAGCCTCCCTAGCGCCATGATAATACTACTGAAAAGTTCTTCTAGTGAAGCAATGAGAATATGCTTTGAAAATACTGGGGTGCAGGTTGAGCTCTACTTTAATTCGGTTTCTAGAAAATACTGATAGATTAAATGGAAAGCACAGAATTTTACTCTCAGAAGCAATGGGAAGGTTGAAATCTTTAAAGTTATGAAGGAGGTCAATTTGATTAGAAAGAAATAGACTGTAAATGTTACTGGGACACACTTAAAAGAGTTACTTTTCAATAGAAAAAGATTTTACATCTTGCAAACAGTTTGCTTTTGTAGTTATGTTGGCAAAATGTATGCAACAGTCATAACATTTTCAAGACTTATTGTTTCAAATTTTTTTTATGGTATTTTCAGTTAGAGTTAACATTTAAAGTGCTTCACAGCCTTTACATTTGTGACTGTAAAAAGATATTTTTGCTGTTGCCAGATGAAATTTTTTTACGAATATCATGATCTTTGATCTGAATCAAAGCTTTGGCCCTCAAAGGCAGGCTACTTTCACACACAGAAATCTGGTACTTTACTCCCCTACTATTCTTCAGGGGAAAAAATATTGCACATAAGCCTTAGGGAATGATGATGATGATGATGACCTTTAATGTTATATGGGACACTTGGGTGTTATTAATCATGCTGATATCTTGCTCTGTGGAGTGGCAGAGGCTGGGAACTCTGGAGAAGTGTTCTCCATTGCTGGAAAAGGGATTATATAGCTCTTCTCAGTATTGACCTCACTTCCAAATTAGTTCACGGATTCACACATTCTCAAAATAATCTATCCTTAGTGAGAAAGATGAAGGATGTGATGCAGAAATGAAGCGAGATGGTGAACTGGTATAAATATTGTGAGGATGGGCAAATGGCTCTGGAATTGTGGTAAGAAGAGGAAATATCATTTGGGAATCTAGAGAAGAGTGACTGATGGGCAAGAAGCAGTCAAATGTAGGGTGGGGAAAAGAGAAATTTTAGAAGGGTATACAAATTGATTTTATATGAAAAATAAGTTGAATACACTGTAAAGGAATACATGTATCCATGTTTCTGTATGGAAATAAGCAGTGTGGTGTGCATGGCTCCTGTGGGAAAACATCCTTGCAGTGGTACAGCTCCAAGTTGCAGGTGACACTGTGAGAAAGGAATGCTTCTCAGAACTCCTTGGGGAGCTTCGGTATTCCCTCTAATCAGAACCTGTTTTGCTGGCTCAGACATAGTGGGAATGGAAAAACTCTCCTGAGGAGGTTTTCAACATCTGCTCTGGTGTTTTATTCACATGTACCAATAAATGCACATGGAGTATACAAAAAAAAACCCCATACACTTTGGAAATTATTCTGGACTGGAAAAAAAAATTATCAAACTCCACTGAACAAATTTCGGTTCCAAATATTCCTGTTACAGTTGTCTTCAGTTGTATTTTAGCCTAGAATTTTGTAGATTGTCCTCAGCAATCCTTCTTTTCCCCACAGTTATAAAGTTATAAAATATTATAAAAAGAAAGCCTCTAATCCTTTTTTTTTTTTTCTTTAAGTTACCTTGAAATTGAATCTGCATTTTTAAAGAAAGTGACTGAACTTTTGCTAATTATTTTCTCCCTCTTATGAAAACATTCAGGAGCTATAAAAAATTAGTTTGGGGCAGACATATGATGTAAGTATTCAGTTTTCCCCTTCTGGCACATTTCCATATTTCTGTGCCACTTCTCCTTTTTTTCCTAACATCACTACCCAGCAAAGTGATGCCCAAGGTACCCATGTTATTGCAATAATAGTTTGCCATAAGGTAACTTACTAAAGGTTTCTCATGAATTTTGTGTGTTTTAGAGGAGACAATTTTTAAATTAGGGGACTGGTATCCACACTGGGCAGAATGTCAGAACAAACACTCATAACCATCTCCTATGATCCTACACTTAGGAATCTGCACTGCTCCATCAGGCCTTTCAAGTACCTTGATGGTACCTTCCTGCTCTGACCTGACTGTATGTGTCAGCCATAGGCACTTTGTCCCTCAGGATAAATTGATCCATAAAGATGTTTTCATAGTGTTCAGAATATTCTCAGTTTTTGTCTTGATGTGACAGGTTTTGAGGACACTGTAAAAGGCAAATAAATTGGGCCTGGCAAACTGTTTCAGGATTTTTTTAATGGCATTTCTATTTAATTGTGGGCCAATTAACTACTCTGTTTCCTTTCAGATCAAAAAAATTCTTCTAAATTTAATAGAGATTTGTTTAATGCTTTCTAATGTTATATATCTGACTGAGCTTTTCATTACCCAGGGAAACAAACATGCTGGTCTGGTCCCTGGGGAATAGTGATGATATTTGCTCTCTGCCTTTGCATGGGACGTGAAGGGGATGAAGGTGCAGCGCTAAAGCTTTCTAACAGCTCCTGTATGGTGGTCTGGGAAATCCTGTATAACCACTTGCCTGTGTTCTGCACAAATCTCCAGCCATATCATTCATCATATGATCTAATGTCATGCTGTTTGGTTTAATTTTTCCCTCTTGGTTGCCAAATTTTGAATATACATCCAGCCTTATGTGTCTCCCACTGGTGACATCTTCATTTAAAATACATAGTTACTCAGCTGTAGAGATGCCTGTAGTGTGAGGCTTTGGACAGTTGGCAGAACTGTAATACATAACTAAAAAAATTACAGTAATTAATATATATTGTTGAGTACTACAAGAGGAATATTCAATTCTCCCTATCTCTGTCAATGAGTATCAGAATGCAAACCCCACATATTTTCATATATAATTTTTGTTCCCAAACCACACATGGTTCTGCTTCTTAAAACACAAAATGGGAACAATGGTAATAGGTGCAAAATAAGTGGCTGATATTTAGTAAGGAGGTGTGGAAGTAAAAGGGTCCACTAAATATTTCACATTTAAAAAATGACATTAAAAGTATGCTAGTAAGTGGCAGAATCAAGAAATCAGTTGTGGAATGCTGAATTAAGGCTGTCTTTACATTCTAGAAATCACACATATGATTTGTAGCCACTTGTGAAAACAGCATTTTGAGTGAATTGCCTGTACTCATCAGTAGTACTCATCTCTTGCCCCTTCTAGTCCAGAGACAGGCACTTCTGGGGCACAACTTGCCTTATCTTAAGGTAGATATCTGAAATAGGTCAGAAGAATTGGCTTATACAGGACTTGTTTTTCTCCAGAAATATGAAAGGAGTTCAGATAAGCTGAGATGCAGATGCCAATAGATACAGGCATCTGATGCCAGAGAAGGCAAACTCTTACTTGTGGCATGGCCAATTCTCCAAGACAGCATACAGACCTTGCATGAAGGACACGTGGTTATCATCCTTCTTTTCGCCTTCTCACGAGTCACTTCTCTCAATCCCTGTGCAGCACCAGCGAATCAAGGAAATCTCCAAAACAAATCTCGCTGCTTTTAAGAGCTCATCCATATTGTATACTACATCAGACAGTGAACATTGCATTGCAGTATCTACTGACAAATGCACCAAAACTAAAGCAGATCTCAATTCTATGCTGTCATTTCAGTCCTTCTTCCTACAGTAATAGGTGCTTTTTATTGGAGTGTTCATACACAATTTTAGGGAGACCCTATTGATACACATATGAATGAGTTATTGAATATATATACACATACTTCACAGAGCTCTTGTCACATTTATAAACTCATTTTCACATCTTTTTGTCCATCCTTCCAATTAATTCCAGTCCAGTTATTTCAGGTTTTTATTCCCTCTCTTGCCCATTCATCCCAAGCTTTTTTGCTTTCTCCTAACTCTGCTTGCTCCATTATACTGCCTCCCCTGCTTCTCTTTTGCTTGACTGTTCTCCATCCTGGTCTCCTTTGATTTCAAACTGATCAACCTAGATGAATTTCTGAGCATCATAATCTACATGTCTTTGAGTTTTTCATGTCTCTCCAACGAGCCTGCAGGACTACTGCAGCCAGTTTCGAGACAGTGGCTTTATCCAGGCAGACAGTTTTTACACATATCATTTCCCTGGAGGTTTCTTATGCTGCCGGTCTTCAGTCTGAGATATGTCTCCCTTTTTTCCTAAATGTCTCCTTTTCCTTCTATATTTCCTTCTGGGTTTTTATGGGTCTTTTTCTTATTTGTTTGGTTTGGTTTCTTAAGTAACCAACATACAGAATGATTTAGAACAAAAAGATGAAAGCATTCCCACTCCTGGGTCAGCAGAGTCCACAAAGACAGACTTCAGTTGAAGGAATATCCCCTCAGATGGACAATGAAACATGAACAGAAAAATGCATTATCTCTGTAATTCACACCTTTAAATCTCTGGGGTGTTCTTTCAAATACATACAACTTAACTTTTCAACTCTTGGCAAGTATTATAAATACCATTCCAAAACAAAAAGTCCCAAATTCAGAATGTGTCTTATTCATGCTTTGAAAATTGGCAGCTATAAAATTTTAAGAGTAAATACATATACATAGCCTTTTTCTTAGACATAGTTTCATTTGAGTTGAAGCTTCCCTCCAAAAATTGGTCTGAGGCAAAAATGTAAAATTTTAGCCCCAGCACTTCAAGTTTGGGATAACCCAACAAGGGGGGGAAGAAGAAAAAAAAAAAAAAAGAAAGAAAGCATAAAAGGAAAATTGGACAGGTCAGTGTCAAGTATCTTAGTAATAAACAGTACTGTCAGCCCCATCTGCAATTAGCATGAGACAGCACAACCTGTAACTAGTAGCTGACTTGGACCCATCTGCACTCTGTCCCTAAGGATATAGTAAGAACTGCTAACCATAAACCATCATAGGACTAAAAGAATATTTGAAAGTAAATATGGGACCTCATCTGCGACTTAATTTCCAGAATCACTGAAACCATTTTGCTTCTGGTTTATTTGAAGTGGCACTTAACTGAAACAAAGCCAGTTCTTCCATTCCAGTGGCAAAGGGAATCTGGTGGGGACCATGCATGAGAAAGGAAGTTGTGCTGTGTAGTTGTGCTTTTTTGTAGTTGTGCCTTTTTTTATGTGTGATCCTATCTCCTTTAGAGACCTTGATATGTTTCCAGGTGCAGCTACATAGTAGGGGCATGAGTAGTGCTTATGAGGAAACATTTTGTGGCATCCTGCCCTTGAAGGCTGATAGATATCCAGGGAGTTAATGGTTCTTTCAAGCTGCATTAACTCCTGCAGGATCCCCTTGGCAGCTGGTGCTGTGCAGCTGCAGGGAGCCTGTCAGCGTCAGTACAGTTCCCGGGGGGGAAATTCTCATCTGTTATCCATGGAGATATTTGTTTCCCCCAAGTGGGATGGTCCTCGTGCTTTCTGTGCCTATTGTGTTTTGGGTTTGGAAGTTTCTCAAGAAGCAGTTGTGTTTGTTACTAGTCAGCTATCTTTGCAAATTCAAGCCTATTTAGGAAATGCTCCGTTTAGATCCAGGTTCTTTGTTTATGTTGCAAAGTTACAAATTGGACAGGTACTGCTTCATGTCCTCTCACACACACCTAGTCAAAACGCAGAGGTTTTGGCATGTAGTGGATGAGGCTAATTTTTTATCAAAAATATACCGACAGCTTGAAATGAGTGGAGATGATTCAGAAGCTGTCCCAGCACCCCACTCCCCAGGTCCGTTTCTATGGTTTTACAGTCACCGTTTCCTATTTAAAAAAGCCCCACAACACACCCGCCCACCCGGAGCAGGGGAATTGGCTGGCTGCAGGCAGTAGGCAGCATGGCTGACTCTGTATCCAATACAGACTGTACACAAATTTAACTGAAGGAGGGATGGTGATCCCCCGGTTCCCCCCCCTCCCCCCTCGTTGGTAAAGCCTGAATTTGGCTCCATCGCTGCTCAGCTCAGCTCTTGGGACAGCGGGGAGGGACCTCTCCCGGCGGGGCTGCGCTGGCCCCCGCCGGTGGCTCGGAAGGGCGGGGTCTCCTCAGCAACCCCCTGCGCTTCTGCCT